>OZ024743.1:115317625-115322625 GCA_964016885.1 Eledone cirrhosa
TAATAGTAGCATAAATAATAAAAGCATTACAAGAATGTTTAATCTGAGACAATATCATTTCACGCTCGGAATTATTAATAAACGTCTAAATCATTTCACGTTCATTCAATGTTTTTTCCGGATTTTTTGTGAAGCTTGGAATGTAGATGCAGCTTTGTGCAAGCAATTTGAAAATAATTAATTTCTTTTGTTAATTAAGTTATCATAATTAGCAATTTTTAATAGGGTCTCTATATTGCAAAGATTGCAGTTAGGAGAGATCGAGGAATTTAAGTAGACTTGACTATTACAAAGTTTGGACCAAAATATTGAGTATTTTAAATTTTTGTCTTTTAACGACCATATAAGTTGTGATAAAGAGGTAAAGAATTTCTCATCCGGATTCGAAAAAGAGTGTTTGTGATTAGAAAATCGTAATTTAAAACTCGATGAAGTTGCACCTATATAGTTGTAAGTGATGTTATTTGCTTTAACGGTACATTTATAAACTAGGTTCTTATCAAGACAATTATTTTGCAGAGGACAATTCGATCTATTTCTACAGTTACATTTCGATTTACTGTTATTACTATAATTTAAACTGTACACGTTATCATTGCTAATACTTGCAGGTGTTCTATTGTGAGGGCTTAAATTAATGTTATTATTATTCACAGTATCAATATTATTGCTAATGTTAATATTGTCATTATCCCTAATTGTGTGTTGGTTATGAATAAGAATACTACTATTTATTTATGTAATGTTCTGAGCCATATTCATAGATGTAGAATAAGATAACTTAATTGTGTATCTATTGAATATGGAATGGTACTTATGTGTTCCAGACAAGCAATTATCTAATGCCTTAACAAATAATTGTGCTAGGGGTATTTTGATAGCTAAAGACGCGGGAGGTGCATACCAAATAACTGATTTGGTTCTGATTTTTTTCCGAGATTTATTCACGAAATTAGTATTTATATTTATATTTAAATAATTTTTAAAGTCCGCTTTATTTATGTTTTTATATTTTTACCTAATTTATAATTCGAATTAGTATTATCTAGATATTCAATATTATTTTCATATCCTGCCGTATGCAACGCCTCGTTATAATATCCAGCTTTTACATCAAAAATGGATTTGTTACCGGATAATCTAGTTAAGCGTTTTTGAACACTATTGACTATCGCATTTTCACGGATTTAGGGTGATTAGAGTAATAGTTAACGTAATTTAGGTTTTCATTGGGCTTATGGAAGGGGTAATATAGTACTGAATTTAAATTAAGGGTGACATTAAGGAAGTTAACTACTTTAGTGCTACTTCAACTTCTAATTTGAGGTCAACATTTTTAAAGAATTCTATAATTTTTTTCTTAACCCTATTTAGTTCTGTATTGCTATGTTTAACTACAGTAAATAAAATATCATCCCTATGCAATTTTCTATTTACTATATTGAGGATAAAAATTCCCAGAAGATAGGTAATTTGTGCAGTCAGACGATATATATATATAATGAAAAATTGAACAGGGACAGAACAGAGAGGCAGTATGATAAATGTTTATTAAATTCACGCTCGGGAGAGTGGGGGGTAGGTGGAGGACGACGTTTCGGGCATAAGCCCTTCTTCAGGTGAGAAGTGTGTGGGAACAGAGTTCAAAAGGTGTGTAGGGGAGTGGTGGAGAGACATATAGCGAAAGGAAACGGTGCGAATGAAAAATTAACAAATAAAGACAAAAATATAATAAATAATAAATAAAAATAAAGCATGATCAAAATACAAGGAAAGAGAAAATTTAAAAATAAAGGCATGATCAAAATAAACTGAAATTAAAAGGGGGTAAACAGGTGGTGGAAGGGTGTGGGGTGAGTAGGGGTGGTGGCGGGTGGAGTGGGGAGAGGGAGACGGGGTGTCCGAGCGGGGAGGGCTGAAGGTGGTGTGTGTGGCTAGGTGTGCGTGTGTGTGTGTGTGTGTGTGTGTATGTGAAAGTGAGGGTTGGGGGAAGAACGGGGTTGCATGTTCAGGAAGGTGTGTGTCGGGGGTGTTTTTGTGGGTCGGAGGGTCTGTGCGTGTGTGGATAGAGGGTGGGGGGAGATGAATCAGGAGGCTGAGGGTGTAAATATGTGGTGGGAAGCACGTGTGTGTGGTTTAAGCGTGTTGTGGGTGTGGGTGGCGTGTGGATAAAAAAAAAAAAAATTGGGGGGGGTGTGTGTGGGTGAGTTATATAGGTGATGGTGTAAGAGGATGGTTGAAAAGTTGGTAAGTTACACGGATGTTTGGAGAATTTGGTTAGAAGTCAATATCACGTGTGGGTAATCCAAGAAGCGGTGGTCGGAAGAGGAGAGATGTGGGGTGCGCGCGCAACAGGAAGTGGTCAGCAGTGGGAGTGCTGTGGTCAGTTGGTGCTGAGACAGTGGTCGGAAGGGCATAGCAGCAGTCGGCGGAATGGTAGGGAGGCGAGGATGGGTAGGTGTGAGAGTTGGAGTGAGGAGGGTGTGTGTGTGTGTGTGTATTAGTAGGGGTGTTAGTGGGATGAGTGAGTGTGGAGCGGGGAGAGAAGGGTGTGTGTGGTTCTATGGAGGGAGTGTGGTGTACTGGTGTGTGTGTAGTTTGGTGAAGAGGTGTTAGTGGGTGTTAGTATACGGGAGGTGGGGAGGGGTGGAATGCAGGTGTGAGTGGGGGTTAGTGGGGGTAGGGTGTGTAGAGTTGGTGGTGTACGAGGGTGTGTGGGTACGTGTGCGTGGGGTTGGAGGGTGTTAGTGATGTTAGTTGCGTGTGGGGGGGGCGGTGAAAAGGAGGGGTGTGTTAGTGGTGTTAGTGGGGGATAAGTGTGGGGGGAGGGGGCGGTCGAACGCTAAAGGAATAAGGGTGGGGAGTTCAGGCCGGGGGGAGTGTGGGTCTGTAAGATGAAGATAGTGCGTTGTTCGACCGTAAGGCGATGGGCGGGTGTTCCGTGGCACTGGAGTAGGCCACAGACTGTGAGATGGCGTGCGGAGTGTCCAGGGCCACCAAAGTGGCGGGCGATGGGGGAACTTCCCCCGAGACGAATATCCCGGAGGTGCTCCGTGACTCGGTCCGCCAGGCGACGTCCCGTCTGTCCGATATAAGTCGCGCTGCACTCCGTGCAACGAAGTCCGTAGACTAGGTTGGAGGAGGTGCAGCGGAAGGCATGCCGGACCGAGAGAGGGTGGCCGTTGGGACCCTGGAAGGTGGTGGTGTTGGTGATGTGGGGACAGGTGTTGCAGCGGGGCCTAGAATAGGGGAAGGAACCGGGGGGGGGGGGGTTGGGGGGTAGGGAGCTGTGGACGAGGAGGGTGCGGAGATTGCGTGCGCGTTCGAAGGAGGGGAGTGGTGGGGTTGGGAAGATGTGGGAGGTGGAGGGGTCGGACTGGAGGCGTCGGAAGAGGTGGCGGATGGTGCGGTGGAGGGGTAAGGTGGAGGGGTGGTAGGTGATGGGGAAGGGGAGACGGAGGGTGGGTGTGCGGTGGCGTGGGGTGAGGGTGGTGGAGCGGGGGATAGCACGGGCGTGGGTGAGAGCGGTGTGGACGAGAGAGGGGGGGTAACCTCTGCGGATGAAATGGCTGACTAGGGAAAGGGCCTGGGGCTCGAAGTCAGCATCTCGGCTGCAGAGGCGGCGGATCCTGAGAAGTTGGGAGTAGGGAATGGAGAATATATATATATATATATATATAGAGAGAGAGAGAGATTGGTAGAGGAGATTTAGTGACAAAGTTAGGTTAATTCGGAACTAGATTGATCCATATATAACTTTATCATGAATAAAGAACGAATATCTATTCATACTTCTAGATGTGAGTGAGATAGTATATAAAATGCTATTGCAAAGCTGTTAGTCAGAAATTTGTACTAGAGATTATGGCTGTTTCCTCCTTCTCTAAGGACATTATCTTAAAGAGTATGCGAGATGATACATAAAATTCAATATTTTCAACTACATTATCATTTCAGAAATACAATTTCATTGAAGACGAATCACATCGTACTGAATTTTATTCTTTTCGCCTTTTAACCTTGTAAGATTTGAAGGTGTTTATCCAACTTGTACGTATTTGAAAGTGTTTATCCAACTTCAGTAGATGCTTATTTACAATGTAATATATGTATGGGTCTGTAAATACTGATTGAGTAGTGGGGGCCGCCGTAGTTATATGTGGCGTGTTGTCGATATTTTAGACCTGGTGAATACCTCCCTCCCAACGTATACACATCGCCAATATTTCCAGAGAAAATGATCTAGCAAAAGAATCATACTCAGTACTGGAGTGGTAATTATTTACCGAACTCGAATGGATGAAAGGCAAGGTTATGGTGAAATATATGTGTATGTAACATACATTATGGAATAATTGTATTACTGATGATATCTTTCTTTCTTTATTATGCAATACTAAAGTGTGCTGGATAGGCAGAATTGTTAGATAGTCGGACGAATGCTCTGTCGTATTTCTTACGGTAATTGGTTCAAATACTGTCAAGGTAAAATTCGTTTTTGATCATTTTATGGTTTGAAAGGAAGTGGATTCACAATATCAATAAAGAGCCGGACAACGTGCTTTGGGGAGTACCATGACAAAAAGTGCCCCAAAACGTGGAGAAATGAAGTAACATGGGAAGAATTTACATAATGAAAGCTATACCCATTTTCACAAGAGAAGACATCTCTCAGCCACCCAAAGTAGGTGGAATCCCTCCCTCTCGGACGGGGAAATGTGACAGGTTTGCATATAGTTACATCCTTTTGCGTTATGTGTTCAAATCACACGGTGTTTAGCTTTGCCTCTATTAAAAAACATTCCCCACCCCGACATTGTTGGTTTTGTTTCTAAATCAGAATCCATTATTTTATGGTTTAATAAAATAAAGTAACAGTCGATTGCTCGATCGATTTAATCAACCATCCTTTTTCCTAAATTGTTGGACTTATATATATTAGAAACCATACTGCATTACTAAGACTTCAGACACTTTACACTAAATCCAGACGCACTAAT
>OZ024743.1:115327625-115330125 GCA_964016885.1 Eledone cirrhosa
GATAAATCTTTTTCATTCTTTGATAATTAATAAAAACCGGTAAATTTAAAGATGAATCTCACAAATTTTCTTTGCATTCGGCTTATATTCATAAATTCAACAATAATTATTGATATTTTCATATGTTCGCCATTATCTAGAATACTATTAATTTTATTACTAATTTTATTACTTTCCGACAGATCTTTAGAGGTAAACTATCCCTGATTTGATAATTCCAGCAGTTTTATGTACAAATAAAGACAGATGCACACACTCGTACACATATAAACAAACATACATAGCCCCAACAATATATATATATATGTATATATATATATATATATATATATATATATATATATATATATATATGTATATATATATATGTATATATATAAATATATATGTATATATATATATATGAAATATAAGAATCAAAGAACTGTTCAAAACATTATTGTGCTTACAGCTGTTTCCTCCAAACCGAGGTTTGGATTCTTCGGAGCAATTTATTAATGCATGGACAGTTATATGACCTCCTTTTCAGCCGAGAGACATACCAATACATATTCAAACATTGATACATATTCAAACATTGTGGGTCAACATTCATTACAGAATTTAGAGTGGCAGTACACACTTCGAGATTACATTTATATTAATAGGTACAATCAAAAATCAAAGATATAGGTTAAAGTACAACATGAAGATAAGTGGTTATATAGTGCAAATGTTATATGTATGGTACGCATGTGCGTCTTGTTTATATAGTGTGGCAGAGAGATATGTGTGGTAGAGGCACTTAGGTAGGTAAATAAGAGTGTTAGGTTGGTAGATCTGGTGGCAAAGTCTTTATATGATTGATATAGTCTGTGTGTGGAGAAATATTATAAGCATTAAAGATAGTGCAAGCATTAAAAGTGTTATAAGTATTGGAGATGCACAGGGCAGGGATGTCAAGAAATTCGTGTACTTCGGCATTTTCATGGTCAAGGGAGTGTATATTTCGATTATATGCCTTTCACATAATCCACGACAATCCAGTTAGGGATCGTAGTCTGGTGTTCTTTAGTTCGATACAGGTGGTTGTTACGTTTCGAGAAACGCCATTGAATACCGGAAGTGTGTGTGTGGCTAAGGGGAGTTAATGCATGCGGGGAGGTAACTCTGGGGTTTCTATATCTAGCCATTAAAATGTGTCCCAATATAGACCCTAAATTCTATGGTGAGGTGCACCTTCCAAGAGAGACTTTTAAAGCATAAAGTGTACTAACTATAGAGTAGTTTAACTAAATTATGCTGAAGGTGATCATATTATTATTAAGGTGGATTAACCCATCTTAAGGTGCTACAAATGGAAATTATAGATGATGAGCGAGTATTCTAAATTAATGATCTCTGTGGTTGTAGTCTGCTCATATGACCAGGCGCGGTGATTGCAGGATTGCTTCAGGACCCAATGATCTCTGGTAAGATCTGGGTCATCGCTTGCTACATTGGATGTCGAAAGATAATCGTCCCCAGGCATGCCAAAGGTCAATCCGCAGTCCTCGCGACCCCTCTCTGACCGTCAGAACATCCATATACGTACAACCCGCACGGCAGTTGCATTGCATTCACTCACTGCGCTCAGCAGCCCGGTCCTACTGGTCAACAGCGCTACTCGATTAAATCATTTTACATCTGTCTAAGGAAGGCGTTTCCTCTGCCCAACACCATCCAACCGATCAATTCATGCTCAAATTACCCTTAGAGCGGTGTAGTGCCGTCCAAGTGGGTGGATGTTGTCTCACCTGCCGTAGAGGTATAAATGGGTATTTTCCCTGCGAAGGGTTCCAGAGGGATGTCGTTGTTTGTGTTATAATGGATCAGCTAGTGTTGGGTATGTAGTATAGGGTGTGTCTCTGGTGTTTGATGCTAGATGTGGTGTTAGGTTCCAGTCCGACATTGCTATATATAGGGCTTAAAGTTTTGGAAGGAATGTCTGAGGCGGTGCTGGCAAGTTGCAAACACCTCAGATTTTTTGTTAAGTAGGTTACGGTTGGAGAAGATAATATTGTGTGTCTCTAGTATACAGAGGTTACAGAATTTATTAGGTGGTTTGTACGAGGTCGCGCTGCCTATCACTTCCCATTTGAGTGTGTATGGTTTATTTTTAGATTTTAGATAGTGTATGTAGCTAGAAAGTGAGGTGGAGTTGGCTAGGCTGTGCTTTTTGAACGAGTGGATGTGCGAGTTATATCTGATTTTGAAGCAGTTAGAAGTGGAGCCTACATAGGTTTCTGAAGAGTTATTAGTCGTGACTGTGCATGAGTATATGACATCCTTGGTTAGGCATTTTTTATCTAAAGGGCAGGTTCTATTAGCTCTACAGTTACAATTATTCTGTGCGTTAGTCCGCTGGTTATAATGCAATGCGGAAGTCTGTGTGGTGGATATAGGATTTGGGGTGTTCGGGTTGGCAACCCTGGTGTTATTACTTATACTAGTGTTATTTCTATTGTTACTGCCGTTGCTA
>OZ024743.1:115335125-115340125 GCA_964016885.1 Eledone cirrhosa
GACAGACTGGATGTCGCCTGGCAGACCGGTTTACCGAACACCTCCGAGATATTCTTCTCGGCGGTAGTACCCCCATCGCCCGCCAATTTGGCGGCCCTGGACATTCCGCGCACCACCTCACAGTCTGTGGCCTACTCCAATACCACGGAACACCGCCACCCTCCTCAGAGTCGAACAACGCACCATCTTCACCCTACAAACCCACACTCCCCCCGGCCTGTACTCCTCACCCCTATTCCTTAAGCCTTCGACCGCCATGCCCCCCCCCACTAACACCACTGACACACCCCTCCTTTTCACCGCCCAACCCACAACTAACAATACTAACACCCCACATCATTCCCGAGCACCCTTCCCCAACTAACAATACTAACATCCCTCCTTTCTTCACCCCCTCCCCTTATCACGCATACGCCCACCGGTACATATACACGCACTCACACTAACAACACACCCTACTACCACCACTAACCCTCACAGCTACACATCCACTCCCACCACCCCACAATTAATACCACTAACACCCCCTGACCCAACGCACACGAGCACACACACCCACTTACACCACCCACTCTACACACCCTACCACCACTAACCCCCACTAACACCCGCATTCACCATACACACACTCACACAAACACGCACACACACACACCAGTACACTACCCCCCCCCATGCGCCTCCCCGCTCCGCCCACACCCCCTCTCACACACACACATCCCACTAACACCTCTACTAATACTCCCCCCTCTTCACTCCACCTTTCACACCAACCCATCTTCTCCCCTGTCCACCGCACCTCCGCACACATTCTGCCATTCTCCCCCACTGCTGCTATGCCCTGTCTCGCTGACCACACCTCCGCACACACAGACACTCAACCCTCCTCCTGCCTTGACCCTCTGACCACTTCCCGTTGCGCACGCACCCCACATCTCCCCTCTTCCAACCAACCCAACCACGTATTGCACACATTGGACCTCGCTCCCACGAATCAACTCCATCACAAGAAAATTACCCGGCATCCCACCACATCCGCTACGGAATTACCTTAGGAACTCACCCACGGACATACACTAAAAAAAATGTTTTCCAACACGCCACCTACATCCACAATACGTATAAACACTACACACACGTGCGTGCCACCACATATTTACACACTCAGCCTCCAGAATCCTCTCATCCCCTCCCCCACCCTCTGACCCCTTCCCATCCACACACGCACACAAACACCGATCTACACCCCATCGCACACACCTTTTCCTGAACATGCAACCCCGTCCTTCCCCCAACTCGCACATTCATATACACACACACACACAAGTACACCTACACACACACACCACCTTCAGCACTCCCCACTCGGACACCCCGCCTCCCTCTCCCCACTCAAACCCGCCGCCGCCACTACAGGCCCCACACCCTTCCACCACTTGTTTTATTTTTATTATGCTTTTATATTTATTTTCATTTGTACCGTTTCCTCTCACCCTCTTTCTTCTAAATGTCTCTCCCCACTCCCCAACACACCCTTGGAACTCTCTTCCCAGACACTTTTCGCCTGAAGAAGGGCTTATGCCCGAAACGTCATCCCCCACCACCACCCCACTCTCAAGAGCGAGAAACTAATAAATATTTGTTCGTACTGCCTCTCTGTTTTGTTCCCGTCCAATTTTTCACTATATATATATATATATGTACATACATATATATATATATATATATATATATATATATATATATGTATGTACATATATATATATATATATATATACAAAGGAAACTTTACAAATGCTGTTTTCGACGGACCAACTCCTAAACAAGAAAGATGAACTGGTTACTGCATGTAAACATAGATTGCGTAGGACTTACCTCGCCCTCAAACCCCATAATGCCCCGGGGGGGGGGGGTAGACTAGGGCTATAACACCCCACTTGCCGATTTTGCAATGGGTAACCCCTGCTTGCCAAGGAAGACGTAAGATCTTCTTTGTATTCTTTTATCGCTTCCTTTATTTCCTTCCCCCCTCTCTCCTTTGTCCTTCTACCCCAGCTCTTCTCCTTTGTCGGCGTCTTTTCTCGCCCACCCGAGGCTGCCCTTTGGCCCCATGTAGCCTTAGTACCGCCCCCCCTCCCCTAGTCTATGATAGATTTGGCGGACTCCGCCCTTTATAGCAGTTGGCTTAGACCCCGGATACTTGCCCCCTTTTTCCGACCGCTCCCACTATTCTCTGTGCCCTCTATATTTCTCAGTGGCATTTATGCCTTATTTTTTCGTTTCAGTATTTCTTGCTTCGCTTTTCTTCTGGGCGGGGTGGATTCTGAATTTATTTCTCCGTATTCTACCTTTATTCCGTACGAACTTTCATGTAGCTTGTTTTAGATCTTTTAGAGTTAGCATTAGTATATATTTTTCTCGGGACTCAGAATTATTATCTCGTACAAGTTCACTTTGCTGCACTGGGTCGTTGCTGGCCCGGGATGGAAACCCTTATTGTTTATTTCGTGGTAGTCTCTTTAGTATTTTGGCCCCTTTTGTTGACCCGTCACCGTATCATTTACGTACTTATACCTCTTAAAAGGGTCCTTGCCTAATACGTCCCACCTAGTTCTTTTACTTATTTCGTTATTTATTTATTTATTTATTTATTCATTTCTTTACTTCTTTCTTTCTTTATTTTATTCTAGCCTAACAATAGCCTGACACCTAGGTCGTAGAATTTAATTTACTTTACTTTTTTCTTTTTCTTTACACTTATTTGCTTTTCTTCACTCTCAGTATTTTTTCTTTCCTATTTCTACCCCCCATTGTTCTACCTACCGTTCCGACTTCCTCCCCCTCCCCCTCCCCTGTATCTTCTTTGACCTCATGCCCAGCTGTAGCTGGCACTACCAACGCTTGATTGGGTCTACTCCACCCCCTCCCCTCTTTCTCCTACTGGCAGGTTTAGCCACCATCTCCCCTACTAATTTGCAACCACAGAATTACTACTGATTTTTGACAATCAGTTTGACCATATATGGAATTACCCCTTGAGAAGATCGGCTATTTAAATACCAGGATAAATTTTCATTTTGTCCAGAATTAGCCGTCGAAACGGCTTGAGCTCAGCTGTCGGGGTCTTACTGGTTCCTATATATATATATATATATATATATATATATATATATATATATATATATATATATATATATATATATATATATATATATGTACATACATATATATATATATATATATATATATATATATATATATATATATATATATATATATATGTATGTATATATATATATACATATATATGTATGTATATATACATATATATATGTATATATATACATATATATGTATGTATATATATATATATATGTGTATATATACACACATATATATATATATATATATATATATATATATATATATATATATATATATATATATATATCTTTTTGTCTCTTTAGGTTTGTTGGTTCACTACTGGATAGGACTGGTCATTCCGTATGGTCAATCCATATCACCGGATTCATATGGAACTGGAAACCGGTCATTGAAATAATCATAGTATAATAAACCTTTCAAGGATTTACACCAATCCAGCCTCCTGTTATTTTATTTTATTCATAATTAACTCCGTATTCGCTCCGCCAATTACACAAACGAAGATGGGTGAACTGCAATGCGTTGAGTACTCTTCACAATATTACACCAGGATTGACCATACGGAATGACCAGTTCTATCCATTGGTGAACCAACAAACCTAAAGAAATAATGCTCCAATAATGTTGAGCACTTCAAAATGTAATATTTAATAGCTGCACTGACTTCAGTGTACAGCTATTGCCAACATGGGATTAACTGATCTACTTACCATTCGGATTTTGGCTGCTCTGTGCTTTATCTACCGCCACCAGATACTACTTCCTTGTCGGGATGATTCCGATTCCGACAAATCTCTACGTATTATAGTAAAACATGTATTGTATTGACTGAATTCTCTACTCTATATCTCAGGACTTTTTGTGACTCACACTGAATTCGGAGACCCGAACTTTTCACTAGGTACAACCTGTTACCATTCCATATCCTCCATCCTCTATATCTATATGTACAACCTGTATTATCTTACTACAATTTGATCTATATTGTATTTCCCCTACACTGTGATCCCTCCGATACGTTCTTATATACTTTCGTCTTTCTACATCCCTAGTTATTTACCTTTATTAATTTTTTTATTATTTCATTAATGTATTTTTTTTATTTTTTTATTTTTTTATTATTTTATTAATGTATTTTTATCAATGTATTCTATCTTTATATTTGTATTTTACCTTTGTATCCTGCTTTTATTATTTTTTTGTAACTTTCCTTACTCAGGTCATTATGCACCTTCATAGCTCCCTACCCACCTAAGAACCACACTACTTATAACTCGGACTAACTGGGACTTTAAAATAATTTTGGTCTATTTGCACTTTTCATTGGGTTGTTACCTTCGACTTGTCTGGTGGCTTTTTCCGGCTGCGCGCTGGGCACTCGGAAAGTTTAGCCTTCCTCGAGTGCTCGGAAAAATAAATTTCTCCTCTTTCGGTAAACGAAATTACTCGGAGCGATTGGCTTTGCCCCGGTCCCACCGCCCCGCTTGTTTTGGCCGCCATATTATACTTATACCTATAAACTCCAGGTTTAAGCATAACTATTAGCTGTATCATGCCACTACTGGCACGTAAATAAACCCCTCATGTGTGATTTAATAATAATCGTTTGGTATAGACGATGGCCTGTCGAAATTGTGGAGTTCCCGCTAGCGCTCCCGGGGCCTAAGGTAGCCACGTTCCTAGAGTACTCGGAAAAATGAATTTCCATTTCTTTCGCTGGACGATACCACTTGAGACTGGCTGACTCATGGGATGCGGGCTGGGACTCGCAATCGAAATCTTTACTCTATATCCCATCCTAATATCCTATCTAGATAAATTTTTTCATATAAGAC
>OZ024743.1:115345125-115357625 GCA_964016885.1 Eledone cirrhosa
TATATATATTTCAAAAGTAGAGTCGAGATGGAGGGTCTGTGGTTTTTCTCAGATGTGAGAAAAACCACAGACCCTCCATCTCGACTCTACTTTTGAAAAGCAGAAGAACTGCGAAACCGGTAAAGGAACCAAATAAATATGTATATCTTTCTAAAAATAAGACTCCAGTTGCATTTTAGATTTCATCTTTTCTACTTTATACTTTCACTCGTGTAGGACACCTCGGTTATTTTTCATTTTGTAAAAAAACCTCACTTTCTAATATATATATATATATATATATATATATATATATATATATATATATATATATATATATATATATATATATATATATATATGCATATATATATATATATGCATATATATATATATATGCATATATATATATGCATATATATATATATATATATATATATATATATATATATATATATACATATATATATGCATATATATATGCATATATATATATATATATATATATATATATATATATATATATATATATATATATATGCATATATATATATATATATATATATATATATATATATATATATATATATATATATATATATATATATGTATATATATATATATAAATATGCATATATTTATATATATGTATATATATATATAAATATGCATATATATATATATATATATATATATATATATATATATATATGCATATATATATATATATGCATATATATATAAATATATATGTTTATATATATATATATATATATATATATGCATATATATATATATATATATATGCATATATATATATATATATATATATATATATATATATATATATATATGCATATATATATATATATATATATATATATATATATATATATATGCATATATATATGCATATATATATATATATATATATGCATATATATATATATATATATATATATATATATATATATATATGCATATATATATATATATATATATATATATATGCATATATATATATATATATATATGCATATATATATATATATATATGCATATATATATAGATATATATATATGCATATATATATATGCATATATATATACATGTATATATATATATATGCATATATATATACATATATATATATATATATATATATATATATATGCATATATATATATACATATATATATATGGAAAGTTATATTTAAATTGTTGGGTTACAACTAGTAAATATTTATAACTGATATAAAAGCACTCGACAAATATTTGGAGTATATTTACAATATTAAATAAATGGAAACTATATTTATAAAACCATATTTATTTCATTATATATATTTCAGGGATATCATATTAACAATATGCTATGCCTTCCTCAGACAAAATACAATATAAACAGTTTTATAGATAAATAGATTCGACATACCGTAACAACATCTACTTGCATTTGAGAAGGTTGATTTGGTAGTGACAAAATTGTACACAGAGAGAAAGAAAGAGAGAGAGAGAAAGAGAGAAAAAGAGAGAAAAAAGGAAAGAAAGACAGAAAACGAAGAAAAAGAAAAAGAAGAAATGCAAGGAACATTTTTTTAAAAAACTAAACATAAGATCATTAATTTTCACACATTGTGGATACATATCTCATTCAGGAATACTGATATTTACAATGTAGAGGCTGGTTTTGTAAATACTAATACCTCTACATTAAAACAGAGGTTTTTACGCCTCGCCTGTGTCTGGATATTTTTGAATTTTTTCTCTCTCTTTTTTTCTCTCTATATTTTTTCTCTCCCTATATAACAGCTGGTTTTCCCTCCATATATCTCCCTTACATTAATACTAGAGCTAAATAAATAAATAAATAAATAAATGTATCATTGATACGTTATTCAACAGACGTCCCACTACCTAGCTTTCTATATATATATGTATCTATCTCTATTTCCTCTCTCTCTATATATATATATCTCTTTCTGTTTCTTTACATGAAGTTCTTCTCTTTATCTATCTTTCCATCTCTCTATTTTGTTCCTTGCATTTCTTCTTTTTCTTTTTCTTCGTTTTCTGTCTTTCTTTCCTTTTTTCTCTCTTTTTCTCTCTTTCTCTCTCTCTCTTTCTTTCTCTCTGTGTACAATTTTGTCACTACCAAATCAACCTTCTCAAATGCAAGTAGATGCTGTTACGGTATGTCGAATCTATTTATCTATAAAACTGTTTATATTGTATTTTGTCTGAGGAAGGCATAGTATATTGTTAATATGATATCCCTGAAATATATATAATGAAATAGATATGGTTTTATAAATATAGTTTCCATTTATTTAATATTGTATATATATATATATATATATGCATATATATATACATATATATATGTATATATATATATATGCATATATATATACATATATATATATATATATATATATATATATATATGCATATATATATACATATATATATATATGTATATATATATATGTGTGTATATATATATATATGCATATATATATATATGCATATATATATATATGCATATATATATATACATATATATATATATGTATATATATATATATATATGCATATATATATATATATATATATATATATATGATCGTTTTTTTTTGGCTATGCGGATGATTAGTTTAACCACGATCTCAGTGTGTTTGGCCTTTAACGTAAGTTGTAGTTCTAATTCATATGAATTATCGAGCGCTTGCCACACAACTCCGAAGTGTTTTTCGTTTAATTCCTGAGCTGAAATTCGATTCTTTGCCAATTTATATTTGTATTAATCTCCAGAGTCTAGCTATTGGCCAGTTAATTTTATCGATTTTGTTTGGTTGATTCTATTTACTGATCAATCGCTTTGTTATATTTAACCATTCTGTCGAGAGCTTTATTCGATTTGTGATATTTTGCATTCTCGCAATATTATACACAACTGAATTCATTCGCCTAATATAAGTGTTGCCTCCCTTGCTGAACTCCACGTGGGGTCAGTAATAGTCACACTTATGTATAGCATTTGAGCAGAATCCCGTTGAAAAAGTGGCTTCCTTGTTCAGTCATCTTACCAGAAGCCTAACATTATTTATGTAAGCGGAAAGTAATTGATTTATGGAGCCGCAGAAACCCAAATACTGGATTTTACCTTCTCCAGGTGTCGGGGTAAATTTTCAATCACATATATTTTTATTTGTTTGACCCGAATTGCTTGATCGTTTTTTTTTGGCTGTGCGGATGATTAGTTTAACCACCATCTCAGTGTGTTTGGCCTTTAACGTATGTTGTAGCTCTAGTTCATATGAATTATCGAGCGCTTGCCACACAACTCGGAAGAGTTTTTCGTTAATTCCTGAGCTGAAACTTATATATATATATATGTGTGTGTGTGTGTGTGTGTGTGTGTGTGTGTGTGTGTGTGTATATATATATATATGTCTGTGTGTGCGTACGTGTGTGTTTGTTGTGTGTATCCATACGTATGTTTGTGAAAATTTACATTCGTGTATATATGCATGGACGTAATAAAACGATGTTATTCTTCTAATGTTCGTATTTTTCAATGTTAAACTCTCTATATAAACCCGTAGTGTAAGCATTTAATATTACCAGAGATTAAATGATTTAGCAAAAATTTCTGTTTGTACACATGCATGCACACATACGTACACACACACATACAGGCATGCATACATAGATACACACACATAAATACATGTATATATACATATATATATATATATATATATATATATATATATACACAGAGGTATCCACAGTAAGTTGTGGGTTCTATTCTGCATGAAGAACTCGATGTAATCCATATGTTGAAAATGTTGTAGGTTAAGATAAATCTCGGAAAACAATAAAACATTAAAAGGAAAACAGAGTCATGATAAAAGTTAAAACAATGAAATAAAAAATCAAGTCATTAGAGATATACTTCACTGCTTTACGATCGTTTCTAAATGATGATAATACATTGAAGCTATACTCAGTAATTGATCTATGTAAGGTTAGTTACAAACTATCAGATAAAGAGAATATTAACTTACATGCATATCACCAGCTGTTTTCAAAAGCAATAATAATTTTATTCAATAATGATTTTATTCAGAATTAGTAGCACGTTAGTATCATGTCCTTATTTGGAGGTAGTTGAAGAACTAACGAATCAAATTGTTTTTTTCATATGGTGTTAAGATGAAAAGTAATATATGTGTGTATGTGTATGTATGTATATATATATGTTTGTGTGCGTGTATATGTGAGTATAGGTGTATGAGTGTTTATATATGAGTATGTGCACATGTATGAGGAATGTACATATACTCACACATGTATATATGTATGTGTATGTGTGTGTATGTATATATATATATATATATATATATATATATATATATATATATATATATATAAAATATTAAAAAAATAATGAATAAAACAATGAAACAGTTCCTTATATTAAACAAAAAAGTTCATTATTTAACGATCGTTTCTAGGACATATATGTGTTAGAATTGGCATGCATATTCAACAGATCTATGTACAAAATTATACAAAATTATACAAACTATCAAATATAATATACATACCAACACATACATATGCCGTCTTCAGAAATAATGAAATATATTTATTGATAATAACAACAATTCAAAATTACAGGTCTGTTTGGGAACAGAGTTCAAATTGACCAATGAAATACACAAAAATATATCAAGTAAATACAGTTAGGTGTGTGTATAAATGTAAGTAACTTCGTTCACAGATATGCATAAAAATATATGTTCACATGCATACGCATGTCGAAAAAATGTATGTAAATACAAAAATTCAGGGCTAATGTCTCTGTATGTTTATAATCTACAGATAAAATACACATACGTATATAAACATATATACATTCATATATACACACATATACATACATTCATACACACACGCGCATATACACATAAACATACACATACCCACGAACATACACACACACACACACACACACACACACACATATGTATATATTATTATTATAACTATATGGATATTAAGGCGCACACATAAACACTGCCACATATATTTACATCTAGATGCAGAAGTAGGTAAAGGGGGTCAGTAATTACTAAGGGTGTCAGACAACTGCCTATTTATAAAATGTATCTATAAATTTAGAAATAAAAAGGTGGTTTATATCGTGATGACTGTCTTCTTCTTTCCAACAACCTTAGCCTCTCAGAAATAGAAAAAAACAAACAGCTTATTAGAACTTTCCTTAAAGACTATTATAGTCTTCATATTACTTTTGAAAACACAAGTAAAGTAGTTAATTTCCTAGATATAACTTTAGACTAAGCTACGGGTATCTACCAACCTTACCATAAACCCAACCAAAATTACACTACATACACTCACAATCTAATCACCCTAAATCTATCCTTAAAAACCTTGCATATAATATATCACTTAGAATTTTTAACCTTTCGTCTAACCAAGATGTATTTGATAAAAATGCGACCTTCTATAACGAAGCTCTAGATAGAAGTGGCCACAAAAATAGATTAGAATATATACCTTCTACTAAAAATACTATAAACATACAACCTAATATTACCAACAAACACCAAATGAAAAGTACACACCTAAATGCCACCCACACTATACCCCAAAATACCAACAACTCCTCTAATATAAAGTATAGTAACTCTCAAAAAACTACTCATCATACAACTCTAATAAATGTTAATAATAAAACTCCTTATAAACAAGATAAAACACCTAAATCAATAAATCTAACTAAAAATGTGCGTGGTGAGGTCATTAACATTAATCCTCCTAGTAAACATCACGATACAACCTATAAAAATAATAAACAACATAGAAACCGTAATAGACGAATTACTTGGTATAATGCTCCATTTAATTTACAAATTAAGGATAATATTGCTAAAAAATTGTTTTATATCCTAGAGAAAAACTTCCCGCCAAACCACAAATACCATCAAATCTTAAATAGGTCAACAGTTAAATTCTCATACTCAACAACCAAAAACATAGAACAAAATATAAGTGCCTATAATGCATATAAATGTAAAAATACCATAAGTATACCACCAATACATCAAACTAACCATAATATCTCCTCAAATACAGAATTAACGAAAGGTTGTAACTGTAGAAACAAAGCAAACTGCCCATTAAAAGGAAATTGTCTTGTTAACAACATAGTTTATAAATGTAAAGTTAAAACTAAAGATTCTATTTGCTCATATATAGGAGCTACTTCTAACAATATTAAGGTAAGGTTTAATACCCACAAACATAGTTTTAAAAATGCCGCACTGGCTAATACAACATCTCTAGCAGAAAAAATTAATAGTTATAGAAATAAGAATATAGAATATGATATGACCTGGAGTGTGCTCAATATAATAGAAATGAATGTAGATTATGTTCCCAAGAACTATTTGAAATAATGAAATCTAAGGATATCCTATTAAATAAGCTACATGAATTAATTATATCGTGTAATCATAAACTGAGAAAAACATTTAAATATTATAAACCTAATTAATAATATATATTTTAGAAATTAATATATAATTTAATTTAAATGTAGTTAACCTATAACTTTAATTTAATTACAATTCTACTACAGATGAGATTAAAAAATATTGTGTAATCATAAATTGAGAAAAACTTTAAAATATTATTAACATAATTAATATATACTTTGTAAATTAATTTATAGATTAATTTTAGTTTATTTAACCTTTTATTAAAATTCCTTTACAGATGAAATATAACAAAATATCGTGTAATCAATAACAGAGAAATATTTTTTAATATTATAAACCTAATTAATGTACAATTTAGAAATTTATTTATAAATTAATTTTAATTTAGTTAACCTATAATTTAAATTTAATTAGCTTAAAATTAAAATTCTAATACAGATGGATTGCAGAATATCATGTAATCGTAAACTGAGATAAACTTTTAAATATATACCTAATTAATATATTCTTTACAATTAAATATATATATATATATTAATTTTAATTTTTGTTAACCTATAATTATATTCTACTATAGATAAAATACAAAATCTGCTTTAATTATTATAAACCTAATTAACATATACTATAGAAATTAATATATAATTTTTAATTTAGTTAACCTATAATTTATATTCTACTACCGATGAAATACTTGATTTGGTTTTCCCTATTACTAAATTCATTTCCTAATATTGATACCATAATGTTAATATTTTTAATTTAGTTATGCTATAATTAATACTCTACTACTGTTTAACTTCAAAATTCCGCTTCAAATATTATAAACCTAAGTAGTATACAACTTAGAAATCAATATATTAACTATTTTCAATTTAGTTAATCTATAATTAATAGTCTACTTATATTAAAATGCATAATTTTGCCTTCTTTCTTACATTTCCTAATACTGAAACTACTATGTAAACACATATTATGATCTAAATGCAGATTAATATTCTATGTTCCTTGAAGCCTATATTTACTATTTCCCACTAATAATTTTAATCCCCCCCCCTATAATTATTTGTATTTGTAAGCGTGGATGTATGTATGTGTATGTAAGTATGTATGTATGTTTGGGTGTTTGTATGTGAGTATAAAAATACATATGTGCGCATGTAAATAAGTGTGTATGATTGTATATATATATATATATATATATGTATATATATGTATATATATGTGTATATATATGTCTATATATATATGTGTGTATGTATATATGTATGTGTGCGTGTGTATGTGTATATATATTTGTAGAGTTGTGTGTATGTATATATATATATATATGTGTGCATAATTGTCTGACTGTATGTATTTATTTATTTATTTATTTATATATATATATATATATATATATATATATATATATATATATATATATATATATATGTGTGTGTGTATGTATATGTGTGTGTGTGTATATATATTTATGTGTATGTATATATCTATATATATATATATATATATGTGTGTATGTATATCTCTTTATTTATGTATGTCTGAGTTGTGTGTGAGCGTGTAGTTGTATGTGTATATACATACATGGATATGTGTATGTGTGTGTATATATACGTATATGTATGTGTGTGTGTGTGTATATATATGTGCGTGTATGTATATATATATATATGTGTGTATATATGTGTGTATATATATGTGTGTATATGTATATATGTATATGTATATATGTGTGTATGTGTATGTACATATATGTGTATATATATATATGTGTGTTGTGAATATATGTATATATATATGTGTGTATGTATATGTGTCTATGTATTTATATATGTATATGTATGTGTCTCTATATATATATGTATGTATATATATATATATATATATATATGTGTGTGTATATATATATATATGTATATATATATATATATATATGTATATCGGTGTGTATTTTATGTATGAGTATATATTTTACTTGTTTATTTCTTTTTAATATATTTCTTTTTATTTCTAAATTTATAGATACATTTTATAAATAGGCAGTTGTCTGACACCCTTAGTAATTACTGACCCCCTTTACCTACTTCTGCATCTAGATGTAAATATATGTGGCAGTGTTTATGTGTGCGCCTTAATATCCATATAGTTATAATAATAATATATACATATGTATGTGTGTGTGTGTGTGTGTGTATGTTCGTGGGTATGTGTACGTTTATGTGTATATGCGCGTGTGTGTATGAATGTATGTATATGTGTGTATATATGAATGTATATATGTTTATATACGTATGTGTATTTTATCTGTAGATTATAAACATACAGAGACATTAGCCCTGAATTTTTGTATTTACATACATTTTTTCGACATGCGTATGCATGTGAACATATATTTTATGCATATCTGTGAACGAAGTTACTTACATATATACACACACCTAACTGTATTTACTTGATATATTTTTGTGTATTTCATTGGTCAATTTGAACTCTGTTCCCAAACAGACCTGTAATTTTGAATTGTTGTTATTATCAATAAATATATTTCATTATTTCTGAAGACGGCATATGTATGTGTTGGTATGTATATTATATTTGATAGTTTGTATAATTTTGTATAATTTTGTACATAGATCTGTTGAATATGCATGCCAATTCTAACACATATATGTCCTAGAAACGATCGTTAAATAATGAACTTTTTTTGTTTAATATAAGGAACTGTTTCATTGTTTTATTCATTATTTTTTTAATATTTTATCTTGACTCTGTATTCCGTTTATCTTTCACCGAAAGTGATTTTTGAATGCATCTCTTCTTTCCATGATATCCGGATTACATTGAGTTCTTCATACGGATTGGACACTACCGTAAACTCTTGGTAGATTTATCTACATATATATATATATATATATATATGTATGTATGAGTGTGTGTGTATATATATATGTATATATGTGGATATAGATATGTATGGATGTGTATGTATATGATTATATGCATATGTGTAAATGTGTATTTAGATTTGCATCTATTTGTGCGTATGTATATTTTTGGTTGGATATCAATTTAACTGTACCTCTCTCTATATATAGTGTGGGTATATGCACTTTATAATCTATGAAATGTATGTGTTTTAACTATGCCAACATGTATTTATCTGAGTTTAATTATGCATAAACATACTTGATAGTATTTAAGAGCGTATCATATGCTATATTATACTAAATGCAATTTACCACACAGTGTTGGTTAAGTTGTATATTATCGCATTACTGTATTTCATTATCTCATTATAATTTTCATCTTTTAATATACTATCTTTCCTAGCCATAACCTTAATTTATATTCACCTTAAAACTCAATACAACACTAATCACCATTTATTTTGACATTTCTTTTAAATTAACTATACCAGATACATTCAACTATCAGTTTGACAATCACTTTCCTCCTAATATCTTTTATGCCAAATCTACTATTAACACCCTTCAACCATTCCTTTCAAAGAGTCATGACCTCAACTAAAGTATATTACTTTTCATCTTAACACCATATAAAAAAAAACAAAAACAATTTGATTCGTTAGTTCTTCAACGTCCTCCAAATAAGGACATGATACTAACATACTAGTAATTCTGAATAAAATCATTATTGAATAAAATTATTATTGCTATTGAAAACAGCTGGTGTTATATGCATGTAAGTAAATATTATCTTTATCTGATAGTTTGTAACTAACCTTACATAGATCAATTACTGAGTATAGCTACAATGTATTATCATAATCTAGAAACGATCGTAATGCAGTGAAGTATATCTCTAATGACTTGATTTTTTATTTCATTCTTGTAACTTATATATATATATATATATATATATATATATATATGTATATGTATGTATATGTATATATGTATATGTATATATGTATATGTATGTATATGTATATATACACACACATAAATATATATGTGCGTGTATGTGTGTGTGTATATATATATAATATGTATTAGAAGTTTCTGTGTTTTTCTTTCATTTTCAATGGAATAGTAATACACACACCAACATTGAAAGAAAGCCTGTTCTACAGACAGGAACAAGAAACAAATATTTAACGACGATAAGAGCGAGAGAAATATAAAAATCTTATTTCATTTTATTTAATTATATTTTATTTCATTATATTAAAAAATAATTGTAAAATGTTTTAAAATGGAACTTTGAAACCTTTTAAAACAAATTGTTTCTAAGTCATTGAGAATTAAGTATGGAGAAATTTTACCCCAAGTTGAGTAGTTTTGACGCTAATATGTCTCACAGGAAACCACTTCAAAACCATTGAGGGTTATTTACAGAAAACCTTAGCCCCGTGTACGTATACAGTTAGAGCGTTGGGTAGAATACGGCTCTTTCCAGTGTCTGAGTTCAAATCCCCGTCGAAATCAAATTTTATTCTTTTCATCGTTTTGAGATCGATAAAAAAGTTTCATAACAATAGTGGGATCAATTCTTTTTCTATAACTATTTCATACTTCCTCTGCCGTTTTCTCATTTGATAAGAGAAATATGTGTTCAGATCAGGACATTCGAGGGAGTCTCTCTAGTGTAATGTGTAGTAAATAATTCTGAAAAATCTGTACTACAGTATATCATGTATACTTATGAATATGATTGACAAATATATATATATATATATATATATGTGTGTGTGTGTGTGTGTGTGAGTGTGTGTGTTTGAGTTTATATATATATTTTTTTTTCCAATTCCAACCCACCCGTCCCCTCAATCTATCTTATTTCTCATTCTTTCTTCTGTTGAAGGACTAGCGTCCGAAACATCAATACCCTCTTCCTGCTATTTCAAGCGTTAACCTGATATATTCTTTCCATATACTGTACCGATTGTGTTGTTATTTATGCTTACCTTTTACACACACACACGCACACACACACACACACGCACACACATATATATATATATATATATATATATATATATATATATATATATATATATATATATATATACTAGATAAGGTACCCCGCTTCGACTGGTAGAACAGTCAAGAGAAGAAGGATAAAGGAGAAAACGACTGTATTGGATGTGTTGTCTGGTATGAAATGAGGCCATTATGTGTGTGAGAGCATGTGTGAGAGAGACATAAAAAAACAATCATAAAACTTCCTTATTAGGCTGGAGGAGTAGACTGCCGATTAAATGGTAGCATTGGCCTTGGATTTTAAACGTTGTGAAATAACCATATTCAGTATAATATTTTTCAGCTCCAAAGGACGTCATCTGAAACGCAGCAATATACCGCATAACATTGCTTCTGAAGGGTTGCTTCGTTAGTACGGACTTAAGAAGTATATGGATAAAAGCTGGAGGGTAGATTAATTTCAAATAGTATCAATTTTGTTTTGCTTCTATGAAATCAAAGACTGTAAAACGTCCTTATAAACCTTTCTATCGATCAAAGGATCCATAGTTTAAGCCGTTTCTAGACTTTAATTGTATTTAACACTTTAATTGTATCTCCATCAGTATAACGGCCTATCCCTCTCTTTCTGTAGCTCTCCCTGCGCATATCTCTCTTTAGATGCGTTTGTATATATATATGTGTGTGTAGTTTTCGTGTGATTCAATCGACCAACCAACCAACCACTAAACATCTTCTTTTATATTATATTATATATATATATATATATATATATATATATATATATATATATAGCGAGAGAGAGAGCGAGAGAGAGAGAGGGGGAGAGAGAGAGAGAGGGGAGAGAGAGAGAGAGAGAGAGAGAGAGAAAGAGAGAGAAAGGAGAGAGACGAGGTAGATAGATAGATTGATATAACATGAAGCTATATGCATATGTATATATTAACTAGCAGTGGTCCCCGGCGTTGCAGGGGATAAGGTATTTTGGAACGCGGGCCTCCAACAGACCTAATCGTGGAAAAAACTCCATGCCTGGAT
>OZ024743.1:115362625-115365125 GCA_964016885.1 Eledone cirrhosa
TGAGATGGAGAGATTTTCATTTCGAAAATAAAGATGCTGAAAGAAAAACTAACAACAATCATTTCGAATCTTTATTTAAATCAAGAAAGAATCCCCCCTCTTCTGGAGATTTTTGAAACAGAAATTCTCGGTATAATAAAAAAAAAATTAAATTTAGGAAAAACCCATATATAGGTCACCAATACCTCAGAACTCTAAAAGATAAAATCAATGAAATTAAAAAGGTTAACAAAGTATTGGTTAAATCGGACAAAACTAATAATTTATATGGGATAAGCAAAGATGAATATAACAACTTGATTTTTAAAGAACTTAGGAAAAATTACAAAAAAGCCCCGGCTGAGGATCTTACTGAAGAAGCCTACAAATTAATTACCAATTTAAGAATAGAAGGAAGAACTGAGCCATTCTTACCTAGACAGCCGAGGATTAACCTGAAGGATCATAAAAGAAACTTTAAGGAAGAGATGCCAGTTAGACTGATTGCTCCATCGAAATCGGATATAGGAGTAATCAGTAAAAACATCATAGATAGAATATTACCCACTCTTAAATTGAAATCTAACTTGAGCTTATGGAAAGATACAAACGCAGTCATAGAATGGTACACGAATATAGAAGATAAAAAAAAACATAAATTCATCCAGATGGACATTAGTAGCTACTATTCTTCCATAACACCTACCCTTCTAAATAAGGCCCTTTCATATGCTTATAAGCATACTTATATAAGCACGGATGAAATCAATATAATATTAACAGCCAGAAGAACTCTTATTAACTTCAACAACGAATACTGGACACGATCAGATAGAGATAGAAACTTTGATATCACTATGGGTGCATCCAATTCCGCGCAAATCACAGATCTTCTGGGAATTTTCATATTAAACATGACAAAGAGAAAACTGCCGGAGATTACCGGTGGTTTATATAGGGACGACATTTTATTTACGGTGGTCAAACACAATATAGAACTAAATAGAGTAAAGAAAAGTATATTAGAATTCTTTAAAATGTACGACCTTAAATTAGAAGTTGAAAATGTTACTAAAATTGTTAATTTCCTAGACGTTACCTTTAACTTAAACACTGGCTTCTATTACCCTTTTCATGAGCCCAATGAAAACTTAAACTATGTTAGTAACCATTCAAATCACTTTAAATCTGTAAAAAAAAGTTATAGTAAATAGTGTGCAAAAACGAATTAATAAAATATCAGCCAATAAGGATATATTCGATGAAAATGCTGAATACTACAACAATGCGTTAAAAAGAGCAGGATATACGAATCATAAAGAATATGTAGATAATAATAATCCAAGTATTATACTTAATAGAAATAATAACATATATAAGTTAAACTCTAATAATTATAATTCAAACACCCATATGCCAAATAAATCGAGGATACGAACTAGAACTAAATCAGTCATATGGTTTGCCCCCCCCCCCCCACCTGCTTCTGTCGAGGTTAAAACACCAATTGCAAAATTATTCTTTAACGCTCTTGACACCTCTTTCCCTACTCAACATAAATACCATTACATTTTTAACAGACATACCGTTAAATTCTCCTATTCTACAACTATGAACATGGCCCAAAACATTGCCAAATTAAACAATAAAATCCTAAAACAAAACCAAGATATTGATCTTAATAATAGAGTTAACATAAATGATACTAAACCAAAATGTAATTGTAGAAATAAAACTGAATGCCCTTTGCAAAATAATTGTCAAGATAGTAATTTGGTTTATAAA
The DNA here is from genome assembly GCA_964016885.1 of Eledone cirrhosa. Classification (NCBI taxonomy): domain Eukaryota; kingdom Metazoa; phylum Mollusca; class Cephalopoda; order Octopoda; family Eledonidae; genus Eledone; species Eledone cirrhosa. The sequence continues at coordinate 115,364,390 of OZ024743.1, forward strand.
TGCACCGTAAAAACTGATCACAACACATACAACTACACAGGATCAACTTCTTCCACATTTAAAGCCCGATTTGCGAAACAAAAATGCTCATTCTCGAACTCACAGCTCATATGGTCATTAAAAGAGAAAAATTTAAAATACTCCATTCTTTGTACAAAACTTCGTAACTGGAATTTACCGTAACTCTAGGATATCAATTAACTGCACGCTCTGTAAAATGAAGACCCTGTTGATTATTAACTATGAGACCCTAATTAACAAAACAAGTGAATTATTATCTAGTTGCCTCCATAAAGCTACATCCACATTCTTAGCCTCCCACAAAACGAGAAAAACAGAGAGTCTAGCATTAAACAATTAAAAACTTGGTTGTCAGACACATATAATCAACAGGGAAAAACATTAATGGCCTTTAATATTGCATTATCTTATAACTATCTATTGAAGAAATAACGCTCGAATGAAAGACACTTTTTCAATAACATCCCGGAACATTGACACACATAACATTATTTTACTAACTTTGATCAATACCATTATTCCTTTATTTCTTTATTTCTTTATTTTATTATCTCTCTATCTACCTTCCATTCTAAGTTTTAAATTTTAGTTTAATATCCAACCCATACATTTTTACGGATCTTATTTATATATGTGAATTTTTTAATGCGTTTTTTGATCTCCTATTTATAATATATTATAATATGTATAATAGCCGAGGTTGATTATGCCTTTC
>OZ024743.1:115370125-115382625 GCA_964016885.1 Eledone cirrhosa
ATATATATATATATATATATATATATATATATATATATATATATGAATGTATATATATGAATGTATATATAGTGTATTTTGCAATACACTGTATGCTTAATTAAAAGCTTGCTGAAAATTAAAGTAAGTGTGTGTGTCACTACTCTAAAACAATAGCATAAGGTCTTCGAAATGCTTTTAATTAAGCATACAGTGTATTGCAAAATACACTATATATACATTTATATATATATAGCTATTTCAGAGCATCAATTCTAATTTTCAATTTCTGCTTGAACGGTAACCGCTCTGTATAATCAGTTCCTGATTATTTACTAGAATTCTATAAGAACATAACATCCATGATTTCAGCAAACAGGAGGAGTAGTTGGTTTTGATAAGCATCAATAAATGCGAAACAGTGCCCTGTCAGCTTTATCTCCCCTGTTTGTTGAAAATTAAAGTAAGTGAGTCTGTCACTACTCTAAAACAATAGCATAAGGTCTTCGAAATGCTTTTAATTAAGCATACAGTGTATTGCAAAATACACTATATATACATTCATATATATATATAGCTATTTCAGAGCACCAATTCTAATATATATTTATAATATAGAAAAGCTTCTACAAGACTAAAACTGTTTCATTCGTAAGAAATCATCAGGAAGCTGACTGTCCAAGTAAATATGGTGGTATTTATATCTTTTCTGGTGGTAGGAGAGAGTGGGGATTGGGATGGGTAGAGGTCATTGGTTGATGGGTTTAAAGAAAAGGGAATCCTTTAAAAGCTAATTCTTTAAAAAGCTATATTTAGAGGAACAAAGGCAGAAAGAATTCTATAAACAAGTTCAAATTGGGGTGACACTCCTTATTTTTAAGGTTATCTTAAGCTAACAATGCCTAGATTCCAGGTGTCTACAAGCACATTCACACACACACACACATATATATAAATAAAAAAAATATATATATATGTATATACCTGTATGTATGATTGGCGGTAGCACCAACACACCGCTTAGGCTTAATAGTGGCGTGGTGTATACAAAACAATTATAACTATATACTATAAACTAATCGGTAGGTTGAATGCTGAAGAAAGGTATTTTTTTCATTAGAAAAATATTTGAAAGGAGAAGAAACCATTTTAATTTTCTTTGTATTCCTCTGAATATATCAAAGAGGTTAGATAGCATTGTTTCAAGATTTGTTAATGTTCCCTCAGTGACACTAACTCAAGATTCTGGTTATAGACTATGGACAATATAGTATATTGCTTGATGACACTTGCGCGAGATGATCATGTGTATTTGCATATAGTACGAGCTTAGCTAGCTATATCTATTTTCATAGACACATCTCTCTCTCTCTCTCTCTCTCTCTCTCTCTCTCTCTCTCTCTCTCTCTCTCTCTCTCTCTCTCTTTCTCTCTCTCTCTCTCTCTCTCTCTCTATCGTGATCTCTCTCTATATATAATTCAAATCCCGCCGAAGTTAACATCCTTACGGGGTCGATAAAATAAAGTACCATTATTGCACTGGGTAATTGCTGGCCTTGTGCCAAAAGTAGAAACAATTATTATTATTATTCTTTGAGTCTCAGTCATTGATGTTATTCAACTGGAAAGTTTGATGAAATGAATATCAAGCCACTACCTGCAGCCTCATATATTCAGGACGTATCGGAGGGTTCTTGCTGTTCCCAGCAAGCATGCCTTTTGAAGTGTTCCAAAAAGCGGGGCGGGACCAATTTTCTTTAACCATCTTTGGAAATGTCTCCAGGCGCTCACTGCCCTCTGCCAGCTGGGCACCAGTATCGGTGGAACATCCACATCGGCGTTCTATAGAGGACTAGTGGAGGGGAAGAGCGACGACATTCTCGGAGAGATCCTGGGCGTCGAAGAAGATCAGCTGTTTGCTCTCTTCCGGAGAACTTTCAGCCCGGGGCCTATGGATAACTTCCAAAAATCCCTGGCCTGGCAGTGCTACTGGGGAGCGTTGCCGGTTCGAGATAATCTCTACAGGCACGGAAGTGCTGTCAGCCGAGCCTGTCCGAGATTCGCGAAGAGCGACGAAACCGTCGTGCACGCACTCGTTCAATGTCTGAGCATTGCTGACTTGTGGAGCTAAGTCGAACAGTTGCTGTCGCGTGTAGGACTGATCCGATTGTCGACTGACTCCATTGTGCAGAGGGTCTCACCGTCTTCCTTCAAGCAGGACGGGCAGGCGGTTTTCATCTGCCTGGTGGCCATGGCGAAAGAGATTGTGTGGTGGACAAGGTTAAAAGGGTTAAATACAGACACTTACCTCTTCGGCGAATCCCTAATTAACTTTTTCAAGTTTCACTTGAAGAGGAAAATTAGGGTGGAGAGGCAAGTGCTGCTTTGTAGCAAGTTTGTTGAAAGGTGGGTGAATGTAGCGAGAATGGTCCGAGTGAACGGAATATACGTCTGTAGTTTGAGAGATGGAACACTTGAGAGAGGGCGCTTGCCCTGGTGGTCAGATTGGCCGTGGTCTTTTGTGTGGTTTTCGCCACGGGTAACCCACGGAGGTTACCCCCTTATTGGGGAATTTTTTATTGTTTCAATTTTCATGTTTATTGTTTATATATATATGTTTCTATGTCCTTTTTTTTCTTTTCTTATATAAATAATAAAAAATATTTACACGCACAAAACCCACATCCTACCGTCCTGTACCGTCCTCTGCCGTCTGTAATGTTTTTCTTTATGTCAGCCCTTGTGGCCAATAAAGAAATCGTTATTATTATTATTATTGGCGACCTACGTAGCAAATCATATCATCGTGAGCTCCGCAATGGTTTGTTATTTTCAGTTATTTACTATTGCCATTTATGGAAAAATGTTATTGTTAACTGTATATAAGTGCACATACATTGATTTCTGAAAAAGACACTAAAAAATATTGGGGCCTTGAGCCCCAAATTTAAACTTTTTATAATTATCAAACAAAAAATATTTCTTTGAAAAATAATGGATGACTCAGTGTCACTCCTTCCTCACAATCCAACACCTCACACCGACACCACCATTGTAAATATTGCTACGTTTGCCAACACTGGAGTTGTAAGTAGTAGCAATATTTTAAATATGTCTCAGGCAGACGTTCATTTCCCGCCATTACCAATGACTGCAGGTGTTAAAGCCTCCACCACCACCACGACAAAAACCACCACAGCGACAACAGAAACAAAAGAAAAAATAATTTAACCCGTGATATCGAAATGAATTCAACCAAAATGAACTTTTCCACACCGAACACCACTGACGGCAAACACCACCAGAACTGAAACTAAAATTAACAATAGCAAAAATAACGATAACAACAACAGCAACAATGAAATTGAGAAAACTACCCTGAGTTTTGCCAGAGTAGCAAAAACGTGCCAAGCGATCCATGTAACTCAGGAGGAATTAGAAGAAGCTAAAGGAATGGTAAAGAAAGATGGGTACAGGGTCACCCCCCCCCCCCACACACACCTAATAAAATGGAGCAACGTCGCCTATGCACCGTGTCTTATCGGACAATAAACATAAAATCGCGCCGAGTGGAACGGGCATCCGAGTCCCGAATCCAAAACTTTGGGATATGTGTGGGCAAAAAAACCCCACATCAGACGTGGGCAGAAGTATGGAAACATGGACGTGTTCTTTGAAACACCACAGGAGGCCAGAGAACACTCCATGGCCCCATTAAGAAGTGAGTGACGACCTCATACTCATCCCAAGCTATTGTGGCCAGAGACTTGTGAAGATCAGGGTGACCCACGTTCCACCGGCCATCGAAATTCCCTGGCTAATGGCTGCCGTCCTCGCCGGCATCGAGGCCAACACCAAAATAATAGCAATAGCAAAAGAAAAGCAGGAGAACTGGTCCGGATCTGGGATGGAGCTCCTGATCCAAGCGGACCATAAAAGCATTGAGGAGATCCCAGAGGTAATAGACCTCACTGACGGCAGCCACCTCACCGTAATCGTCGAGGGCAGAAGACCTAGGTGTGTCGTTTATGGTGAAGGAACCCACCTAAGGGCTTTCTGCCCTCATGCTAAAAGGTTGAGGCTACCTGTCTTACCCACCCCAGTGACTCAACCAACAACACCAGCTGCAGCAGAAATGGCAGCAACAACTGTAGCAGCAACAACAGAATCAACTGTAACAGCAACAATCCCAGCAACAGTAGCAAAACCAACACCACCACCACTCAACGCCCCAGAACTAGCACCAGCGCCTACATCATCCACCACGCCACAACCAAAACTAACGCCTGTGGAGGATTTTCCACTCCCCGGCCTATCACATCTGGAGACAGATTGTGACGACGAGGAGTTGGAAATGGTATCAGGAAAATAGAAAAAAATAAGAAACCAAAAAAGAAAAAAATTCTCTTCCCTCCCCCTCCAAAAACAAAATACAGAGGGAAACAAATAAATTATCAAACAAGTAAGTTAAGTCAGATATGCCACCATCCACACCAGCACAACCAACCCCATCACCACAAACACCAACATCATCAGCATCATTAACCCCAATACCACCATCACCAACACCACAAAAGTCACCAAACCGCGTAACAGAAACAAACCCACATCAAACGCCAGCAAAACAAAACAACCAATACGATACACACTACACAGCATTACATTTGAACAACAACTAATTATTACACTACATGCAACACAACACCAGCATCAGAGAAAAAGACTACACAACAACCCAAAAGTTTACACCACCTCCACACATACAAATCACTCGCATCACACAGAAAACGTACACGACACTAAAACAAAAAATCCCCAAATACATCGGAGACTACAGACAGACACACTCCAGGAGGATGTATAAGAACATCCTTCCGGAGGAGGCCACAAGCAGTGGAAAGGATGGACAAACCATCCTTCCTCTACGAGAAGTAAGGTAAGTGGTCTTACCCATCTTTTCCACTCCATTTCAACATGACCTCACTCAGAATAGGCAGAAGAAATGCGTGTGGCTTGGGGACGTCATGGAATCAGGGCTACCTGCTCAACGACCTCAGGTCACTAAACATAGATGTAGTGGCCACCAGCGAGACCAGAATCTCCGAAGCACGGGCCTTCGCACCGATCTTCGGCGGCTATGATGTGTACACATCTCCCAGCCGTCCGGGATCGGGGGGAGGAGTTGCAGTGCTTTTTCGGAGAGGTTTGGATCTCGGCATACGGGCCATCTCCTGGACCCAGAGGGTAAGTTGGTGGTGCTACACGTGACCAGCGGAGACGGGCAAGCTTTCAGGCTAGTGGCCGTCTATGCCCCGGCAGGAGCAGGGCGGCCTGATTTCTTCCGGCGTCTGGAGACCTTTCTTGGAACGTCCCGCTTTTTAGGGAAGTGGGCGACTGGAACGGGATCTTAGATGCACGCTGGGACTGTGTGGAATTAGCGGATAGGGGAGGAAGGTGCGAGTGCCTCACCAACCTACTCAGGCGTTTTGAACTGTCTGACAAGTACCAATTGGATTTCCCGAATGTGCCAATGCGGAATTGGACAAATCGCATAGGGTCATCCAGATCATATCTTGATAGAGTATTTTGTAGGGAAATAGATAGGTCTAGCATAGGCTGTCCACAATTCAAGATAGTCAGCTACACGGACCACAAATTCGTGATCTGTGTGCTTGATTTAGATAGGCTTCATAGACGAGGACCCGGCTACTGGAAGCTAAACGCGTCCTTAACAGCGCGCAAGGCCTACAGAGACCGGATTAGCGAACTAGTTAAGCGGGCGTTGACGGGGGCCATCGTCAACAACAAGTGGTGGTTTGCTCTGAAAAGAGAAATTAGAATAGACTCCATTAGGTTTAGTAAGGCTTTAGCAATAGAGAAAAATAGAGCAGAGGGAGAATTAGTTAGAAAATTAGACGAGGCGCTTAGCAAAGGCATCGCGACCGACGTACTTGCGGCGAAATTGGCCCTTGACCAATTCTTCAATGCAAAGCACGAAGGCTGCGTTGTCAGAGCTAGGGTGCGTGCTCTCAGACACGAGCGAACGAAAGCCGTACAATGGGCCCGAGTGGCGGAGTGCGTCGTGGCAACAAAGCCACGATCCGGTCTTTGGTGGACCACGATGGGCGCATGCTACTCGATCCCGGGCAAATGTGTGAAGCTTTTCAGCAACACTTCAATCAGTTGTTCGGGGGCAGCGGCGCTCCGGATCGAACGATGGACTTTAGTGTCTACCTCGACGGACTGCCGCGGCTCTCGGCCAATGAGGCGCAGTGTTGCGAAAAGCCGATAACAGCCGCTGAAGTACGGGAGGCAATGACTAGCTGCACAAGGGGTATATCGCCTGGTTTGGATGGTCTGCCCTATGAACTTTACGTACAGATGCAAGACTTGTTCGGAAGCCTCTTGGCGGACGTCTACTGCAACTGGCAACAGAACGGGAGAATTCCCAGCTCTGTGAGCCGAGGAGATGTGGCGCTGCTGAGAAAGGATCCGAACAAGGGGGATAACATAGATAATTTTAGGCCCATAACTCTACTAAACACAGAGTTCAAGATTTGGGCCAAGGTGCTAGCAAAGAGGTTGGCGCTTGTCGTTGGTGGTCGGGAGGGAGAGGCGCAGACATGCGCCATTCCCGACAGATCGATCCACGACAACCTCCACCACATGCGATACATCGTAGAGAGGGTAGCCAGGGAACCTGGCACGGGTTGGTCCTTGATCAATTTAGATCAGTCGAAAGCTTTCGATAGGGTCGACCATCGTTACCTAGCGGCAGCCTGAGGGCGGCTGGTTTTGGGCCCGTCTTCAGAGGCTGGATCGCTGCCATGCACAGCGACATCTGCTCTGTGGTGAGAGTGAATGGTCACCTTTCGGAACCGTTCAACATCATGCGCTCGGTCCGCCAAGGATGTCCACTCTCGTCCCTCTTGTACGTATTGACTCTCGAGCCATTACTGCACAAGCTGGAGACGTTGAGGGGGGGTCCCGCGCGAACTAGGATGCGGAAGATCCGTGTCAGCATATGCGGACGATGTCACCGTAGTGGTGTCGAACGCCAAACACATCGAGGCGATCGGCACTACACTAAAAGAATACGAAGCGGTGACAGGAAATGATCAACGAGGAAAAGATCAGTGGGCCTGCAGCTCGGCAACTGGAGAGGCCGGTCCATGCCGTCCAAGAGCGTCGTCGGGCGCTAGACGGACGGACCAGTTAAATTGCTCGGGGTCTGGTTCGGTCCGGATCTCCAGACGGACAAAAACTGGGACGAGGTGACGAGCAGAGTGGCTTCTCTCACCCAGAAATGGGCCGAGAGGAAGCTATCCCTGAAAGGTCGAGCGGAGGTGGCTAACGCGTATATCGCGTCCGTCATCTACTACCACCTGACCGTCGTACCTTGTCCTAAGCTCCGCCTGACTGCGCTGGAGCGTTTGCTCTTTCGCTTTTTGTGGAAGGGACGCGCTCCGATGGTCCGGCGGTCCATCTGCTGTCAACACCCGTTACGTGGAGGGCTGGGAATGCCGTGGCTGATGATGCGCAGACACGCTCTCAAGCTACGACATCTCCACCTCTTCCTTGACGGTGATCTGGTGTGGTCTCCGTTTGCTAGACGCGTCTTTCCCCAGCTCGTCTCCTTGACGGAGCTGCAGTCCTGGGTCAAGCGAGGACCGAGAGTGTGCGCTTGGAGACTGGAATGTCTTCAGGGGCTCACAGCACTCGACATATCGGGCAATGTGATCGGTGGAAACTCCACCTTGGCGTTCTATAGAGGATTAGTGGAGGGGAAGAGCGACGACGTACTTGGAGAAACTCTAGGCGTCGACGAAAATCAACTAGCCAATCTCTTCGGAAGAACTTTCGGGCCGGGGCCTATGGACAACTTCCAGAAATCCCTGGCCTGGCAGTGCTACCGAGGAGCTTTGCCAGTTCGGGATAAACTCTACAGGCATGGAGGTGCCATCACCCGGGCATGTCCGAGATGCACGCAGGGCGACGAAACCGTCCTGCACGCACTCATCCAGTGTCCGAGCATTGCTGACTTGCGGGTTTATGTCGAAAACCTGCTGTCGCGTGTGGGACGGATCCAGCTATCAGCTGAGTCCATCGTGAGGATTGCCCCGCCATCTTCCTTTAGCCGGGAAGGGCAGGCAGTTTTTATCTGTCTGGTGGCAATGGCGAAAGAGATAGTATGGTGGACACGTTTGAAAGGGCTGAAGACGAGCACTTACCTCTTCGGTGATGCCCTGATTAACTTTTTCAAATTTCATTTGAAAAGGAAAATCAGGGTAGAAAGGGAAGTGCTCTCTTCCCAGCATTTTGTTGAAAGATGGGTGAGAGAGGCAAGAATGGCCCGAGTGAATGGGCCTACTCTGAGTATGTGTCTGTAAATTAAAGGTGGGAAACTGGGAGAAGGCACTTGCCCTGGTGGTCAGGGTCACTGTAGCTTTTTAATGGGCTTTCTCCACGAATGTCACTCGGAAGTCTCCCCCCTATTGGGGAATTTTTTCATTGTTCTATTATTACATCCTCTCTTTCTTGTTTTTTTTACACGCAGAAATGCCCATTTGTACCGCCCTGTATTGTTATGTACTGTCCTTAATGTCTACTTTATGTAAACCCTTGTGGTTTATAAAGAAAACATTATTATTATTATTATTATTATTGTTGTTATTCCTTGAATCTCAGTCATTGATGTTGGTTAACTGGAAAGTCCGTTGGAATGAATATCAAGCCACTACCTGCAGCCTCAGATATTCAGGACGTATCGGAGGGTTCTTGCTGTTCCAAGCAAGCATGCCTTTTGAAGCGTTCCAAAAAGCGTGAAGGGGCCGATTTTCTTTAACCATCCCTGGAAACTTTTGGAGATAGTCCCCAGTGCGCCTATGACAATCGGGATCACTTTGACTTCATGGCAGTTCCAAATCCTTTTCACCTCCCACTTTAGGTCCTGGTATCGGTTAATTTTCTCCCTCTCCTTCTCTTGCTTGCACTCTCGTGTCGAAAGGGCAGGCCACATCCACAATAAGACACGATCTTTTTTCTTTGTCCACAACCACCAGGTCAGGTCTATTGTGTTCCAGTTTTTTGTCCGTCTGTATCCTAAAATCCCACAGCACCTTCACCTGATTGTTCTCCATCACCGCCTCTGGCCTATGCTCATACCATTTCTCAGAATGTGGTAAATTGTTTACTTTGCACAGGTGCCAGGGGATCACCCTGCCCATCACATCGTGTCTCCAGCCCTTATAGTGGGTCTGGGCTAGGTGTTTACACTCGGACACAATGTGAGCCACAGTCTCCTCTCTCTCTCCACAGATCCTCCTCCTTGTAAATATGGTGCTTCAACCACTTCGTTTTGAGGGCTTGCTCCTGCGCAGCCATTAGCATTCCTTCTGTAGCCTTTTTGAGGTCTCCTCTTCTCAACCAGTTCCATGTCTGTGGATCTCTAAATTCAGTTTTCTCAAAGAAGGTACTATGAAGGGATTTTATTATTATTATTATTATTTTTATTATTAATATTAATTTTATTATTATTACACCTATAGTATTGCTGCGAATGCATTGGCTTGCCTAAAAATGTTTTAGACGGAAGCTCCAGCGCCCCTTCTCCTGTATGATTGAGCCTGCAGGTCTTTCTCCACCACATTTTTCCCTTTTTAGTACTGTATTTACAGAGTCTTATACATCATATAAAGTGTATTAACAATGTGATATTAATAAACTTTACTGAATGACTATATATTTAGAAAAACTTTGAAAGATATTTAACTATTGAAAAGGATGACTCAAAAAAGTTTAATACAGAAATAAAATGGAATGAAAGAGAATTTGAAATATTAGGTTATTCTTGAATTTCCAGTGAATCATTGCTGTACCTTCAATTATCAATACCTTAAAATATCCTTACACATCAACAAAAGGAATATTAAAGGCTAAAGTAAAAGTCTGCTCGAAGTAGCTTTTTCTACATATTATAACTTTATTATTTAACAGTTAAAATTATTTTCAAGACCATAACAGATTCAATTTTAGTTACATTATAGTGTGGAAAATAACATTATTTGATTCTAGTCAAGATTGAAGCATAATGCGCCATTCCCAAGAGATCCATCCACGACAACCTCCACCTCATGGGATATTTCTTGGAGCGCAGATGTCGAAATACAAACCTGTTTTTGAATAAGACGAAACATTTCGGATACATACCTACATGCATACATAGATGCATACATACATACATACATACATACATACATACGTACATACATACATACATACATACATACATACATACATACATACATACATACATACATACATACATACATACATAGATGTGCGTGTGTGTATTTATAAATAATTATGGAGATAATTTCTTCATATTTAGAAGAGTGAGACTATAACTTGTCTTCAGGCAAAATGCAATCTATACAAAAACTCGCAGTGTCATGAAAGGCTTTTAACATTATATAAACAAATAATAGAGCAGTATCAAATAAAAGCAAAACAAAGTACCAAAGAGGAAAGGAAAGGAAGAAGAAACAAAACGAAAAATGAAAAATAAGTAAGGAATAAGCGGCGAAGGGAGAAGGGAAGAGAAAGTCACTACATCTCAGTCTGCGTGGTGCCTAAACTGTACTCCGTGGACAAATCAGTACAAGCGTTACCGCGGAGATTGGCCAGAGACGATCACTGCAACAGCAACCCCACATAACCGGCCTCTCTTCTGTCGCTGGCCGCCGTTTTTCCGACTTCATTGAGTAAATCTGCGATGCAGGGACTAAGGACGCCAGAAGTATCGACGGCGACAGGTGTAAAGGGAATCGGTCGGTGAGGTCCCGGGATTTGAATATCTTCCTCACATCTACATTGCGGAGCCCGGGTTTATTGTCGAAGCGACAAGATTGGAGGCTGAGAATGAGTCGCTGCACGTCGAGTAAAACATTAGGGATTTGCTGCCTTTGAAAGGGATGAGGGTTAATCCGTCGAAGCAATTGCCATCGCCGTGGTCGATGTTATTCAGAACAACGTGACGGGGAGCCAGCCTACAATGAGGTGGAAAGGCACCTAAAACGTCAATCACTATTCCACAACGGCATCTGTATGGTTCGCATACGCAGAGGCAGAAGCGTTGTGCCACTCCAATTTGGGTGGACTCCACATCAAGAAAGGTACCGGTTGTTGAGGAAGGGACCGAATGGAGCTAAGCGACACTCTTTGGTTCTGAGAGAGAGCGTAGGCAGACAAGACGGTATTGGCGGACTTGCAGTTGACGTTGTCTTAGTTGAGTTGAACATAGCTTCACGCAAATATTGTTGACGCAAATATTGTTGACGCAAATATTGCCAGAAATAAATCGTACTTACAAACACAAATATATGGGAGGCGAAAGAGTTAGGGATTCTGATGAGTGTATAAATGGTGATATATTGATTACAACAAGCTATAAATTATACTAATATTCAAAGCTGTTTGTTTTCTTTAGCTAACTAGGGGGAGAGAGAGAGAGAGAGAGAGAGAGAGAGAGAGAGAGAGAGAGAGAGAGAGAGAGAGAGAGAGAGAGAGAGAGGGAGAGAGAGAGAGAGAGGAGAGGAGAGAGAGAGAGATAGAGAGAGGGAGAGAGAGAGAAAGGAGAGGAGAGAGAGAGAGAGAGAGAGAGAGAGCGAGAGAGAGAGAGAGAGGGGAGAGAGGAGAGAGGGATAAGGAATAAGTTATAATGTAGAGTGAATGAGAAATGCATCTACACACACACAGACGCGCGCACACACTCCCACAGTCATATATATATATATATATATATATATATATATATATATATATATATATACATACTAGGTATACTGAATAACTTAAACAACAAACTATTAATTATTAATATATTACTATATAGCTCAAGATTGAAACGAAGAGCAACATATTGTCAGATATATTTATATATATATATATATATATATAACGAAGGAAATGTGGTAAGGAACCAGGTGGACTATAACGCACCAAAGTACTCAATACTTAGGGTAGTAGTGGGTAATAGGAAATTATTCCTATATATATATGTATATAGTCTAGCAGATTAGCCTGTCGTTTTCGGGCAATTTCCACCATAGAATGCCTTTCTTCTAATTTTGTTTTATCTCATGTCTGAGCATGTCTCCACCTACACCTCATCTCCCGTTCCTTATTGGAACGCAGATTTCACCAAAACCGACTTTATTTCGTTTATCTCATGGCTTGTGTAAGACGTTCATGGTAAAATATAGCTAGTTAAAATATGCAACAACTGTAAAACGGATTTATTAGGAGTGCAGTTATCTAGATTAATTCATGAAATGAATTCTTTTCATTCTTCTATAAAGTGTTCTTCTATGGATATGGCACTTGGCCAGAACAGATTTTTGCATTATTTTCTGCAATATATCAATTCTAACGATGTTTTGTTTATTTTTCCATATGGTGCATAAATGTTAACATTTTTCTTGAATATAGGAACTCAGGGGAACAGCAAGTCCTGCATCGGCC
>OZ024743.1:115385125-115390125 GCA_964016885.1 Eledone cirrhosa
ATATAATGGTATTATAATGAAATAGTATGATAGAATATTAAATTCTAAGTGTTAATTGAACAAGTACTTTCATGCTTTCGCAATCTTCAGGTTCATGATATGTGGTGACAGTCGAGTTTGCAATTTTCAACTGTCTATATTTTTTTTTCATTCATATATATTTTCATTTGTCTGACCCGAATTTTCTTGGTCGTATTTTTGGCTGTGCGAATGATTGTTTAAGCATCGTCTCAGTGTGTTGGTATTAAACGTTAATTATAGCTCTGGTTTATCCGAACTATTGAGCACTTTTCCACACATTTCGAAGAATGTGTTTCGTTATTTCGTGGGCCGAAGTTCCGATTCTCGATAACTTATTTGTATATATATATATATATATATATATATATATATATATATATATATATATATATATATATATAGTATATGTATTTATATATATATATATATATATAACGAAGGAAATGTGGTAAGGAACCAGGTGGACAATAACGCACCAAAGTACTCAATACTTGAGGTAGTAGAGTGGGTAATAGGAACCAGTAAGACCCCGACAGCTGAGCTCAAGCCGTTTCGACGGCTAATTCAGAATTAGCCGTCGAAACGGCTTGAGCTCAGCTGTCGGGGTCTTACTGGTTCCTATATATATATACATATATATATATATATATATATATATATATATATATAATATGAGATCAAAAGATGGTTAAAGTTCCAAGTATTTTATTGTGCACATTTCAAAAACAAATATCATCATGGGATGATACCTGCGTTCTCATCAGATAAAATTGGGAGACATGATATGAAGCTTAAAAAACACTTGTGAATAGTAACGTTTTAAATCAACATATGAAAAATAAATTATGATTGATGTATGAGATTGGGAAAAAGTGAGGGGGGTTATCTTCCAACGGCTTTTTAATTTCTCTCTGTGAGACAATATATATTTTTTTCTCAGTTTTAAAGGCTATCTCTCTCTTTCTATCACCCATCTCTCCTCCTCTCTCATGCTTCCTTGTTATACTCCTCCCCCACCATCCTTTACTCTCATTTCTTCCTCTTCCCTACCTTTTCCACCCACCCCTCACTTTTTTCCTAATCTCATACATCAATCTTAATTTATTTTTCATATGTTGATTTAAAACTTCACTATTCATAAGTGTATTTTAAGCTTCATATCATGTCTCCCTATTTTATCTGATGAGAACGCAGATATCATCCCATGATGATATTTGTTTTTGAAATGCGCATAATAAAATACTTGGAACTCTTTCAACAATCTTTTGATCTTATATTATTTATACTCCAGTCCTACAAACTGTAGAGTACTACTTATCCGATATTTGCATTGCTTTATTGTGCTACAACAAAACTCACCTCCTACATATATATATATATATATATATATATAAGAGGGTGTTAAAGTTTGCTTGAAGCATTGTGAAATGTGTAAAATACGTAGTTAAGAAAGCCACAATAATGCAGAGGGAAATCTCGAGGTAGGAAGTGAAAGATAGATAGGAAAAACAGGTGAAAGTGAAAATTGAGAGAGACAAAGATGAAAACAAAACAAAGGTAGAAGGGTTACCGTAGTGGAGATTTAATCCCAATATTTCGGGCTCACGCCCATCAACGGGGGAAAGTTCCAAAAGGGGGGGGGGAACAGGCCAAGCGGAGAAAGTTGTGATGTCGTTAAGACAGGAATGCCGTTATGGGGTGAAAATTATTTAAAATTTAAACGAGGGAAAGAATGCGCGTGCGCGTGATAGGCTGTGGCAAAAGCTACTGACCAAATGGGTTAAATAGAGGGTGCGCTAGCGTGTGAAAGCCGTAAGATATGTGTGTGTAAATATATATGTGTGTGTAACTGTGTGTGTATAAGTGTAAGTGTGTATATGTGTGAGTGTGTGTGTGAAAGATAGTGGCCTGTAGAAGCTGGAAATCAAAGGGTGTGAAAGGTGGTAGGTTGTAAAACATGTGTGCGTGTATAAATATAGATGTGTGTGTGTAAGCGTATGGGTATACATGTGTGTGTAACTGTGTGTGTATATGTGTGAGTGCGTTTGTGTGTGAAAGATAGTGGGCTGTAGAAGCTGGAAATCAAAGGGTGTGAAAGGTGGTAGGTTGTAAAAACATGTGTGCGTGTATAAATTTAGATGTGTGTGTGTATGCGTATGGGTATGCATATACGTGCGTGTGTGTGAAGATAGCAGGCCGTAGGCTGTGAATGGTCACTATGGTTAAGTTAGCCATGTCAGCTCATTTCTCTCAGCCCGGTTGTTAAGTGGGGGTCTGAGGTTCTTAATAACAAGTGCTTCCTTTATCCTTTGATTTCCAGCTTCTACAGCCCACTATCTTTCACACACACACACACTCACACATATACACACTTACACTTATACACACACAGTTACACACACATATATATTTACACACACATATCTTACGGCTTTCACACGCTAGCGCACCCTCTTGATTTAACCCATTTGGTCAGTAGCTTTTGCCACAGCCTATCACGCGCACGCGCATTCTTTCCCTCGTTTAAATTTTAAATAATTTTCTCCCCATAACGGCATTCCTGTCTTAACGACATCACAACTTTCTCCGCTTGGCCTGTTCCCCCCCTTTTGGAACTTTCCCCCGTTGATGGGCGTGAGCCCGAAATATTGGGATTAAATCTCCACTACGGTAATCCTTCTACCTTTGTTTTGTTTTCATCTTTGTCTCTCTCAATTTTCACTTTCACCTGTTTTTCCTATCTATCTTTCACTTCCTACCTCGAGATTTCCCTCTGCATTGTTGTGGCTTTCTTAACTACGTATTTCATATATATATATATATAAAATATTAAACAAATAATGAATAAAACAATGAAACAGTTCCTTATATTAAACAAAAAAAGTTCATTATTTAACGATCGTTTCTAGGATATATATGTGTTAGAATTAAATAATGAACTTTTTTTGTTTAATATAAGGAACTGTTTCATTGTTTTATTCATTATTTGTTTAATATTTTATCTTGACTCTGTATTCCGTTTATCTTTCACCGAAAGTGATTTTTCATTGCATCTCTTCTTTCCATGATATCCGGAATACATTGAGTTCTTCATACGGATTGGACACTACCGTAAACTCTTGGTAGATTTATCTACATATATATATATATATATATATATATATATATATATATATATATATATATACGTGGAAAAGTAAGAAATAGGAGAAGAGACCGTTCATACATGTTTATTTAAAACAGCACCTACGTACGTTTCGCCCGGATGGGCTTCTCAAGGGCATAAATAACTAAAAATGTTCCTTACGTGGCCCGGAAAATGTTTTTGGAGGTAAGTTCACGTCAGAATTCATTCTTCGCAAAAAAAGCGTGTTTTGATTTTGCAGTAGGTCAAGGGAGGTAACTCTGGCCGGTATTAGGGCAATCTTTTCCGGACAAAATTTTTTATCCATTACAGGATGTAGTTACAACCTTACCACTATCGATACGCACAGGGTCAGGTAAGCAACGTTTGTTTTGAGACGTTTGTTTTTTCTGAACCTGCCCGTCTGGGTTATTTGAAGTTGGGTCTGGGAAGCATGGTTAGTTTTCGGATGTTTTTTGCAGTGTCTGCCCGCCGGGGTGTTATAGCTCGTTGCAGGGAGGCCCGGTATACGGTTTCACTCCTCATCTTTATCCCATCTGAAGAAGGATATTTTTAAGCGATGTGTACAGCTTATCGTCGTTTCAGTTCTGCTGTGGATGAGATCGTGGGGTGCCGTTATGATGTGGTAGAGCACCATGAGGAAAAGGTAGCACTTCCTATTGAAGTTGTACGGTGCATCCCTGCCGACAATATCCCACTGCGTGGAGAATCTGATGTTTAAGTCTTTTAATGATGTGATGTAGTCTGCGAGCGAATTAGAGTGTCTTAATTTCTTATGTGTGAAAGAGTGGAGATGTGTTCGAAATGTCATTTTGAATGGGCCATAGGTAGCCCCTATATAATGTTTAACGCTATATAATATATAATGTTTGACGCTATATAATGTTTAACGCTATTGTGGCTAGTTACAGTGCACCTACATATAACCCTATCAATCAAGCAGTATCCCCTAAGGGGGAAGCGTCCCCTGTCGCGGCAGTTGCAATTTCTGTCCCGGTCCCTTCTAATTCCCACGGTAAGGCTATCATTATTGCTATCTACGTTGTTATCTCCGCTCCCGCACCTGTCGTTAGCACCATTATAACCCACTGTGTGCGTGGTGGTACCATTATTATTCCGCACGTCATGTCCTGCATGTTCCCCAGTCATGTCGAGGTTACGCTGGTTGCGTCTGTAGAGGCTGTTGCCAGCACTATTGGATGCTGCTAGGGAGTCGTTAAGGCCGATATAGTTATTGTCAGGTGTAGGTGCGTCTGTGCTGTGTCTTGGTGATGTTACTGTGATTAGTTGTTCCTATGATGTCTGCTAGGCTAGGAGTAGTAGAGAAGGATATTTTTATATTGTTCCTATTAATATATATAATATTTAGATATATAATATATATAATATATAATATATAGATATATAATATATATAATATATAATATATAGATATAAAATATATATAATATATATATATATATAATGAGAGAGAGAATTAGATAGATAGATATATAGATACATATGTATATATATATATACATATATATATATATATATATATATATATATATATATATATATATATATATATAATATACACATCTGTATAAAAGTCGATGACAGTAAAGCGTGATAATCGTATGTGTTTGTGTTTGTGTGTGTCTGTGTGTCTGTGTGTGTGTGTGTGTGTGTGTGTGTGTGTGTGTGTGTGTTTGTGTGTGTCTGTGTGTCTGTGTGCATTGTCCTCAACCATAAATTTCCTCCCAAGAGGATTTGTTGCTACTAGAATTGATTGCTTAAATGGTATTAAAAATATAATGAAATTAGGATAATATAAAACATGAAATTGTGT
>OZ024743.1:115395125-115465125 GCA_964016885.1 Eledone cirrhosa
ATCTAGCCTAGAGTTAACATTGACGTCGGGTTTACTATTGCTATTATTATGACGCTCAGTCTTGGATGGATATAATTTATTATTTAATATTTTATTATATATTTAGAGATAATGTTAGAGATGTTGGAAGTGGTGGAATAAGAAAATTTGATTGTATGTTTGATCTTACTATAGATATGCGACGGAGGGAAGCATTTATCTAAGGCCCTAAAAAATAGTTTAGGAATATTACTAGTAATAGATAGAGAAAAAGGAGCTTTGTACCAAATCATATTTTTGTATCTAGGTCTTTTATTTAGGTTATTAGAATGTTCATAACTAACTATTTTACTATAAGTCCTTCGATGATTGGTTTCTTTACTGTATTTAATTTTGTCAGGATAACTGGCTTTGGAAAGCACATTATTATAATAATTGGCATTAGCGTCGAAGATAACTTTATTAGAGGATAGATTTGAGATTCTTTTTTCAACATTACTGACTATAGCATTTTTAACGTTAATGGGGTGGTTAGATTTAAAATTAACATAATTTAGATTCTCATTGTCTTTATGGTAGGGTAATATATGCCGGTGTCAAGATTAAGCGATATATCCAGGAAGTTAGCTAGTTTGACGTTGTTTTTAAATTCAATTTTTAGGTTATGGTACTTAAATAGATCAAGTATATTATTTTTAATAGTATTAAGGTTAACTAAGTTACAGTTTAAGACAGTAAGAACGGCATCGTCACGATAAATTCCACCGCGAAGTTGAGGAATTTTCCGATTTAAAGAATTCAAAATAAAGATACCAATCAAGTCC
The DNA here is from genome assembly GCA_964016885.1 of Eledone cirrhosa. Classification (NCBI taxonomy): domain Eukaryota; kingdom Metazoa; phylum Mollusca; class Cephalopoda; order Octopoda; family Eledonidae; genus Eledone; species Eledone cirrhosa. The sequence goes on from OZ024743.1 coordinate 115,395,929, forward strand.
GTTAATTGCGCTGAATCCGACGAACCCATTGTGATATCAAAATTGTTGGAAGTATCAGCTCTAGTCCAACATTCGTTGTTGAATTTCAAGATAGTTTTTTCTTGCGGTAAGAATGATGTAAAGTTCATCTGTGGTAACGTCAGAATATTTAGATGCGAAAGATAGAGCGTTGTTGAGGAGTGAAGGCGAAATAAAAGAATAGTAACTGGCAATGTCAAACTGAATAAATTTTTGTTTGTTTTTATTATTCAGGACATTATATATATATATATATATATATATATATATATATATATATATATATATATATAGAAAGGATGAATATAAAATGAAAGTGCTTTTGTTAAAAAAGGAATTTATTAGGTATTGACATATGTTTCTGTAACAGACCGAATACCTATGTATCGCTGCTTGCGTAATCATATAATGTTAGCAAGTATTCGATAGCAAATGTATAATCAGTTGTCACTTCTTCAGAGATTTTGGATAAACTGGATAAAATCAGAAAAATTGAAGTATTTATATTAGTAAAAGAGGAAGGAACAGAGGGGATAGAATATGACAGATGGTAAAATAATTTACTGCTAAACAAGTATATAATGGGTTTTTAATGAGAATACCATGAGTAAATCTAAATAAGAATTTTGGGAGTGCCAATTTTAATCTCTACTTGACCAACTGGACAGTGGACAGGGCTGGTCATTTGGTGCAGTAGTATTAATTATATAAAAATACTACCAGGATTGAACGCCTGTCTCTATCCCCGTTTGATTGTCAAAATAGATATGAACATTCTTTATTAGTCTTAATTCTATCAACTCTTCTATTATTTACCTTTTAATACAAACTGCTATAGATAAAATGAGATTTCTGATTTCTTGATTCAATTCCCTAGTGCAAATACCAGCTGACTACTAGCATTGATGTTATTTAGTAGCAATCGAAATCTCCCCCTTCCCCAATTGACACTTTATAATTAATACTACTGCACCAAATGACCAGCCCTGTCCACTGTCCAGTTGGTCAAGTAGAGATTAAAATTGGCACTCCCAAAATTCTTATTTAGATTTACTCATGGTATTCTCATTAAAAACCCATTATATACTTGTTTAGCAGTAAATTATTTTACCATCTGTCATATTCTATCCCCTCTGTTCCTTCCTCTTTTACTAATATACATACTTCAATTTTTCTGATTTTATCCAGTTTATCCAAAATCTCTGAAGAAGTGACAACTGATTATACATTTGCTATCGAATACTTGCTAACATTATATGATTACGCAAGCAGCGATACATAGGTATTCGGTCTGTTACAGAAACATATGTCAATACCTAATAAATTCCTTTTTTAACAAAAGCACTTTCATTTCATATTCATCCTTTCTACATTTCTCCGGAATATAATTTATACTCGTTGAGCAAACCTGCACGTACACTGTTCATCTCTAACGTAACGATATATTATCACTACATTATTGATAACCTGAAATTTTATTAATCTCCTATACAGTTGAGCAACTAATTCAGCATACGCTTCTAAAATGGAAAGGCACCAATTGGATATGTCGTTAAAAAACATACCTATTCAGGCAAAAAGGGAATATATTCTAGGTATGATACGAAGGACCAATGATTTTATTCGACGAATCAGATGGAAAACATTCCATTTTGACAAAAGCCGTATAAACCAAACATCGGATCTTAACAAGGATAAATTTGGATTTAAATCTTACAAGAACCCACCCTCAAACCCACTTTTGGATGCATTTGAACAAGACCTAATGGATATGATCATGGAGATCAAATTTACAAAACGTAAGAACAATAAACTACAGAATGACATCACGGCACTGCTCAATAATCTAAAAAACGCCAATGGAATTATTGTTAGAGCAGACAAAACATCAAACGTATATACCATGGATGTGGACACTTAGAATAACTTCATCCGTAAGGAATTGCATAAAAAATACAGGAAAACTAATGAAGCCACACTTAAAAACATCAACAACTCGGCATGTGATATTGTTAAAAAACTTTGTATTGACGATAGAACGCAACCCTTAACACCAGCTATACCATCCTTCAACCTGAAGGACCACAAGGTAAACTTCGATACTAACCCTAATATTAGACTTATATGCCCCTCTAAATCTGATATAGGTAAAATTAGCAAATATATACTAGACAGAATTATCCCCCAAGTTAAGGTTAAAGTAGAGATTAAACTATGGGGTAACACTCATGAAGCAATAAGATGGTTTAACAACATTACTGATAAGAAAAAATCAAAATTTATTCAGTTTGATATTGATGAATATTATTCCTCAATTTCACCTGATACTCTACATGAAGCTCTTTCGTTCGCTAAGGATAATTCCGACCTTACGGATGCTGAAATTAAAATTATTATGGAAGCGAGAAAAACTATAGTTAAATTCGATGATAGCTACTGGGTTCGCAAAGATAGACCTTCTAATTTTGATATCACTATGGGTTCTAATGATTCGGCGGAAGTAACAGATCTTGTGGGAATTTATATCACCCACAGATTACAAGGAAAATTCAAGGATCTCCACGGTGAAATTTACCGTGACGATGCGCTCCTATTAGTTAAGCATATGAATAACCAGAATTTAGAAAGGATGCGTAAAAATATCAGAAAACTTTTTAAAGAACTAGGATTAAATATTACATTTGAATATAACCTCAAAGAGGTCAATTTCCTTGATGTTACTTTCAATCTCAATACAGATACGATTAAACCGTTCCATAAACTAAATGAGAACCTTAAATATGTAAATACGAGTTCTAACCATCCACTCTCTATAATTAAATCCATCCCTAGAAATGTTTCTCTTAGAATCTCCCGCCTATCGTCCAACCAACAAACCTTCAAAGAACATGCCGAGTATTATGATGATGCACTTAGGAAAGCCGGTCACCTAGATAATATAGAGTATATAGTCAATGATCACCAAAACACCCGAAATAAATCACATAGGAGTAGAAATAGCACAGAATCACCACCATACATACACTACCGCAATAGACACAATAATAGTCGCACACCACCAAACAGAAGGCGATGTAAGGAGTATATCTGGTACAACCCGGTCTATAACAAATCTATTAAAACCAATCTACCCTCAAAATTCTTTCGATTAGTTAGAAAACACTTTCCAACATCACATAAATATAATAAAATCTTAAACCCTAACACCATTCGACTTTCATATTCAACCGCCCCTAATATTGAACAACATATAAAAATGCTTAACGCAAAACGGTTGTATAAACGCCTTCCAACACATAACAATACACGTAAAACATTAGCTATAACATCACAAAACAACAAACAACATCCTGTCCTACATAAGCAACCTCATCAACCCATCCATGGCAATACAACAACGCAAAATTGTAATTGCAACTGTGTCCAACCAGGAATGTGTCCGTTGAACAATCAGTGTCTTGAACGCAACATCGTATACAAATGTACTATCGAATCGGATAGACAGAAGTGGTACTATGTGGGATCTACAGCCACCTCCTTCAAATCACGCCTTTATAGACATCGTTATTCGATAAAACATGAAAACCAGCGTTATGTAACAACACTCGCAGACAAGGCTTGGCAGCTGCGTGAAAATAACCAACAATTTCACCTAAAATGGGATATAATAGCGGCTTCCCCCCCCCCCCCTCCCATATTCCAATGGACAGGAATTTGTAAATTATGTAATGTAGAATTATTTTGTATTATGAAATCCAAAAATATTTTATTAAATAACAGAATAGAGCGATCGTTATACTGTAACCATCGCTTAAAATCTACATTTTCATATTATAAATACTACCAGGATTGAACGCCTGTCTCTATCCCCGTTTGATTGTCAAAATAGATATGAACATTCTTTATTAGTCTTAATTCTATCAACTCTTCTATTATTTACCTTTTAATACAAACTGCTATAGATAAAATGAGATTTCTGATTTCTTGATTCAATTCCCTAGTGCAAATACCAGCTGACTACTAGCATTGATGTTATTTAGTAGCAATCGAAATCTCCCACTTCCCCAATTGACACTTTATAATTAATACTACTGCACCAAATGACCAGCCCTGTCCACTGTCCAGTTGGTCAAGTAGAGATTAAAATTGGCACTCCCAAAATTCTTATTTAGATTTACTCATGGTATTCTCATTAAAAACCCATTATATACTTGTTTAGCAGTAAATTATTTTACCATCTGTCATATTCTATCCCCTCTGTTCCTTCCTCTTTTACTAATATAAATACTTCAATTTTTCTGATTTTATCCAGTTTATCCAAAATCTCTGAAGAAGTGACAACTGATTATACATTTGCTATCGAATACTTGCTAACATTATATGATTACGCAAGCAGCGATACATAGGTATTCGGTCTGTTACAGAAACATATGTTAATACCTAATAAATTCCTTTTTTAACAAAAGCACTTTCATTTTATATTCATCCTTTCTACATTTCTCCGGAATATAATTTATACCCGTTGAGCAAACCTGCACGTACGCTGTTCATCTCTAACGTAACGATATATTATCACTACATTATTGATAACCTGAAATTTTATATATATATATATATATATATATATATATATATATATATATAGAGAGAGAGAGAGAGAGAGAGAGAGAGAGAGAGAGAGAGAGAGAAAGACACAGAGAGAGAGAGAGAGAGAGAGAGAGGGGTATATCTATGTATCGGTAAATATATCCAAGATCGAAGAGAAGATCCAAGATGCCAGACCTCGTTCGTTACCGAGTGCGGTGGAACTCGTCAGATCGGACCAAGGAAACAATATTTCCATTGCTCATTCTAATTGCTTATATTTTCTCCCGGTCGCAGTAGGAACAATCGGAAATAAAGCGTCTTGCTGAAGAACACAACCCGTCACCCGGCCTGGGAATCGAACTCACAACCTCACGATTGTGAATCCAATTCTCTAACTCCTATGTCACGCAGCTGTTGTCACGATCCTACTTATCGACCGCCCTTGAAGTAGCGTAAAGTACTTACAGTTTATAACCATTAATAGAAACCAACTCTCCAAATTGCCGTCATAGATTGCTATTCTCTTGAAGTATGTGGTTTTGTTACCATTACTTCCCGCATTGTCGACAAATCCACATATTCCAAGCATTAGATACAAACACAACTACTCTTGCACTGTGCAGGTGCACAGTTTAAGGGTTTGTGTGTTTGGCTCACAAACATAAGGTCATCAGTTCTATTGACAATGGTGTATAATGTTCTTGAGCAAGACATTTTAGTTTATGTTGCTCTGATTCACTCAGCTGAGATTAATGAGCTGTTCTTGGAATTCAATTCAATTTGTCGGCAATGACACGGTCTATGTCATATTCAATCTCCCTGAGAACTATGTGAAAGTTACGTGTGTTTACTTGCACTCTAATCTTCCAAGCAAGGTGTTTCTTTAATCGAATGAACTGGAATACTCGTCGTCGGAAACGACGAGGATCCCAAACAAAACACCCAATTGTTGTTAATTCACGTATTATTTGAAAGGATCCGTGAAAGAATGGGCTTATGAAAGAAACTAATTTCATGTATTATTCAATATAGCTTACGTGTCACACAATCTCTTTTATTATCTTTTTTGGAATTGTAGTTTAGTAATTGCATAAACATAAATCACTCAATGCATAGAGATACTTCATTAAAATAATATTAAGCTGGAACATTATAATGTCTTCATAGTATTCTTTGAGTGGATGTCAGTGCATCTGTATTTCACAGTCACATCATTCCATTTTCCCTGTTTATTATCAACGATAAATGCATTACCATTCTTGGTTAGGAAAAGGCGGAAAATAAAGTTAAGCACAACTTCGTTATTTCAAGAGATATGTCGGATCATGTTAAGTTTGTTTTTATTTTTTTAAAAATCAATGAACAAATATTGGACGCATATTGTATTACCTAGTATGATCGTTGAAGTTTACTCCAGTGTTCTTCTTCAATCCCAGCACATCACTGGCTGAGCAAATCAAATAGACAGAAGAATTCCAGCTATGTCGATCTTATTTTCATATATAATCTGTATGAGATCCCATTAAGTCATACGTTTGAAAGACGTTAATGCGCTTTCAACTATAATTGGTGCTACATCTTGCCAGTACATGTAGATGCTTTCAAATTCGTTCTATGTTGGAATGCTGAAATAACTTTAAAAATACCTATTGAAATAAGCTTTATAATACCATGCACTGTAGTGTACCTAGAATAAACAATCTAAAATCAGACATCCTACTCATAAAGTTACAGAAAAAGTAGATGTTCTCGATATGAAGCCTTTGAAAGGCTCACTAAATTTAGAGTGTTCACTAAAGTGGGAATAAACAAATTGTACCATTCGGTTTATAATTAAGTTATTGAATAGAGATAGAGAAATATAGAGGGAGAAAGAAAGTGAGGTGTGTTGTGAGAGAGAGACAAGTTTATTCTTATAAGTACAGCACTAGAGAAGTGCAGCAAACTGTTCGCATTTCAGCGGATATTTCAGCCTATGTGACGAGGCAGCAACTCACTTACAAATACAATATACCAGTATTCTTGTGGAAGAAGATATACGTATATAAAATATCTCAACGTGTTTTACGGTTTTCACATCTTGGAAAGGACATCAACATTGTAACAACTTATTCCTTTATAATTTTTCAAATTTCACACATCCACACACACACACATATACATGAATACACATACACACACAAACAAACACAGACATAAACACACAAATACATAAATACACATGCGCACATCTCTCTCTCTCTCTCTCTCTCTCTCTCTCTCTCTCTCTCTCTCTCTCTCTCTCTCTCTCTCTCTCTCTTTATATATATATATATATATATATATTTATTAAAATAACAGATTAAAGTTTAAGCAAAGAATCGCTGCTTTCAACCTTAACGGGATCTTCTGAAACTAACCAATATAAATATATGTAAATATAAGAGAGTATTGAAGTTTGCTTGAAGCATTGTGGAATAATAAGATATATTTTCTATTTGGACGTTTTGGAAGCCTCAACAATGCAGATGGGTAATTTTCCGGGTAGCAAGATCCGGTGGTGAAGAGAGAGATGTAAGGGAATGTAGAATGAGATGTATAGTGTGTAGAAGAACGCAGGAAAGAGCGTAAAAAATAAAAATAATAACACGAGATAGAGTTACCTTGGGAGAAATTTAATTGTCCCTATATTTCGGATTAACATCCATCAACTGGGGGGTTTGTCGGGGGGAGGGGGAATATTATCTGTCGGAGAGGAGCGATACGTGTCCTCTGCTGTTCGTTGTTTTGAATATGTGAGGTATTCAGCAGCGCGCGCGCGCGGAATGAGTTCGGTCAAGCAGAGGTCGACGGCCGATATAGTTCTTTTAATTATGGGAGTGGGGTGGCGTTAGCTGTCAATCCATTGTATTATCTGTCTGTGCTGGTTTCTATTTTAGCAGTGTTGTATAGTGTATTCGTGTGGTGGTGGTATTCCCTGCCTGTTTGGTGAATGCTACTGTGTATTTGTTTGTGTACGTGTGTTGTTGTCTCGCTTGTGTGTGTGAGGGTGTTGTTGTCCCGTTTGTTTAAACCAACTCATTTCGTCTGCCTGTTTGGTGAATGATACTGTGTGTGTGTCCGTGTGTTGTTGTCTCGCTTGTGTGTGTGCGTGTTTGTTGCCTCATTTGTTTAAACCAACCACCTCATTTCGCTTTTCTCGGATCGATTATTTGTGGCCCTAGGTGTTTGATCCAGAGTACTTCCTTGATCCGTAACATGCCGACGTTACGTTCTGTCGCTAGCACTGTGACAATGGGCCTTCCTTGCTAGTTTCTGCATTTGGTTATGTATTTCCGGAAAGATGAGGCCCTGGTGTTGATGTGCTCCTTGATCCGGATGTGTAGCGGCCGGATTATGCTGCCGATATAGTAGTGGTTGCACTTGTCACATTCTATCTTATACACGACGTATGTGCATAGGCAACAGTTCGTATGGCGCATCGGGCAGTTTCTGAGGGAGCACGCGGCTGTCGATTTCCCGGGTTTCCTGGAGAGGCATCTTCGCAGGGAGGGGCCCGAGTGGGCCAGGTGGTTGTGGAGGCCCTCCCTCCGTATAACATTGGTTGTATTCTCGCCCAGGTGTGGTATTTTAAGGAAGCACTTGCCTTGGGTGATTCTCTGCCTCTTGCGTCTGGTGTTTCTTATTCTGTTTGTGAGTGAGGCAGGGTACTCGTTAGTCTCCAGCAATTTGTGGAATCGCCTGGTATGGATGACGCGACTCGCGGGATCGCTGCATCTGTTTTTAATTCGCGTGATCTCGTTCGTGATGTACCTTCTTTTAGCACTGATAGGGAGGGCTGACTTGTAGTGGACGAACAGGTCCCTGTAGGCTGCCTTGTGTGATGTTGATTCGGAAGTCGAGGAGGACATGTGAACCGTCGTCGCTGGGGTGTTCAACACTAAAATCAATGTTCTCGTCCGTGTTGTTGAACGTCTCATAGATTCTGTTCGCCCTCTCCTGGGAAGATGTGAGAATGAGGATATCGTCCACGTACCTTGAGAAAAAGGCGACGGCGTTAGGGTGGCAGGCGTTGAGTGCCTTGCGCTCGAGGCTGTCCATGTATGAGATCGCTAGCACACCCGATTGGCTTAAGCCCATGAGCAGTCCCGAAGTTTGCTGGTATGTTTGGTGGAGAAATCCGAAGTATGCGTCGTCAACGACGATGGATAGGAGTTGGTGGATGTCAGTGGTGGTGAGCCGGAAGCAGTGTAGGTCGGTGGATTGGACGCGTTCCATCAGCTTATCAACGGCCGGGAGTGCCGGGACCGAGGTTTAAAGAGCGACTACATCAAAGCTGAAGACATATCTGTTAACCTTTGGTGTCGGGATCCATTTGATGCAGGCGCTCCAACCCCTCCTCGGAGCTGTTTACGTGTCCTGGCAAGTTGTCTTGGATGGGTTTGAGTATTCTGGTTAGGAGCCATGAACTTTTGTAGAGCAGTCCTTCCACGCTCGATACAATAGGTTTGATCTACAGGTCGGGTCCCTGTTTGTGTATTTTCACAAGGTGGTAGAAGGCGGGTAGTCTGCTGTTCCTCGTGAGGAGGTTGTATCTGAGCTTCTTCGTGAGCGTCCGGCGGTCACAGATGTTGGTCCAGGCGGCGTTGATGTGCTCCTCTCTCTGCGCGGGAGTGATTCCTGTGACCTTGGAGTAGAGGTTGTCATCGTCAAGGTGTTGGAGGGCCAGGGTGCTGTAGGCCTCTCTGCTGATGACGCAGAATTATTTTCCCTTGTCGGAGGGGAGGTAGATGAAGTTCTTCGATATCAGGTTGGAGAGAGTGCTGAGTTGAGATTTGGTGAGGTTGTGTGTTGTGCGTGTGTGTGTGTGTTTGTGTAGAATATCCGAGATGGAGTGTTTTAACCTGATGAGTTTAGTGTCGAGTTCGTGGTTGGTGCGTAAGGGGTGGAGTAGGTTGTCGAGGTGGGAAGTGGGTAACTTGGGGTGGGTTCCGTGGCGCTGTTATTTTCCGTGGCGCTGTTGATGGCCGTCACCCATTTAAGTTGGTAGGGGGCTCGACAGAAGTTGGCTTCGATGTCGAGTTTGAGTCTGTCGTCGAGTCGTTGTGAGACGACGAACTTGGGGGGTCCGAGGCGTAGGAGTTTCAGCTCGTCGTTCGTGAGAGTGCAGGTTAGGTTGGTGACCAGGTGCGTCCCATTGTTGAGGTGTGGCTCCGCCGACTTGTAACTTATCTAATTAATTGTTTCTATTTTTAGGCACAAGGGCAGCAATTAACTAGTACATTACTGGTACTTTATTTTATCGATCCCGTAAGGATGAAAGGCAAAGTTAACCTCGGCAGGATTTGAACTCAGATCTTAAAGGGACGTAACTCTATGCTTCAAAGAATGGTGTCCGACTCTCTACCGATACTGCCAATCCACCGTTAACCTGTAACTTATCTAATTAATGTTGTGAATTCCTTTCAGTTTTATACAACAAAATGTGGCTGAGAGTGCTGTATATTTGAAGGTAAAGGAAGATCACAAGATTAGGCATCGACGCTTTTTGGTAATTTCGCGCCAAGAATTAGAAGTGTCTTGGTTCATTCTGGTTTTTGTAGAAAAAGTGATTCATGTTTGAAGTATAATTTGAAAGGGATCATATATATATATATATATATATATATATATATATATATATATATATATATATATATATATATAGGAACAAGTAGGACACCGACGGCTGAGCTCGAGCCGTTTCGACGGCTAATTCTGGACATTTCATTCGTTATATATATATATATATATATATATATATATTCAAAATATTAAGAAAGCCAAAAATCGAAAATTATTATTTATTCATACATCTTTACGAAAGTGTTAACGCGGCTAGATACATTTGAGAAACTAGAGATTATCAGTGTTTAATCCCAATAGTATTTCTTCAGGAAATATATAGAACAAACTAACAATAATTAATACCGTAAAACCAACATCAAGTAATTATATACATATATGTAGATATGTCAGGGTAGAACTGGTATAAAAACTAGTTAGACCTTTACTCAACAGGGCACTTGATACTTGGAGTTTTAGAGCATGGCCATATCATAAACATTCGGGTCCCGACGGCTGAGCTCTTGTAGTTTTAACAGCTAGTTCTAGATCGTGGAACTAGCTGTTGAAACGGGTAGGGTACAGCCGTCGTGTCCAGACTTTTTATAATATATTATATATGTATATGTATATGTATATATATATATATATGTATATATATATGTATATATATATGTATATATATATGTATATTATGTATATATATATATATATATATATATATATAGTGACGAAACATAAGTCAATTGCATGAACTCACAATCCTTTATTTGCTGCTATATATAGTTCGATGATAGCCATTGAATGGCTATGACCTCATCAGGCAGTTAGTCAGTTCTTAGATATGCCAGCTCTGTGTTTATAGTGTTGATGGTATCAGAGCCTTCGGACATATATATATGTATGCATTTTATCACGCGAGTCAGTTCCTTCGTTGCTACAGTCCCCGTTACTGAATTACCGGTCGCTACGCTATCTTCAAGTTGCAAATCCCTTTAAACGGAATGTTATTACTCTAAGGTTTTATACCTTATCGAGTGCTTGGCTGCACTTCTGATTGCATTCGTTGGCTTAGCTCAGGCTCGAGCTTCAACTATGCTCTACTTCCATTTGTGTGTATATATATATATATATATATATATATATATATATATATATATATATATATATATATATATGTATATCTTTATTAAAATTCAAAAGATTCCAAGAGAAACAAACTATGCGGCATTCGACATGTTAGAAATAGAATCAAGTCACCTACCTAGCCTAGGGACCCATATCTTTGATGGAGTCATAGGGGAGCTGTTGTCATATACGTCGCGTCTTATGCATTTTAAATATTTCTGACCCCATTCCCTCTTCTCGTCAAAATGCAATCTATTTCTTCCGGAAAAGACGAGGCAGTGTTAGAGAGCAAGTGAGAAATAATTATAGTAGAGGAATTGAACTCATTACAGAGATGTTACATTTTTATTGACCTCCAAATAATAAAAGGCTAAGTAACCTACGGGGTAAATTTAACTCAAATGACATGGCACCTGAACGGATACTAAAATCATTCTATACGACTTCCTAACAATTCTGCCAATTCGACGCCTACTTCCAAATTACAGGCTACCGACTTTCAAAATTTAGTTCCCGTTAAATTGTCTAGATCTAGATGAATGAAGTTTGAAGGAAAGATGAGTTGATAACGGCTGGAATTGTATTTGATCCTAAATTTAATTCACTTGGGTTGACATCATACGAACGACCGACACACGGATTACCGAATTCTTATCCTCATGAAAATTGCAATGAATCTATTCAAAATTCATGCCTTTCTAATTTGTATTAGTGGAGTGATATTTTATATGTTCTCTTGACCAGTTACAAAAAAAAATGTCGATATTAATTCCCCGGCTCACTGTCGTTGATAAATTCTACCTTGAATCACTGCGATTGTCACTAATGAATCCTTTATTAAATTGTTATCAATTTGCGTTGTATAATATGAAATTGTAAGTCTAACAAATGTTTTCCTATGAAATAAACACATCTGATGCAAAATTCAATATGGCGCACATCTCATATAAGCGCATTTAATAGGTTCCGTTGGAATAGTATTTTAGTAATTGCCTACATAATCTTAGAGGCGTAGCACACACACACACACACATATATATATATATATATATAAAGAGAGAGAGAGAAGAGAGAACGAGAGAGAGAGAAGAGAGAAAGAGAGAGAGAGAGAGAGAGAGAGAGAGAGAGAGAGAGAGAGAGAGAGAGAGAGAGAGAGAGAGAGAGAGAGAGAGAGTGGGGGTGGGGAAGGTGTGTATTGAATTCATATTATGCCAGAACGTTTCAATTTATTCATTGTATTAGTTGACAGGTTTCCTTCCCAATGCAATTCTATTTGAAATTCGCCAATTCCTAGGTTTCGGCTTATTGCCACTCTATAATAGCAAACTACTTAGTAACATCCTAACAACTATATTGGTTTTATTCTTTTTAGTTGTTCCTATCCTTATTTTCTCTCTTTTTCTAAACTTAGGTGTCTGATAAATTTATCATTTATGTGCTAGTGCAAAAAGAAGCAGTAAATATATGAATAGAGGGTATTTATTTCATTATGTAGTAACATAATTGTAGTTTTATCCTTCATCAGAGGACTGAAATATAAAGAGGTAATATTGATTTCTAATTTAGGCACAGGGCCAAAACGTTTTTTTAGAAGGGCAAGGCGGGTAAAATCTACTCCAGTACTTGACTGGTATTTATATCATCGAGCCAAGGTAGATGAAAGTCAAAGTTGACCACGGCGGAATTTGAACTCAGAATATAAAGAGTTACATCAAATAATTGTTTCTACTTTTTGGCACAAGGCCAGCAATTACCCAGCACATTACTGGTAGCAATGACATTTTATAAGACGCATATAGTGCAGAGAGACTGAAAGAATAACACAAAGCATTCTATTCGACATTGTAACAACACTGTCTATTCGCAGCCTCCATTTACTAGTGCTACGGTCGAAATACAAACGGAAAAAATGAGAGCGAGAGAGGGAAAAAATGACGTAGGCCACGATAAACCACATTTAAGAAATACTATACTGCACGATTTTCTATCGATTTTTCCAAACTGATTTTATATTTTCACAAAGAGCTGTTTCATTTTCTCTTTCTTTTTTGTATTTTCCTACGATCTGATAACTTTTGTTTTTGTTTTCTCCTCGTACATTTAATTTACTTTCTGCAAAGGGGAGAGAAACTTGTGTCCCTGCTAATTTCCAGTTAATTTCATGATAATCCTATGGGGCTCTACAAAAATAAATATGTATGTTGCTAAAGAAAACTAGCAGTTGTTATAACTCATCAGCAGTTGTTGTTGCCAGTGTTAGTGCTGTTGTTCTTGTTGGATAGCGATGGGGATGGTGGTAATTGTAGTCTTGTTGTTTTTCATAATCGTAGTGGCGGTAGTGGTGGTGGTAGTAGTGGCGATGGAGGTGACGGTGGCATTGTTGGTTGGGCTGATGTGGTGTTGCTGTGGGCGATGATGGTAGTGATGATTCAATGGTAGTTGTATTACATTAGGGATACACAATGAGTTTAATTACTTCTGTGATGTTCGTTGACATGAAAAACCATTACAGCATTAATTATTGCACAAAGCACCCTCAGAGAGTTGTAGATAATCGAGGTTATAGAAGACCAGCTTAACGCCGAGAAGCTTCAGTGTTTTGTATACATTTGCTTTATTTTATAATTAAACGCACAATAGTCAGCATTTAGAATTTGTAATATATTACTACTATAGCAGTGAATTATGATGTACTGATGTTTCGCCAAATTACTAAGCTTATATTAAAGCCAACATTAGGAATTTCTGTTTAAAACACAAATTTTGCAGTAATTATGCAATTATATACTCTTATTAATAATGGCACAGAGGAAAATGGAACAGTATAATGAACCGTTTCCGTGAGACCGGGGGAACCAGATGTCCAGATTAATAATGATTCCCACAGGAACTGCAAATGTGGAGGACAGGGCAAAAATGATTAAATCAATCACAGTATATAACTAGTACTTTATTTAATTGAACTCGAAAAGATGAAAGGCCATGTTGACATCAGTGGGATTTAAACTCAGAACGTAAAGACTAGAACAAATACTGCTACACATTACAAATGCTTTATTTTACCGAGCCCGTAAAGATAATAGGAAAAATGAACCTGGGCAGTATTTGATTCAGAATATAGAGATGTGTAACTAAAATAGCTCAACGCTCCACCGATATTGCCGTTCAAAACTTCTCTGAGTTTTATTTACCTCGGTTATTTTCAATGACCCTCTTCATTCAGTTCCCAATAGAACCTATTCTGATCTGTCGCAAACAACGTATTTTGTCGAATTTGTTAAAACATGCTATCTCTTAACTATTTGCATAGTTCTCCAATAACGTTTTTGGACTATGTCATCCATTATTTATTTGATGATGTATCTTTAAATATAGTTTTTTAACTTCCAGTTTTCTTGACGATCTCAAAACTTTCAATATTCTTCCTTAACTGATCACGTTGACGATGCAAGCGTCTCTTCCACCATAGTTTCTTTGTTGGTTTGTCATATGATTACTTCTATGACAAACATTTCTGCAACATATACAGTTATTAGTCATGGTGCTATCAGTACTTGTGATCTTGTCTAACACATTATAATCTACGGGTATTTCCGCCAAAATTACCCTCTTCTTAATCTTTCTTGTCGGTGATAACTCTCTCGGTTCTTAGACTGAATAATATTGTGGAATTACTCTTCTGAGAGGTTCTCAGTTGTATCATTATGATAATGGAAGAGTTCATCTATTAAGTTTCTGATCCAGTTAGATACGGACGTCACCAAATAAGAGCAAGGAAATATTGAACACTACCGGGATTTTGCTTGTGAGATGAGATTGTAGAATGCCTCCGCAAAAGTAATCCACTTTGTTATTGGTGTGTTGGAGTCTATTCCCAACACAATAGGAATATGTGTATGAGCGTTGATGCAAAATTCTGCTATACTGGATACAGCCAAAATGATGAGAAGAAGAAGAAGAAGAAGAAGAAGAAGAAGAAGAAGAAGAAGAAGAAGAAGAAGAAGAAGAAGAAGAAGAAGAAGAAGAAGAAGAAGAAGAAGAAGAAGAAGAAGAAATGAAATAAAAACGATAACAAAGAAATATCGCTGAAATATTTCATAAATGACGAGATGCTTTTACGGTACTAATTTTAGCTGACACAATGTTATCTCTTGATTCTAAAAGAATATTAACTAATCACTCATTTCTTTCTTCTTCATCTGAAGCTACAGTGTGCATCAAATATTTGAATTACAAATTTCGAAAAAGGTGAAAGGGAAAATGAAATTCTATTATTGTTGTGAAATACTGACTCCTCAATTTACTGAATACTAGTATAACGTCGTCTGGCACTTATTTTAATAACATTGGAAGAGATGGAATTCAAGACCAATTGAAAGGTATCGTTTTAAACATAGAAAAAAGACAATCTCTTTAATTTGTAACGTGCCGTATCGTGTTGGTATGGGGAAGCACTATGTCCGTTAAATTCAATCCTGTATACAACTGCTAGGTATCAAATCAATCTCACACCCATGATTTGTCCTTATGATTTGTACCCATGATTTGTACCCATGAAAAGAGAGTAAGATTATTACTGTTGTGACAACATGGCAAATAGTAACAGTACAGGGCGAAGGCAAATTCATTAAAATATCAGACAAATGTTTTTCTCATACTAGTTACGTCCTTTTCAGTTTCATACTCTCCAAATTCAGCGTTGGTTTTAATATTAAGGAGGAGATAAATTAAAGAACCAATGAAGTAGTGTGGTCGATTATACTCTTACTGAAAATGTGCAAGCCTATGCCAAATATTCTTTTCTAATATTGGCCAGAGATGTGTGGGAAGGGCAAGTTTGAGTACATTGAACTCAATATTTAACTGGTACTTATTTTATCGATCTTGGAAGGGTGAAATACAAAGTTCTGAATTCCGAGCGTAAAGAACAGGAATAACTACTGCATAGCAGTTGTCTGATGTTCTACTATCTCTAACAATCCACCATTCCTGCGTCAAAGAATAGGCACAAGCCAGCAATTTTGGGGTAGGGGAAAGTCGATTAAAAATCAACCCTAGATCATTACTGGTGCTTTATTTTATCAATCCGGTAAGGATGAAAGGCAAAGCCAACCTCGGTGGGATTTGAAATCAGAACACAAAGGGGCGTGTAACTCTATGCCACAAAGCATATTGTCCGACTCTCTACCGAAAGTACCAAACCACCGGCCTTATTCCTGCATCAAATAATAGAAACCAATAGGGTCAATGGCAGCATAGGTACAACAACAACGAAATAAAAAGAATGTAAGGAGGATGAAATTAAATGACGGTATACATTTAGCCTAGAATTGCAGTCAGCACCTTCATATCATTATAATCAAATAATTAGTTATTCAAATAAGTATAAAACATGCATGTGGAGAGATAGAACATACTGATATGAAATGACATGGTTTTCATCACCATATTTTATCTGAATATACGCACAGCATCCTATATATACGAATATTAAAGAATTTCTTACAGTATGGTCTTAAACAGATAACCGGAAAGATAATCTAAGCTGAGTACTATCGTTGACCTACAATCTATTTCATAGGATGTTAATGTATTATGCTATAGGTCGGTGACTAGCATATTCGTTTCTTTGTTGCCTCTATGTATAATTATACAGGCACAAAAATAAATTATAATCCGTTAAAGAAGTTAGTTTCTTAAATTTATTTTTTCTGTTTAGCTACTTGATTGTTTTTGTTTAGATTTTAGACAAAACATGATAGGATTATTGAGAGCATCAGTAAAGTATGGCGTAAAATGCCTTGCAGTAATTTATTTCGTCACTTTATTTTATGATTTATAACTACGTTGTGGACAACTTTCTGTTTCACCTGGATAGAAAAATCACTTGAACGTTGAGTAAATTCTTTTGTGTTATTTACTTTACTCTTTATTTTCGAGTTCAAATCCCACTGAACTTAAATAGGACATTTATCATTCCCAGCTCTAGAAAACAAAATACCAGTCACGTCCTGGGGTTGATTTGATCCCATATGCCTTTCTGCAATTTCATTAGCTTTTCACCTAAATTAGAAATCAATTTTAAAGAGACAACACATTCAATAAGTGTATGTTATAATATATTTTCCCTGACCAAAGTTCGTCCAAACGAGGTGAATTCCTCTCTAATAAGGGTCCAAATTTGTTCATACTCTTCGCTTGTTGGAGATCTACAATTGATTTTCTGCGAGTGTCTAAGTGCAAATTCGTCTATCAGTCATTCGAACCCGATAAAATAAGTAACACTCAGTTACTAGTGTCGATTCTACTTCTCTATCTCTTTCTTACTTATCTATCACTCACACTTTTTCTCTGGAAGAAATCGGATATATTTAGATCCGGGGAGCGGGTGGGCGCAACCAGGTTTAATGAACCCAAGACACACACTATATGACGATGATTCCCCCAAGGCTTAAACAGGAATTACAGATCTACAAATACAATATGTGAAAACAAAAGTGCTTACCATTGACGATTCCGTCACAGAATCAAAACTGTTGATGTGGAGTTTCACTTTAACAATAGTTGGCTCGTCTATAATAGAGAATAGAATTTGTATAAATGTATATTCACCGTTATTCTACATTTACAAATACATGCAAACATATAATACATATACAAATACATACATACATATATATAAATATAAATATATATATATACATATATATATATATATATTTATATATATATATATATATATATATATATATATATATATATATATATATATATATATTTACATACATATATATATGTATACATACATATATATATATATATATTAAAATAACAGATTCAAGTTTAAGCAAAGAATCGCTGCTTTCACCCTTAACGGGATCTTCTGAAGTTAAAAAAGTCAATCTGTGAACGCAGAAGTAAATATTTCCAAAAACGTTGCAACCGAAGGAAGACAGGAAGACGATACTTTGGTTTGTGGAAACGTTCTCTGGCAATGGACGGAAAAAACGAAGATAATACGTCATTTGGCACTATCGGGAGAGGGTTGGACGCCATGTTTTCTAGCATAGTTACGTCCCTTTACAGTCTGAGTTCAGATCACGCCGAGGTTAACTTTGCCTTTCATCCTTACGGGGTCGATAACATAAAGTACCAGTAATGTACTGGGTAATTGCTGGCCTTGTGCCTAAAGTAGAAACAATTATGTGGAGCAAGAGAACAATTACACGCTAAGACAAAACCCCGTAAATGGTATAACTGAAGTCGTAGACTAAAATTCTATTTAGGGAACCGAATGTTTCTCGGCTTCAGAGTTAAGAATGGAGTAAATAAAATACAGAGGTAATTGAAATTAATATATACATACACACATCCATATACGTACACACACAAGCATACGCGAAAACACTCCCTATGGGTATGCAAATACATGCACGTACACAAAAAAGAAATTAAAAATGAAAACACACACACACGCACATACAGAACCCACGCAACGCCTCTACCGAATACATACGAACGTATACACTAAATACACATAAAAATAAATAAATAAAAACATACATATATACACATGTATGTGTCTGTGTGTGCGTGTATACATAATTAAATAAACGTATATAAATATACACAGATAAATACGTATACAATACGTATACAATGCGCGCGCACACACACCCACATGTAAATACACATATGTTCGCGGGATGACGTCAACCAAAACTTATACACTTATACACACACCCTATATACGTACGAACTCGCAGACTCATACTGTACCAGTATATATAATATATACGCCAATAACATATACAAGCAAATATACGTACGAGAAAATATACCTATACGAATAATTAATAGTATTAATATAACATATACTTAGCTACCACATCAATATGTAATATATCCACGTATAGTTCTTACTATCTGTTAGGTTATAATGTGGGGCTGTAATACAGGAAAGTTTTGTGCAATTTATGTTTACAAGACGAAATTGCCTCAAATTTTTTGTTTAAGATGTGGTCTTTGGCGTAGAGTATTCCAGTGCCTCAGCGGCGAGAGAGGTGACATGTTCGTTTATTTCCGTTATACGATCTAGCCCTAGCTAGGATCTCCCAGTGTAACTTATATTGGGTGTGGTTGTCTTTTAGACTCCAGATATAAGCTGAAAGTGACGTCATATTCCTTCTTAAAGGGTTAAGTAAAGAATGGGTATGCATGTAAAGCCGCTGCTTGAATATATTGGCGGTTAACCCTATGTACGCCCTACGGGACGTGGGTGTTTCAACCTTACATTTGTAGACAATGTTACTAGAGAGCCAATTCCCGGATAGGGGGCAGTCAACCCGGTTCCTACAATTACAGTTAGTAGTAGCTACAGGGTTGCACGTCTTCCTACGGCTAGGTAATTTAGCTAAATTTGAAACTGTGATGTTATGTGCAAGGTTAGGAGTCGTAGAGTAAGAGATTTTAATGGTATTTCTATTAAAAATCTTACTATATTTATGTGCTGGGTGGAAATGCTTCATAATAAGGGAGAGAAAGATCTTAGCTAAAGGTGTGGCCACCTCCATATTATATGGTGGGTTATACCATATAATGCGTCGGGATCTATTTTTCCTAGGTCTATTCTCGTACTCTATAAGCTACCTTATCGACAAATCCACTCCGAGCAAGAGCTTCATTGTAATATGTGGAATGGTCGTTGAATATATACTTTATTCTTAACTCTGAAGCCGAGAATCATTCGGTTTCCTAAATAGAGTTTTAGTCTACGACTTCAGTTATACCATTTACGTGGTTTTGTCTTCGCGTATAATTGTTTTCATTGCACCAAATAATGACGTATTATCTTCGTTTCTTTCTGTTCTTTGCCAGGAAATGTTTCCACGAACAAAAGTATCGTATTCCTGTCTTCCTTCGGCTGCAACGTTTTTTGAAATATATATATATATATTTATTAAAATAACAGATTAAAGTTTAAGCAAAGAATCGCTGCTTTCACCCTTAACGGGATCTTCTGAAACTAACAATGTCAATCTGTGAACGCAATCTCATTTACTTTAAAATTTCAGCAAACAGGGTAGAAACAGAGCACTGTCAGCTTTATCTCCCCTGTTTGCTGAAAATTTAAAGTAAATGAGACTGTCACTACTGTAACACAATATCGTAAGGTCTTCGAAATGCTTTTAGTTAAGCATACAGTGTATTGCAAAATACACTATATATACATTCATATATACATCGCTATTTCAGAGCACCAATTCTAATTTTCAATTTCTGCTTGACCGGCAACCGCTCTGTATAATCAGTTCCTGATTATTACTAGAATTCTATAAGAATCAAACATTCATGATTTTCACAAATAGGTGGAGTACTTAGCTTTGATAAAGACCAACAAGTACGAAACCGAGCTCTGTCAGTTTTATCTCCCCTGTTTGCTGAAAATGTAAAGTAAGTGAGACTGTCACTACTCTAAAACAATAGCGTAAGGTCTTCGAAATGCTTTTAATTAAGCATACAGTGTATTGCAAAATACATTATATATACATTCATATATATATCGCTATTTCAGAGCACCAATGTTAATAAATATATATATATATATATATATATATATATATATATATATATATATAAAAGTTCCCAGTGTCCACGTATTGCCTGGAAACTTAGCTGGGAATAGTCTTCCCTGATGACGAAAGGCTTCTCTGTACACTTCTTCGGAAAGTATGTTTATTCCCTTTCAGAAACTAATTAGTTGGGAGTGAAATTTTAGTAAGTAAGTTAATTTTATAATTTTCTTATTTTACGTCTCTCATATATATATCTATATATATATATATATTAAAGTGTTAAACAATATTCAATGAGTATGTCAAAGAATGAGTTTTACAGTAGATTATATATATATATATATATATATATTTATTTATTTTAAGTACAGATTAAGGTTTTCGCAAGGAATCGCTGCTTCGGATTTTAGTCTTCATTTATCATTACTATTACGCCGGTTTATGGTCTGAGTTCAAATCCCCCCAAGGTTAACTTTGCCTTTCATCCTTAAAGGTTGGATAAAATAAAGCACCAGTAATGCACTGAGTTAATTGCTGGTCTTGTGCCAAAATTATAAATAATAATAAAAATAATAAAAACAAAAGAAAAAAAATAATAACAATAATAATAACAAGACTAGATAAATGCGCCAAAGCCACGTTCACCAGAGAAAGCTGCTGAAAATTTCAGACATTAACCTTGATCAGGGGAATGTGATAAGGGAACTTGATCAAGAGGAAACTTACAAATATCTAGCTGTTTGTGAAGGAGACGGAATGAATCACTCGACAATGAGGGAAAGGATAAGGAAGGAATGCTACCTCAGATTAGGAGCAATCTTAAGAACGGAGTTGAATGCAAGGAACACGCTTGCCATCAACTGGTCAAGCACAGAGATCCGTAGGCTTGATACAAAAATTAGAACATTCTTAACCATGCACAGAATGCATCACCCTAAGACAGATACAGATAGAATATATCTCCCTAGGAAAGAAGGAGTACGTGGATTAATCCAGTTAGATGTTGCTTTGAAATCTGCAACAATTTGATTATCTACATATGTAAGGGAGGCACATGATTGGATGATCAAACTCGTTTTGAAACATGAGAGCATTAAAAGATCATACTCCATTACAAAAGATGCACAAAGATACAGTAATGAACTACAAATTTCAGAAGTTCCCTTTATGCTGAAATGAAAAACACAGAAAAAGCAAAGCAGGTAAGGGTAACTGCTACAGAAGCTGGCTAAGAAATGGCAGGAAAAGCCTCTGTATGGAAAATACCCAGAAAGAGTTAACAATCCTGATGTTGACAACATTTGAACCCATTACTCTGGACTGAAATCGGAGACTGAAGGACTTATTATATCAGCACAAGATCAGTGTCTGCCAACAAAGAATTATCAAGCCAACATAATAAAAAATGGATGCAGCCCATTATGCAGTACACGGAATATAATTTCAATGTGCAGTTCTGTAGCTCTCACCGAATACCTAAACAGACACGACAGAGCTGCACAATACATACATTAGGTAATGTGTAAGCATTTTGACCTGCCCTAGCAAAAGAATTGGTGGGAGCATCAACCACCTCCCGCACTTGAAAAAGATCACATCTCAATCTTGTGGAACTTTAACATCCAAACAGATCGAAAAATAGATGCAAATAGACCTGATATAATACTGAAGGAGTTTAAAAAGATGGTTTGCCTGCTAATTGATATGTCTGCTAATATATATGGAAGTTCAGAACTAAAACAATACCAATGGTTGTAGGCGCTCTAGGAATGAGAGCTAAGGCGTCTAATGATTACTTATCCCAAATCCCAGGAAACCCGCGTATAGAAGAAATACAAAAGATAGTACTAATGGGAACTGCCCATATACTAAGGAAGATGCTGTCAATAGAAATACATCACAAGTCTAAACACCTAAAGAAGCATGTATTTGTGTATGTGTTCTTTCTTGAACGCAGCGGACCTTGTTGTCTCTTGATGTCACTGGTTATGACTTGGTGATAACTCGTATGAACATAAAGCAAGATAAATGAAATAATAATAATGGTAATTATTATTATTATATATATGTATATCTGTATGTATGTATGTCTCTATGTATATACATGTATATTTCTGTGTGAGGGTGTGTTAGTATGTGTGTGTGTGCTTATATCTATATAATATTTGCGTTAGCATGAATTAAATCATTAGTATGGTAAAAATAATTGAAAAGTATTAGCTGGGAACAATAAGAAATCAAAATTCAATTCAAAAGACAAAACAAAGAGAAAGAAACGATGTTAAGGTTAATTATTCAATTCATGTGTTGCAACATGTCTTTGCCGCATTTGTCAACAAAGTGAACCAGTGAGTGGAATGTAATACAAAACGATTTGATGAAATAGAGCAGAGAATTTGAAAGCAATCATGAGAAACAACGTAAGAAATATACGTAGTCGGAATCACATGAAATGTTTTTAGTGGGCATCATCAAAAGCTTCTGAATTCTCCTGACACATATCTGATGACGGCATATATTTTAGCGAGTTAATGCTAGATTGAAAAAAATAAATCGTAATATAATGAAATCCTTTCAAACAACATCCAATAATATGCAGACACACAGCCTAACAGACACAGACTCGCAAATACAAACATACTCACGCAAGAACCTATGTAGAGAGAGAGAGAGAGAGAGAGAGAGAGAGAGAGAGAGAGAGAGAGAGAGAGGGAGAGAGAGAGGAAGAGAGAGCGAGAGAGAGAGAAACACATATACATATGTGAATGAGAATTCAATACTATCGTAGAGTTGAACTATTTTCATTGCAGCTAAGTGATAAGTCTTGTTTGATGATCCTGTGAGTTCACAGAGAAACAGAACTCATCGTTTAGCCATGATAAGGAATATATATATATATATATATATGAAAAAAATATGACCCCGACGGCAGGGCTCAAGCCGTTTCGACGGCTATTTCTAGACGTCCAGAAATAGCCGTCGAAACGGCTTGAGCTCTGCCGTCGGGGTCATACTTTTTCCTATTTCCCACTCTACTACCCTAAGTATTGAGTACTCTGGTGCGTTATGGTTCATTTTGTTGCTTACCACAATTCCTTTGTTATATATATATATATATATATATAGAGAGAGAGAGAGAGAGAGAGAAGAGAGAGAGAGAGAGAGAGAGAGAGAGAGAGAGAGAGAGAGAGAGAGATAATATTCGATTCATTTGCAAGTATGTGAACAGCCTCTTTTATAAGCCATGTCAGTAGATTGAGCGATAACTAGTTGTTAGTTATTTGAATATGGCAAAGCCGGCCATTTATCGTTGATATGCAAATATGGTTGCACAGTGGGTCTTCTAATATGCAAATCTGAGTGATCAGCCAGTCTGGTAATATGCAAACAAAGTCGATCCGTCACTGTATATTTCAGAAAATATCATATATTTTCACTAGCTCTGACAGCTGGCAGGTAAGCAGTAAACTGCACTGATGAAGGGTAATCACCGAGAAACATTAGTGTCTGCAGTTCTGTTTGCATGCCAACACAATAGCGGGAATGAGGTGCTCATTCTACTGACATGGCTTTTAAAAGAAGCTGTTTGCATAATTGCAAACAAATCGAATATTATTATTGAAATTCGAAAACCTCAGACTACATTTATGAATATATATATATTGTATAGAAAGCATAAGAGAAACACAAACACAATGACAATTCCTGCGCTTTCACTATCTGCTGTGGGTCGGTGATGTTTCGACGCATTAAATACATTTCATCTCCCCACAGTGCGTTAGTAACTACGTGGAATAGTTATTAGGGGAAAAAAAACCCAAAACATAAAAAAACAGAGACGACAGCGAAGAGAACGGCAGAAAAAGAAAATAAACAGAAGAAAAATAACAGAAGAAAAACATACCGCTAGAGAAGGGGAAACACAAGACAGTAATACATGTAAGTTGCTGTGACCAATAGGATAGAGGGAGAAGTTAAAAAGGGGACCGAGCGTAAGCCCTGAATCCACACTAACAGCACGAGGGAGAGCGAAGAGAAAAAAATCTCTCTCTCTCTCTCTCTCTCTCTCTCTCTCTCTCTCTCTCTATCTATCTATCTCTCTCTCTCTCTATATATATATATATATTGAACCCTTAGATTCCACCGTATTCTCGAATACAGATAATTATCTAATAAAAACTGGACATTTAATCTCTCACGTCTAAAAAACAAAATCCACATTTTCATTTTCCTGCGGCGTATAAGCCTGTTATTATTATACTATTTTCTGTAGTCTAAAATGCGCCGAAAGCTACGAATTCAATTCAATTTTCTAATTCTACCACCATCAGCTAATCTCGTGATCGTTTACATACACACGCACACACCCACGCACACACACACATGCAAACATACACACACACACACACAGACACGCACACACACACACACACGCACACACACACACGCATATATATATATATATATATATATATATGTGTGTGCGTGTGTGCGTGTGTGCGCGTGTGTGTGTGGCTATCCCTATTCACTCGAATAGTAAAAAAGTGAGTATTGACGTTATATTTCTATTTTCTTTCATTGCAAACTCTTCTCTATAAATGTATGGACCCGCAATTTCTGATAGAATTGTAGGTGTACCGTCAAAAGGTACGGTGAGTATTGGTCAGTTTAAATCTAGTGAAGTCCATCCCCCCGGAATACAGCCGATTTCTTTAAGAACAGGCAAGAATTAATGACAGAGAGGGAGTGAGAAATGACTAATCGACCCAGTACTGGACTGCTACTTTTTCTATCAACTCAAATGTTTGGAAGGTAAACTTAACATTGGCGGGGTTTGAACGAAAACCGCAATGCATTCTATCCAACTTCTAGTTCACCGCACTTAACCCTGTATAATCTATCGAAACATCGCATATGACCCGACTCACTAAATATATTCAGCTAACATTTAAAGTTAAGCATTTGTAAATTTTCAAACCAGACTTCGCCTTCTCCTCTTACTAATATTGAATGTCACACTAATAGGTTACGTGTATACTAAGCAATAAAAAAAAATAGTTGCCACATAAACTTAGCGCTATACCAACGACTCTATATGAAGCACTTTCTTATCATTTACTTATTTATTTATCCGTCATTTTATCAATTAATTTTATTTTTCTTAGTTCTGGCAAAATAAAATTCAGAAACATGTACAAAAGATTACATGATGTATTATTTATGTTTGTGCAATATCCAAAGTGTTATGTTAGTAGCGGTATAACTGCGTATTTTTTTTTATATCTAGGGAAATATCGGATCTAATTTAAAAACAGGTGCAACACATTTGATTACAAAACGAAAACAAAAAATACCAATACAAGGTTCAAACGAACAAATTGTTACTATAGTAACCAGTTTATTTAAGCATTCACCCGTATTTTGCTGCTAAGTTTTATTACTGTTGTCTTCGTCTTTTTCAGTTATATGTTTCTTTTTTACTATTATATTACAAACATGTTAAACAGAATTACAATAAAGATTTAGTTTCGTTTGAAGTATTAGCTGCCATTTTTCATTAGTTTTACAGGTGCCACCGATGTTTAGATGGAGAGGAAAACATTTCTAATTGCAATCATGATGATTACATGCATACATAAATGCACTCACACACATGCACACACACACACTCACACACACACACACACACATATATATATATGCAAATATATATGTATAGTGAGAGAGAGAGAGAGAGAGAGAGAGAGAGAGAGAGAGAGAGAGAGAGAGAGAGAGAGAGAGAGATAGCGAGAGAGATAAATAGAGAGAGAGAGAGAGAGAAATTGAGAGCGGGTGTATATTGGTAGCAAATTATCAATGTTGCCAGTATATTTGTTTAGCTCTAAGTCAACACTAGTCGAAGAGAATTATGGTGCATGTATACCCATATGGGAATACCTCAATGACTTGTATATAGGGGATTACATTCTTCACTACATCTTCTTGAGTTAAGACAGTAGAATACGATTTCTGGGAGCTGTCTCAGTTAATTCTCGTAAAACGAGCGATGACATAATGCTTCTCTTGTTGGCCCGAAATGTTTTGTTGCTTAGCCCCAAATATAAAATGAACGCGATAATATATTATTTAATATGTTGCACTTATGAACATTCTATCTTTTGCTCTTCAGACAAATTATCGGGACAGTCAGATTTCTGAGAGTGAAGAAAGTATTGAGAAAATGAATTCCAGAATTTTCTTTTCTTCGTTAATTAACGACATGATGTGTTGTGCAGACGTGCCATTTCTGATTAGTAAAGGTCAACAAGCAATCATCCAGTGAGCCAATCAGCATGGAACTTTATTGTATATGTCAGTTCAGACTATAAGAAGCCACTCGTTGTGCGTGAGTGTGTGTAAGGAAGAAAGGTTGTGCTTCACTTCAGTGTTGTATATGTAGCCATAAAGTTTTGCATACTCCTACCTGACTTTTCTTTCCTCATTAATAAGACATTCAGCAGTAAGATATAACGTACAATGTCTCCAAGTCTACATTATCCAATGTGTTCTTTTAATTCGAAGGTCAACCGTAATAGAACAAAAGTACCCATACCTTTTTAGTTTATTTTTCTTGCATAATGCATCTAAGACAATATTACTCTGTCTATTCTTTACGTTTTAAAATAACAGCTGATATGAGTATCATGTCAAGTTATCTGCCTTCCTTTTCTTGATTTGAGTTAATCATAACAGACAATGGTCCTTTTCTCTTCAGTACGGGTTTAATGTTAGAAAGTTGCTTGTCTCTCTGCACTAAGTATGTTATCACAATTAACAACGCTAGTTACAACCGTTTGAAATTGTTTATTTTATTCTTGGAGGAAAGCCTAACAATTGCATGAGAGAGAGAGAGGGTTGGCATGAAGAGAGACATAGAGAAATAAATAAATGAGCAGGAGATAAAGGGAATTGAAATAGATTGTATATGTTAGTGGCGCGTAAGAGAACGGTGGATTTGCAGAAATGATATTTTTTCTGGATCTTTATATTCTGGGTTCAAATTCCGCGGTGATCAACGTTTCTGTTTCACCTTTCCTGTGCCGCAAGAAAATGTACCTGTCAAGTAAACAACTTTCAATTTCCTCAAACCTTGCTAGAATTAGAAATCGATATTAAGATAAACCTCTCTTTTCCCCTTTCCTTGGCGTTAATAGCCTTATTCGATCCTGGATAGATACGCACAACTAAGTCAAAAGAAGTGTAATTTTGTCTAACTCTGCTATAAATACATATCACAATATATAACGTGCTACAACATGTGACATAGTAGTTAGGGTGATTAGCTCACGTGTGTAAACTCATAAATTCGATTTCTGGGTTAGACACATACTATTATGTTTCTCCGGTCTACTCAGTCGGTAAAAATGAGTTATACATTTGATTCAAAGGGGCAGATTTGTCACACAATGATCAAACTCTTCTCTTGTTCAGACGGCTGGAACAATCATCTTGTAAACCGACGGTGGTCTAATACACAGACACACACACACACAGACACACACATACACACACACACACACACACACACACAAACACACAAACACACACACACATATATATATATAATATACGTACAGTATAGATATAAATAAAGGCATATATAAATTAACAGTAAATTCCAACTGAGGTTGATTTAATCAAATTTACCCTCCACCCAAATTTTCTGACATTTTCTCTAAATTAGAAATCAATATATTAGTGACGTCTTTCTGATGCCAACGACTACATGTAACCACTTTGTCCTTCATCTAGGTATATGTATGTTCCGAATCTTTTCAAATACTTTAATATATACTAGCGTACTGATATCTATGGTAATTACATTGCTGCAAAAGTGGTCAAGATTTATAAATTATTCAATTATTTGTCAATTCTAGATTTCATGTCGACTGCTAATAGCTTATTAAGGGACATTTACTGTTGTTAGAAATCCTAGCACCTGGAATAATTTAACTTTATGTTCATCGCTTAAGAAAATTTCTTGATAGTTTAAATCTAATATAAGAGCACATTTTAGGTCATTTTATAACACTTAGTCATGCTGTTGGTATAAGTACTATAAGGACGGCTTCATCTTATTATAAACCACTTAAATGACAGATTTATACATTATCAGGTTAGTGCTCTCGCACTGCTGCTGATCATGATATTGTCATAGATATAGAGATTATTGTTACAATGGCTATTACACATTTCAGTATTTTACTGTTTCATTATCTATTATGTTCTACTGGAGCCAATATCTAAAGTATACTGGTCATATTTGTCGTTGTCCAAACACTATGCTAATATGGAATACGTTATTTGCAAAGTCGAAGCGGCTATACCAACGGGAGCCGTATATTAATATCTCAAAATTGATTAACGTCTCTATTGAACAAGCCAATAACACACAGGTGTGATGGTGATGCAGGCAGTGGTTGAGATGGTGGTTGTAGTGGCTGTGGTGGTGAGTGTGGATGATTGTGGTGTTATAGCCGATGGCAACGAATCCCAGTACATCATTTGTTTATTTTATTTATATACTCAAACCCGGAGGAGAGAAAATAGAAAAAGGACTCTATCATGTTCTGTAGACTGAACGTAAAGAGAAGCAATACATTCTGAAGGACTTGTGTCCGATGAGTGATTGATTTTTCTAAATAAATTATGATCCCTTACGTTAGTACAAGAAACCATATTGGTAAGGTAAAAGACACTTCATTTTTGATGGTGACGAAGGCATGTTTCTGGTATAGAAAGAGAGAGAGAGAGAGAGAGCGATGGAGGAGTGTGTATAAGAGTGGGAAATAATTAGTCACAGTAATGGACTGACGCCGGTGGGATTTGAACCCGGTAACAGTGAGCTGAAACAAATATCGAGTCACTTTTAATCCGACGTCCTAATGATTAGGCCAACTCACCGCCTTAGGCTACATAGTACTTATACTTTATTTGTCGAAATGGAAAGAGAGATAACTAAATAAATAGTAAAGCATATTATTTATGGTTCCATAGTGATTCTGTCAGCATTCAAAATAAAATTGCAAAGAGAATAGTATTTTCTTACAAGCAGTCGGGGCAATTGATTCCAGTTCTTAGCTGATACATATCTACTTATTGTATCGATCTTTGAATTATGAAATGCAATGTAGATCTTGATGGGATTTTAACTTAGAACATAAAGGATAGCGATTAAGGAACATAATGCATTTTGCTAACAACTAAACTAAATATACCAATTATGTCTGTCGTAATAGTTTCGTTATTTAAAGCATTGTTGTTTTAGTCATGTATATATATATATATATATATATATATATATATATATATATATATATATATATATATATATATATAGTATTGTTGTTTTTTGCAGCTGGTTATTATCATCTAATGGTCATTACGTTGTCATTGTTGTTATAGATTGGCGTAAAGCAGTTCTGTGGTATTCTTTGTCATTATTGATCATGTTATTTCTATTAAAATCATTGCAGTTGTTTAAGAAATGCCGAAGAAGTTATAAGAACGGGTTTATGTATTTTATAACGCCTCTGCAAATGTTATGTCGGCGCCTGAACTTTGAAGATATAGAATTCCGTTAAAATATGGTGCTTAAATCTTTAATATTTTGCATACGACTTGAGATTTTGTGAGATTACATTTGAAGTATGATCTCAAGCATATTGTGAAATTTTCTACAGACATCATGGAATCAATTTGTACTAGAAACACACGATTACGCACGCACACACACACACACACGTATATATATATATATATATATATATATATATATATATATATATATATATATATATATCCTGGCTATCTTCTTGGTTGGAATTTTACTGTCCATTTTAAGTAGCCGCCTGCCCGGTTAACAGCTGGTGAGAGACTAAATAATAATCACACTCTGCCTTGTCTGTGTTATCATCATTTGCAGTACAAACGTTCACCTTTTAAATTCTATTGGTTTGTGTATATTCAGTGTCCTAGATATGGAAACAACCTTTAGCATATGAATTATAGGGCTACATTTTTTCTCGAATAATGCAATTCTATCCAAGCGACTATATACATGCACACACACACACGCACACACACACACACACATACACACACACACACACACGCGCGCGCACACACACACTCACACACATAGACACATATATAGATATATATGTGTGTGTGTGTATGTGTGATGTGAGTGCGTGTGTGTGTCTGTTTGTGCGTGTGTGTATGTATGCATATAATTATGTATGACGTCTATATAAGTGAGTAGTTGTTAGCATAACTTACATCGTATTCAAAATGAATCCTTTTTCCTGGGTTATGAAGTTATTATATGCTAGATCACATGTGAACCGTTGGGACACGTTCACTTAAATATAACTTTTTAAAATCATGTTCACTTGAAAATAATTTTGAAATAATCAAAATATATTCAGACATGTATATAATGTAAAATGAAATCGGAAGGCCCATATTTCTATATATGTGTGTGTATATGTGTGAGTTTATGTAACTAACAGAATTATGTTCCTAACAGATACGAAGCACTCGACAGGAAAAGATTTATCTGGAGTATTATAATATTAGTAGTAATAAATGGAATATATATCACTATAGTATCATAATTTATTTCGTTATATATATTTCAGGGATACTAAGTTATAGTATGCCTTCTTCAGACAAAATACAATATTAGATGTATGAAATGTTATGTACCCATTATGTACCCTATTTCAATTGATCTTATGCGGTCTCATTTACGGGTGTCACATAACATTTTATACATCTAATGTTGTATTCCGTTTGAAGAAGGAATACTATAACTTAGTATCTCTGAAATATATATAACGAAATAAATTATGATGGTATGGCGATATATATTCCATTTATTACTATTATATATATATATATATATATATATATATGGGGGGAGGTATATACATATATAAGTATATATATATATATATATATATATATATATATATACTGGTCACAAGCAAACACACATACATACACACACATTTCGTTTTTGAATTTGTTTTGCAAGATTTCTTATCTGAAAACGTGTGGAAACATATATTGGTATACTTTGGGCGGGTGATGAAGCCCATAAAAACACACGCACCTGTGGCTTTAACTTCAATTTATTATAAATTTCCGGGTGCTTCGTTTGTTCGACAACCGGGTGGTTGTTTATATATTGTCGAAGCTCATTCGTCACAGACAAATGTGATACATAAATTCGACCTAGATACAGTAATGCTGTGTTCTATTCTTTGAAGACACGTGCCATGGTTTCATTCAACAACACCACCTGCTCTCTCTCCATTTTCCTCTCCTGTTTCGTTCTCTCTCTCTCTCTCTCTCTCTCTCTCTCTCTCTCTCTCTCTCTCTCTCTCTCTTCAATATACTCTCTCTCAACCACTATTTCTTTCTCTCAAACTTTCATTCTCTCTATTTATGAACCCGTGCACCGATTTATGCTAAACTTGTTTTATTCAATTTGTATTTCCATTTCAGAGGCAAATCTTTTTCAAAGTATTTTACCATCATGCGCTGTTTTGGCTGTATTAAATCACAGAGTTTTACTAGTGTATAGATATCATGTCACCAACGTTAATACATTGAGGTATATCCTTTTGTTTCTATCAGTTTAAAGTTTGGTGTTTATTCATGGTGGGTCCTTCAACGCTCACATTTATCAAGAGCGTGACTGATGAAATAATTTCGATGCGAATAAATTGCAGTTTGTTCGCAGCAAACATTTACCTCGTGCATAATCTTAAGAATTAAAAGTAAAATTTATACAGAATAAATATAAAATTTTAGCAATATTATTTGGAGCAGTTGCTTGATTACAGGAAGTTATATTGTAGAATTTAAAGAATTTTGCTTCACATTCACTAGGATCCAGAATCTTGCGCAGTGTGATTTACCATAGCTTTGGATTGACCCAAACCGTGTGAGTGAAATTAGATAGACGGAGATAGTATGGAAAGCCGACCAATGGAGTGTACTTGCTCTTCAAAGACTTATCGCTCACTCTTCCACGCTAAAACTCACTGAAAACTATATGTCTGTGGAATGTTCAGCCATTAATTTCATGAGTAGGTACTTTTGTAGTTCAAATAACTGGAACACTCACCCTCAAAACTAACCGAGGAGAACTCTATTGCAATTTTACATCTTTATTTATAATATGGCCCTTTACGTTCTGAGTTCAAATCCCGCAGAGGTTAACTTTGTCTTTCATCCTTACGCTGTCGATAAAATAAAGTACCAGTAATGCACTGGGATAATTGCTGGCCTTGTGCCAAAAGTAGAAACAATTATCTACAATAATACTTTAGAACTGCCAACTCTAGTACAATTGGATTTCCCCTTCCCTACCCATATATATCAGTTATGAAGGCACGTGGCTTAGTGATTACAGAGTTCCAATCACGATCATACAGGCATGTGTTCTATTTTAGGCAGCACGTTGTGTCATTGGGCAATACACTATATTTCGCTTTCCTACAGTCCAATGAACAGTCAAAAGTAAATTGTACTTGTAATTTAAAGGACAACCTTTATCCCACATTTTGTTACGCTTAATCTCTCTGAGACATGCGTTAGGGTTACACGTGTGTTAGCAATGCTCAAACATTTGCACATTAATTTCAGCAGCAGGTATGTCCGTTGAACAAACAACTGGAACACTAGGCGTTAGAAAAGAAGGAGATCCTGCAATAACAAGACATCTTATCACCTGCCATCCAAAGAAAAAAAAACACCTGTAAATTTACCAGTGAAATATACCTATATAAATCACACCTTACAGTCTTAAAAACAAACTTTATATTAGATAACGAATGGAAAAGTATGATAATTATCAATAATATTTAAAATAGACAACAATGGCACGACAATGGCACGACTATTTGAACATAATTCAACTAGATTAGAGCCAACTTAGTGCCAAAGAAAAACATCAATATATATCACCTGCATGACTAAAGAAAAAGGATATCAAACATACACACAAATATACAGATATTTACTAATGACTTTTACTTGCAAATTTTAACCGGTGCTCCCACACCCCCATATTAAATGTTAAAAGCTGTGCAGGCGAAGACAGTGACAGCGAAGTGTCAAATCCAGGGACATTATCCAATATATGTGATTGAATACGAAGTAATGAAAATTATTCTGAGAATACGAAACTTAATCAAAATGGCAATCAGTAAATCTATTCAGAGAAACTGCTTAATTATCGTAAAATCAAACAAAGTATTAAGAATTTATCAAGAGATTATACATAATGTTGTGGTGTGATTAGATGAAATGTCGATATATTAGACGGAAATTTAAATACCTCGTCGATGTAAGTATGATAAAAGTAAAAACACAAGCCACACAATCAATTACAGCCATCCATCTGTCACTTTCTGAGTAATGTCTCTCTCATACACACTCTTTTTCTGTTTTGCTCTCTCACCTACTCTCGCTCTATTTGTTTGCTATTTCTATACCTAAAACATGTCACACAGAGAGGGGAAGAGAGGGAGAGAGAGAAACGCAAAATTATACCATGTCAAATTCAACACCTTATGAGAATAATAATGAT
This sequence comes from Eledone cirrhosa, assembly GCA_964016885.1. NCBI lineage: Eukaryota > Metazoa > Mollusca > Cephalopoda > Octopoda > Eledonidae > Eledone > Eledone cirrhosa. Next base: position 115,430,465 of record OZ024743.1, read on the forward strand.
AATTTCGTAATTGGCCATAAGGGCCGACATATAGGGTACAATACGAAACACAGGGACAGTGGGGTTTACAAGAAGCCAAGCGAGCTTAAAATATATGACAAATAACAAATAATATAATTGTAACAAATAAAAAGTCCCCACTATGGAGAATACTAACCAGGGATGATTTAGGAACAAGCCTACGAATATTAAGCATCCTAGCAGCGATCACTTCTCATCTGCAAACTCTACAGCTTATAGGAACATGGTCAAAGTAAGCCTTTACACACCGGCTATTCTCGCTAAATTCACCTACCTTTTAAAATATTTACTTGGATGCAGAACATCCCTTTCCAACCTCATCTTCCTTTCAAAGTGGAACTTCAAAGTTGATAATGGAATGACCGAAGAAGAAAGTTAATGCTTTCAGTACATTCAGCAGCGTGTACAACATAATCACTTTCGCTACAGCCACCAGACCAGGAAAAATTGCTTTCCTTTCCTGGCAGTCAGCGATCTTCAGTATGGACTTGGCCGATAGCCGGTTTCGTCCTATATGCTATTTCGACAAAGCTTCACAAGTCTCTAATACACTCACACAGGACGAATGCATGCATAATAGTTTGATCCCTCTGCGTGCACCTCGGACTGGCTCGTTTTACCGCTGTAACGTTTTACCGTCAGTCAGGCCATGGATATCTGGACGTTATTCATAGTCTCCGGCGTGAAAGTTCTTCGGAATAGATTGGTCAGTTTCATTCCGCCGATGACCAGAGCTTCTTCGACAACTTTGTCGCACTTACCCAACTCTATTTCTCAATAAAACACTAGAGTGGAATTTTCACTGAATGCAGTGCCTGACTGATACAGGGCTGTGAGCGCTTGGCAACATTCCAGAGACCAGACGCCCAGTCTCGGTCTTCTCTTGAACCATGACTGCAGCTCGGTCAAAGAGACGAACTGTGTAAAAATAACTTGTCTCACAAACGAAACCAACACCTGTTCACCAGGAATATTTGGAGATGCTGTAGTCTCAGTAAAACTGACTGCGTCGAGGCACCTCTGGTCGACTCCATCCAAAGCTTTCATTGATTCGAATTGATCCGGGCCTCATCGAAGCCAGGTTTACGCCCTACCTTCTCTATGATCTATCGCATGAGCTGGAGGTTGTCGTAGATGAAACAGGTCGGGATTATGCACTTATACGTTTCCCCAAGCTGGCTTTCGACGACAAACGCCAGACTGGTTGCTAGCACCTTGGCCAATAAGTTAAGTAAATTAATGAACAAGACCTGTAGTTCGTTGTAACTTTTAAATTATGACCAAATATATATTTCAACGGCTGTGAAGTTTCGATTATAAGGATGCATTTAATTAAATTGCATCATGCTATATTAATCAGTGTGTCTCGGAGTATAGTTCTTGTTAAATTAATTTAGATTAATTTATTCAGTCACTACAATCACATCAAGTTTCGCACTGAACATTTACCTATCATTTCTATCCACAGTTCAAGCTTTCATAGCCAAATATTCAAACAGAACCTCACTCATTTCAATCAAACAAGTTTACAACTTCCGGCATTTACACTTACATTTCCATTCATTAAATATTACAAAAGATGTCAATGAGAAGTAAATATTCTTTATAACTAGGTGGGGAGTATAATGGTAGATAACGAAGATTGTCTAAAAACACAACATTGTTTTGTTTACTCTGTCTAGTTTCCAAATATAAATCCTATCTAGGATGTTTCCAATCATCATTGCTAGTGTGTCAACAAAAACATTCTTAGACACGACGATCTGATACTAATCGATTGTGTGCTCTGCAAACTATTGGAATTTTGCCTATGTAAATAATCAATATTTCTGAAATCGTCACGTACATCTATGTTAAAGGCAAATAGTGTAACAAGAATTTACATCCCATCAGCCTAAAGTCTGCAATGTTAGGTCCACGACCGCACGCACCTCGACCTTTACTTTATATCTTTTCTTCCATTTAGAAATGCCAAAATAGAATAGCAAAATACTCACACGAATCTGCTTTATTTGCGTCATCTAAACGAAAGGCTATGAAATTCTTAAATTAACGATCGATTTATGCATATCCTGTTTTAAATTTAGTACTATTTAATTATTCAGGAAGTTATTCATGTATTGTTAGTTATCTATCACGTACTATTACAAGTATATAAGATGCCGAAGTAAAGTCAGGGAATCAGTTCGAAAATATTGAAAATACTAATAAAGGTCAAATTTATGAACGCTGTTTAGCAGAATGTACATGAAAAACTACTGTATGTGATTAGTATAAAGATATTGAATCCTAATCTAGAAGAGCTCTATTTATTTATGAGTTAGATGTCAAATATTTTTTCAAAAATTCATATGATGATCACGTTTGCTTTCTTTTTCATTTCTTTCTCACAATGTATTTTCATCTGCCCATTACATATTTATGGTATTTACAGGACTCGTGTTAAAACTATTTTCAAATGTTGCAAGTTAACAACAAATCTGTGTGAATTTGGAAGTTATTGTTCGGGGCTCCCTTTTGGCTATATCAGCCTTTATCGAGCAAACCAATGACAAAGGTCTACCAAGAATAAACAACTAATACATGCACACATATCGCTTTGTATATATATATATATATATATATATATATATATTTGACTTTTTGTATTTCTAAAGAAATGCGATATGCTTATAAATAAACATTTAGAAAACAATATCTATGAATAACACTGGCAGCCAACGCCCCCAAGCGGTGTTTGGCAGAAGCGAGGGGGACAATCGTCGATGCATTTCGAACTCAACTGGTTCTCGTCAGGAAGATCCCTCCCGCACTTGCAACTACCGGGTATTGAAAAAAGGCAAAAATATATAGTTTTTTACGTTTGTGTAAATGAGGTGATTAATCTCATTTGCGTATGAAGCTGCATAAGTTGGTTTCGCCTATTTTCAAAGTCTTGCAATTGCAAGAGCAGGATGGATCGTCCTGACGAGAACCAGTTGTGTTCGAAATGCAACGACGATTGTCCCCCTTGCTTCTGCCGAACAACGCTTGGTGGCGTTGGCAGTCAGTGTTATTCATAGCTATGCCTTTCTAAATGCTTATTTATAAACATAGCGTGTTTCTTTAGAAATACGAAATTCAAATACTTGTTTGCAGACAGATATAATTGAAGGTAAATACTAATTCTATTTAAGTTGAGCCAACTTAACATTTGATTAGTATAATATTTTTGGAGATTTGTTTCAACTCATGTATTTATATGTAGTATAGGTACGATTTATTTTCAGTTGGCCCAGAGTTAATGCATGTTTTTTGCCAGACCACGTGGGATAACCTGAAAATACACAAACACACAAGTATATATATATATGAGAAAATGAATGAAATATAGATATACACACAAAAGTGTGCATTAAGATATATCAAAACTTAAACTAAAGACAATCCGCGCTGAATGTAAGATTACATAATTCGTCAACGAATTATGTAATCTTACATTCAGTGCAGATTCTCTATAGTTTAAGTTTTGATATATCTTAATGTTTATATGTATATTTCATTCACTTTCTCATAATGATTAAAACTTTATTCGCGGAATTCTATCTTGACCCTTTTTGGGGGAAACAAGACATGTTTGATTTTGTATCATTCATTACATTTTTACTTTGAATGTAATAATATATATATATATATTGAGTGTATCGTGCAGTAGGTTTACGTGAGTGGGCACTCGATGCGTAGTTTCCCGTTATATTCGGGCCAGATAGATACAGATCAAATCATGAGCTGATCAATAACGAAACGCGCGTTATACTTCAATAAACGTAATGAAGACATAACAAATCGTCCTATTATTATTACGAGTAGAAAAACCGCTCGAAGGGCGGTTTTCTGCTAGCATATGTAGTGCGTGTATGGGGTTTACATGCATATATATATGCTTATAGATATGATATGTAAATTGAAAAGTAAATTGACAATATCTTTTTCTTAATCCTCTTATTTCTTTAAGGTAGTGGAGGCAGAGTTCTCCTCAAACACTGCTTACAGTTACTCAGTCAGAAGCAAACTTCTCTAACTGATCCAGCTGGATTCCAAAGCGTGACCATGTTCATGGATGTTATCTCACTATCTTCCTCGGGGTCTACCTCTGGGTCTCTTGTTGGTTGGTTTTGCCAGTAAGATTTGTCCAGCGATTCTTTCCTGAGAGATGCTAATTATACGTCCATAGTATCGGAGCTGTGATCTCTCAATCCGGAGAAGTAGCGGCTCTACCAAGAGGGACTCTCTGATCTCTGAGCTATGCTCTTTATCGAGTATTGTTACTCCAAAGACCCTTCTGTAGAACCCCATTTTTTACCTTTATATTTGAAATTGAATTCTTTCGGTCATTACCCTCAGTAAGAGTTAGCAGAAATACCAGGAAGACATCGAGTTTGGCTTTTACACCTACCTCCCTTCTTCTGATTACTGAATGCTGCACATAGGGGCATTACTGAATCAGCTTTTGCAATTCTTGCACTTTATTCAGCCTCGTGCCTTCCATCACTCATGATACCTCAACTTCTCCAGCTGCTTCAGTCGAATTCTACTCACATGTATATAAATTTGAGCGACTTCTGCCCATGCGTCCGTCACAAAATGTGTGTATGTGTTTGTGTTAATGTATGTGTGTGGAAAATGAAGGAACGGGATACACAAATACATGTCTCTAATTTATAAACGTTTACACGTACACATATATATGACACACACACACACACATTATATATATATATATATATATATATATATATATATATATATATATATATATATAACACGCGTATCTATTTAAAGTATGCCGACAAACTCACGCGCGCGCACATACACACACTGTTCTATTACCACTGAAGAGCTTTGATCCGGGCAAACATCCCCTCAATTTTGAAACCGCCTGGGTTGTCCAGAATTGATGGGAAATGACCTGACGGTCTTACTCTGTGATCCTGCTCAAGGGGCAGAGGCCTTGTCTGGGACATCACAGTTAGTGACTCTTTTGCTTCTTCACACATCCTGGATGCAGCAGTAAGGGCGAGATCCACAACATCCACAGCTGAACAGAACACAATCCTAAAATACCATGATCTGTTGGCTAACTACATTTTCCAGCCTGTGGCGTTCGAGACGTTTGTGGAAGTTGTGCTACTGACTGCGAGTTTCTGATCTTCAATGGCGGCTCGCCTAACAGAGGTAACTGGTGAAGCTCGTGAAGGCGCTTGGTTGTTCCAGTACCTCAGCCACGAGGTAATGCTGCGAGTGTACTGGCTTGCTTCAAAAATTATTAGAGAGGTTTCCTAGTGCCCCCCCCCCCCTCCCGGTATTATCTTTTGCTCTGGATTTGTCCATCCCTTCGGCCTGCCTTTTGTTGTATCTGGTCCTAGATGTATGTATTACCTGCTTGTCTTTTGGATGTGGCCCTAGATGTGTTTATCACCTACTTGTGTGTTGTATGTGGCTCTAGATATGTGTATTACCTACTTGTGTGTTGTATGTGGTCCTAGATGTGTGTATTAACTATTTGTATGTTGTATGTGATCATAGATGGGTGTATTACCTGCTTGTAATGTATGTATATGCACATACACACACACGTACACATACGCGAACATATACACATACGCACACATATACATGTCAGCGCGCTGAAAAACATCCTAATCTCTTCAATTCTCCCCCCTCTCTTTCTCAATATATATATATATATATATATATTGTTATGCTTTGGGAGGGTCATATTGCCAATACGAAGCACACGCACCAGATGCTTTCACTCAAATTTATTATAAATAAAATTTATAAATTTAAGAATTTATAAATGTCCGGTTGGTTGGTTGGTTCTATAACCAGGCGGTTGTTCATATATTGTCAAAGTTCTTTCGTCACACATTATCTGACCTCTTCAGTAACTGGGGATTCTTTTCTTTGTTTTGTGCCTCTCCTTTGTTCTGTCCTACGCCATCTTGTTTTTTCACCAGATGGATAATAAATTGGAGTGAAAGCAACTGGTGCGTGTGTTTCTTATTGGCAACATGACCCTCCAAAGCATAACAATATTGGTTTCAACACACGTTTTCAGATAAAGAATCTTGCTAAACAAATTCAGAAACGAAATATATATATATATATATATATAGTAACAATAGTAAATTTGAAGACTAAACTCCAAAGTGGGCTCGATAAGGATAAATATATATCAAATATATAAGAGCCGTAGAGCAAATATTTATTAAAATAACAGGTCAAAGTTTAAGCAAAGAATCGCTACTTTCACCCTTAACGAGATCTTCTGAAACTAAAAAAACAATCTGTGAACGCAGAAGTAAATATTTCGAAAAACGTGGCAACCGAAGGAAGAAAGGAAGACGACACTTTGCTTCGTGGTGACGTTTCTGGCAAAGAGCGGAAATAATATGGAGTACTGATGAATCTTTTCTATCTTGAAGCTCTCGCCAGTGTTAATTTAATCGTTCTCCTATACTACGAGCTGTCTCACCTATGTACACTATATTCTTATCTTTAGAGTGTCCTTCAGTACATCTTATGCTATATACTATGTTTCTAGTTTTACAGTTAATATGGGCGCTTAGTTTACAGATTATGCATTTCTTATCTATACAGGGAGGTCTTTGAAAAGGGTATGTATTGCTAATAAGTGTTTTTATAGAGGTACCTGGTCTTTCTACTATCTTAATATTTAGTTTAAGTTTATCTAGGGCCCTTCTAAATTTGTAAGCTAATTCACCTCTAGAGGCTGTATTGATGAACATTACACTCTGGTATTTATTGCTATCTTACTATGAGTTTAGTCTATTAACCTTATTCCTAGTTCTTTCTATTCTATTCCAAAATGTGCTCCTATACAAGGGGCAGGTCCCATTTGTATCATTATTTAGCATTTTTTCCCATTTGGTTCTGACTCCTCTATATATACTCTGATTTTATCTCTCTGATTGTAACCAGAGAACTGCATACGGTGGATGAAGTGTTGTATGTGTCTCTCTAGTTCTTTGGGGTTGCACATGCGGGACACGTTTCTCATCACCCGTACTAAATCTGCAATCAGTATTTTGATTTTGGTGTGATCCGAAACAGCTGAGTTTCGGTGGATCAGATATTTGGAAGTTATGGATTTGGCACAATGGGAATGGAAGATTTGTTTTTTGTTATTAATGGTTTCTAACCAGAGCTCTGTGTCTAGTACAGGTAATCGATGGTTGGGGTGTTTGATTGGGTAGCCTAGAGTAACTCTAATACTCTGGTGGATGGAGTTAGCTATTTGCTGGATGCTTTCCATGGTGTTTTTCTCTAATTCCTGACTGTTCTCTAGTGGGGGTGTTTTTACTACGATGTTTATATCATCAACGTAGCGAGAGTACATTATCAGGGTTCAGAGGTTGCTGTCTTCTAATTGTTCTTTAAGTTTATTGTCCCACCATACCATCAATAGATTTGCTATGTCACCTGCAATGGCTGATCCCTCCTCTTGGGCATATGTTTTTCCATTAAATTTGAACATATGTTCCTTAAGGGTTAGTTTTATACTGGCCCCAACCGCATGTGCAATAATTTTCTTCAGTTCATCATGGTTTTCGGGGTCCGTATGGTTCTGGTCCACCCGTTCCATCTTTCTGTGTGGGTTTTCTTGGCCATTGAGGTAATGGTAGGTGGTCTGCCTCTTGCTGGCCTTGAGGGGCAGAGGTTGCCAAGGTCATACGTATCTAAATAATCATTACTATAAGTAAGTTTAAGTAGGGGTCCCAGCTCACTGGTATCAATCCCACGGAATTGCAATGTTGAATTCCGTAGGATTGGATTCCGTGGGTAAAAATTGTAAATAATGATACAAATGGGACCTGCCCCTTGCATAGGAGCAAATTTTGGAATAGAATAGAAATAACTAGGAATAAGGTTAATAGAATAAACTCATAGTAAGATAGCAATAAATACCAGAGTGTAATGTTCATCAATACAACCCCTAGAGGTGAATTAGCTTACAAATTTAGAAGGGCCCTAGATAAACTTAAACTAAATATTTGTGTGTGTGGGCGGGTGTGTGTGCGTGTGTGTGTGTGTGTGTGTGTGTGTGTGTGTGTGTGTGTGTGTGTGTGTGTGTGTGTGTGTGTGTGTGTGTGTGTGTGTGTGTGTGTGTGTGCGTGTGGGTGTGGGTGTTTAAAAGGTAAACAGAAATAACAACACAATCAGTACAGTATATGTAAGGAATATATTAGGTTAATGCTTGAAATAGCAGGAAAAGGGTCATTATGTTTCGGACGCTAGCATAAAGAATGAGAAATAAGATAGATTGAAGGGATGAGCGGTGTGTTTGTTTTGTGTTGTTTCATTTATTAACTACACAGATACACACACACACGCACACACATATATATCTATATTATCTGTGTATGTGTGTGTGTAAGTATTGATCCATATTTCTGTCAGTCCCTGGCGTTACGCTGTTAGTTCTTCAGAATCTGAATAACTACTTTTCATATCACACGGATACGTGTGCTCCAGAGAATCAGTCAAAAGAATCAGCCTAAATAAGCTATTACAATCCATACATTCATTAGGTATATTTATATATATATATATATATGTGTGTGGGGGGGGGGGTGTATGTGTGTGTGTGTGTGTGTGTGTGTGCGTGTGTGTGCGAGAGCGTGCGCACGTGTGTGTGTGTGTGTGCGTGTGTGTGTGCATGTGTGAGTGCGTGGTGTGTGTACAAGATAATTTATCTATTATATTATTGTTGCAACGACGTTTATCATTCTAACTGTATAGAAAATGTGATTGTTGTATTTGCGCCATGGACATTTAATGCGTCTGTCGATGGCTGAAAAGTGTTTATGGTAATTTAGCATGACAGTTGATCGTTTTATAGATACATTTGCAATGTCATTTGACATAATGATCGGATAAACGTTTCTATCCCTATTAAACATTTATGTGCCAACTGTAGAATGATTCTCCACTGGACGTTTTTCATTGCTACATTCTATTGAATTTCGATTGAATTTTGAAACTAAAGTGGGAATCTAAATTCGGAATTCTAAACATAGAACTGTTCTGAATATTCAGTAGTATTCACTAAACTTCATCTCAAATTATTCTAACCATCACCAAAACAACACTGAATTATTGCCCATGTACAATGAGTATATTTGCAAGAAACTTATTGAGGAAGAGAATCAAATGTAATTTATGTAAGCAAAAGATCTCTCGGTTCAAACAACTCAACGTAATAATGATATACGTTCTATTGTTTATTCCGAATACAGTATCAATACTTACAAGATGGAAGGGATCGTTAATATATATTCGCCCACGTAAATGTATAATCACACACACACACATACCCCCCCCCCCCCACACACACAGTGTTATATGCAAAAACATACACAAGCATTGTATATATAGTTATAACTGTGGAGACTAAAATCCGAAGATGACTCGATAAGGATTATATATATAAATATAGTTTCAGAAGATCCCGTTAAATGTGAATGCAGCGATCCTTTGCTTAAACTTTAATCTGTTGTTTTAATATATATACATATATATTAAAAAGGATGGAAACCAAACATATGTGTTTATACTTATGTATATATATATATATGTGTGCGTGTGTGTTTGTGTGTGTGTGTTTGTGTGTGTGTGTTTGTGTGTGTGTATATGTTTTTCTATAATTTGTCCTAACTCTCGTATGGTTGAGTAAACAATTAGGCGGAATTAGACTGCTTCTTCTATCAATTCTGTTACTCGCCACCAGCCTATCCTTCACTACCCCTATGTACCGTAAAACCACATGATAATTTTATTTTCCGAAAGTTTAACTCGTAGCGTTTAGTTTGGGGAATTTGTCCTTACATTGAAGGAGTCTCTTGTCAAGCTGTCTACCTCACAGCTAGATTGCATTTTAACTGCACTTTGGCTGCACACCACTCGGTGAAACTGTTCTGTAGGGACAATGAAGAAAAATCAGGTGTTTTTTGTCTATTTGCTCATCAGACTTATAATTATATATAGCTCTGATTAATTGGTTATTTATCTAATTCATTCATTTATAGAGGAAAATTTGTAAATGATGGACACCACACATATATATATATATTTATACATATGTATCTATATGTATGTCCTTACACTGAGGGAATCTCTTGACAAGGTTGGGTGTTTTAACTGCACTTTGACTGCAAAAGCAGTCAGGACTATGAAGGAGAATTAGGTATGTTTTGACTATTTGCTCTTCACTTCACACTTGTAATTATATATATATATATATATTTATATATAGTTATGTATAGTGGTAGCTATGGTGCTTCCATAGGCGGTATGCCAAAATTAGCACTCGATATTCATCAGAGTAGAGTGTAGATATTATAAAGAAAACGAAAAATCAGTGATGCATCTGGATTTAGTTTATTTTGTGTTACAAATGTTTCGCTGGCATGTAGCTCGAGTCATGGTCATTGTATGGATCTGGTTGATTCTACTTCTGCGGGTATTTTCAGACACGGGTGTTTCGTCCGGAGCAAATTTTATCACCGATAACATTTGCTCCGGACGAAACACCCGTGTCTGAAAGAACCAGCAAAAGTAGAATCAGCCAGATCCATACAAATACCATAACGCGAGCTACATGCCGGCGAAACATTTGTAACACGAAATAAACTAAGTGCAGATGCCTCACTGATTTTTCGTGTTCTTTATAATATATATATATATATATATATATATATATATATATATATATATATATATATATATATTATTAGAAAGTGAGGTTTTTTTTACAAAATGAAAAATAACCGAGTTGTCCTACGCGAGTGAAAGTATAGAGAAAAACAGATCAAATCGAAAATGCAACTGGAGTGTTATTTAAAAAAATATATATATATTTATTTGGTTCCTTCACCGGTTTCGCAGTTCTTCTGCTTTTCAAAAGTAGAGTTGAGATGGAGGGTCTGTGGTTTTTCTCACATCAGATGTGAGAAAAACCACAGACCCTCCTTCTCAACTCTACTATTGAAAAAAAAAGAACTGCGAAACCGGTAAAGGAACCAAATAAATATATATATTTTTTTAAAGATAAGACTCCAGTTGCATTTTCGATTTCATCTTTTTTTCTATATACATATTATATATATATATATGTATGTATGTTTGTATATAAATAGATATTTATATATATATATGTAAGTATGTATGTATACGTACATACATATATGTATACAGACGTACAGTAGTATGTATATATATACATACATGGACATATATATATATATTTACGTATGGGTTTACCGAACATTTATTATAATGCTCGGTTTGTTTGTAAACAAACAATCCAAATTACGCCGTACAGTGTTCAGGCAACCATCATCACTATTTTGTTCAACACTGACACAGGAACGATGTACATGTTTCAAGCTATTTAGCTATTGGGAGTATCGTGTACGTATATCTACATACTTACATTTAAGTACCAGCCGTACTAAGAGTGAGAAAGGAAATTTCGTTTCATTCTTTTCCATTTATCGTTTTCGGTGCGCCCGGCCGACTAACTCACTCGATATGCAAATTAGGCTGCTTAGCCGTTAATATCCATAAGGAAAGTATATACTTTCAGATGTTCAACCATCCGACAGAAAGGTACGATGCTGACGATATCTAATAAGCTTGAAACTAGTATATAGTTCCTGTGTCAGTGTTGAACAAAAATGTGACGATGGTTGCCTGAACGCTGTACGGCGTAACTCGGGCTGTTTGTTTACAAACAAACCGAGCATTATAATAAATGTTTGGTAAACCCACTCGTACGTATATATATATGTGTGCATGTATGTATATATATACATACTACTGTACGTCTGTATACATATATGTATGTACGTATATAAACATTCTTACATTTAAGTACCAGCCGTACTAAGAGTGAGAAATGAAATTTCGTTTCATTCTTTTCCTTTTATATATATATATTTGTTTATTTATTTAAAATAAAACAATTTTCTAAGTTTCTCCCTTAAAAGTTGTTTTTCGTTTTACCCATTTTTGTCCGTTGCTTTGTCCACTGTTTCTTAATTTTCTGAAGTTTATATATATATATGTGTATGTGTGTGTATGTGTGTGTGTGTATGTGTGTGTGTGGATGAGAGAGAGAGGGAGAGAATGAGAGAGAGACCGAGAGCGAGAGAGAGAGAGTGAGATAATTACAGGGAACCAAATACATATACGTACATATACATTCACGCACACATATGCGTGTATATATATATTTTCATATGCATTTCTCTGTGTATCTACCTATCTATTTATTTATCTACACACACACACACACACACACACCCACACATACACACACACGCACACACATACACACACACACACACATATATATATATATACGTATGTGTGTGTGTGTGTATATACGTGTGTGTGTATTTCAACATATATAGTCATACATATATAAACATGAATGCATATATATATCCATACGTATGCATATATATATATGCATACGTATGTATTCGTGTACACATACATATTCTGTACACTATTATAACAGTAATTTCAATTTCAATATTTTTTGTATCCATTTATACTTATTTATGGAATTGTTTATGGAAACGTAAATTTTACCATTAAATAAATTCATAATATTTCGCTCATCGGAGATGTTTCTCTTACGTGATATTAAGTGCACAATTTTTCAAAGAATTAATTAGTCTTATCAAACATGACGTAAATTATGATAGGATTTAGCATGGTAAGAAGTATGAACATAATATAAAATATCTAATTCCACCATACGAGAAGTTAGATGTTGGAAAGAGAACTGAGAGAACTAATAAGAAAAATAAAATGAAAAAATAAAAGTTATAATAAAATTCAAGTTATTTAAACTGAATGGTGTTTGATGAATTAATTATAATTCTACAGGATATCAGAGTTCATAATGCTTTATGTATCGACCTGTAACCTCTGGTGGTTTCATAAAGGCGTGATAATATACGGCGTGTAAGTCATATTAAAATTACCAGAGCCAATCCTATCTTCAGGTATGGACAAAATCGATTCTTTTCCGAGAAAGAAACAGTTGGATCAGTGCAATTCAGAAACAAATCATCCACATTATTGGATTAATATTTTTTTTATTGAACGCCAAATTATGAAAGACCACTTTGATCTTAGCAGCATTTGAAATTAGAACAAGCTTAAAATGAATACCACGGTCTAATGCCTTTTCCAATTCAACGCCGATGATAATTATAATAATAGATTTATTATTTATTGTCTAAACCGGTGTTAGGGAAATGTGCAAATGAAAATGAATATTTACAACTTCATGTGCCGTTTAGAATTTCTTTTAGAATAACTTTACCGAATGAACCGTTTAATGCAACAGGTACACACACACACACGCAACTACATACATACATAATACATACATAATACATACATACATAAATACATATGTACATAACCAGAGGAATTGAACAGCGAAACAACAACATATCTGGCAGACTATATTACCAGAATGCTTCAAGGTGAGAGTAGTATAGATAAGCCAAGTAGTATATGTTGGACCAACACCCGTTATATTAGCCCTCACTTTCAAGGATATACTAGTGCAATGCAAGGATATACCAACGAAATACCTGACGGACAGAAGAGAAAGTAATGCAGGCAATACACCTAGATGTCCCACAGATACAGACTCTGCGGAATAAACAAAATGGATGATACCCCCATCATAAGCAGCTGTCCAAAGATGTCATCAATACCTACGAGGTGACATGTCTAAGACAAAACACTATATAATGCAATCCGTAGAAAGGATGGTCCTGAGAATAAACAACGATGTGAAAGGCATATGCGTATATTATATGACAGAGTACTAGTGGAATGGTCCTGTCAAAATGCCAATTAAATGAAAACATAACAGCCCAGATATAATGGGATGGGACAATGGAAAGATGGCATGCACAATAGTAGGGATCAGCTGCTGAGCAGATGTCGGGAATATGTTTGCCGAACTAATGAGGCATATGTAGATATTCTACCTTGATTATACCTATAGATATGCACCTGGTCATTGGACTGTATTTGCAACATCTTAATTAGCCATGCACTTTCTGATTGTCCGAAGCCCAGCTTCACGACTCTTGTACTGTTGCAGTTAGAAAGATATCCAATTCACCCCATGACCACAGGTGCAAATCTAATGGTATAATCAAGGTGGAATATCTACATATACCTCATTGGTTCAGAATACACACACATATACACCCACACACCCACACATACCCATACACACACAGACACACACATATACAAACACACACACTCACATACACAAACACACACACACACACACACACACATATATATATATATATATATATATATATATATATATATATATATATATATATATATATATGAATACATAGGTAGAGAGAGAGATTCTGCTGATTTTGTTTACTTTTAACATTGACATAAAGTTTGCACATGCATTCAGCACGAGAACATATAACATGTTAATATCCTACTCCTACAGATAATACATTCCATATCTCTAAAACAAAGAATGAAGTCTCTCCTAAATACACCAATATTTTTGAATATCACCAGGAAATGTGTAGCGAAACATTTCTTTCGAAACATTAAACGTTTATACATGATAAGTTGCACGAATATAAAAACTCTACTATCATTAAATATGTTGAAAATATTTTTCGTTATGAAACTATTTTAACACAAGAAATAAATATGCCATTTACCAAACTGTGAAATATGAGGGGAATCATGCTACCAAGTATTCAAGATTTGCTATCCATAAACGTTATCATACGGTTGAAAAACGTCACCATTTTGAAATGTATGGAAAATTCTTTCTTCCAAATATTATTGCAGAAACCAACAAAAATATTCACGCGGATGAATTGAATTCACATTTAGGCTTCGTGAAAATATTTTTATGTAAACAACGGTACACACATGCATCAAATATGTTCACTTAAACATACAAAACACTATTACATATGTAAACATTTAATTGCTAAACAATACTAAATTACTAATAGGAAAAATAACTACTTATCACCAATTTCACTTAAAGTGACAAAAGTCCATTAAAAGACAGATCGCGATAGATTGACCTTGCAGAAAAGCAAAATGCCGGAAGAGACTCCCAAATGCAGGATTTGCAAACGTGTGACAGCACGCATAATCTTCAACTGTAAAGGGATGGGATCTCATATCTGATACTCCATTTAAACTCAAGATGACAAAGAAACAACGAGGAAAGTTAACGAGAACAATTTCCATGAAACTATTTATAGAAAAGACACAGGGGGCAATATTTCTTCGTTTTGACACTGGTCGACGCGGACAGAATATGTCAGATCCAATACAGTTGTCGATTCTTCATTGGATTTTATACAGACTCTCCAGGCTGCAACAGTTCAAAATAGAAGGAAAAAAAAAAAGATATTCTAGCGCGATGAGCAAACTAGCAACATAATGATTCCACATCAAATCACTGGTCAATTTCTAAAAATAGTATCAAGGGATTGAATGTTTCTCCCACATTACATATTAAAAGAACGTAACTGTATTTGTAAATATATATATATATATATATATATATATATTTGTTTTGCGAGTTTTTTTTAATATGAAATCGTGTGTCGAAACAAATATTGTTATACTTGGGGAGGGTCATATTGTTGTAATATTATTACCAGAAATAATAACAGGGCACACTCACTGTTTGGTTGGTTTTCGCTTCTGTATCATTTATAACTCCACAGTTAATTCATTCGGTCCTCAATGTTTACCATTCACTGACCAACGGTCAAAAATCCAGTTATAATATAGACAGATGATGTTGCAGATGTGCAAAGAAGTTTGTTAGACTATATATATGTGTTTATATCTATATTATATCTGTATTGTTGACCGTTGATCAGTCAATGGTAAACATTGAGGACGGAATGAAATAACTGTGGAGATATAATAGATACAGAAGCCCAAAACCAACCAAACAGTGAGTGTGCTCTGTTATTATTTCTGGCTATATTATTACAACAATATGACCCTCCCCAAGTATAACAATATATATATATGTCCCAAGGCTCTGATACCATCAACACTATAAACACAGAGCTGGCATATCTAAGAACTGACTAACTGCCTGATGAGGCCATAGCCATTCAATGGGTATCATCGAAATATATATACCAGTAAATAAAGGATTATTAGTTCATGCAATTGACTTTTTTTTCGTCACTATATATATATATATATATATATATATATATATATATATATATATATGTGTGTGTGTGTGTGTGTGCGTGTGTATACATATATATACATATGTGTGTGTGTGTCTGATGGTAGCTAAGATGCTTCCATGGACGGTATGCCGGTTGATCACTCTATGCTATTACAGAGCAGAGTATGATATAATATAAAACAAAAAATCAGTGATGCATCTGAACTCAATTTATTGTGTGTTACAATTGTTTCGCCGGCGGACAGCTCGAGACGTGATCAGTGTGTGGATCTGTCTGATTCTGGATCCGCAGGTTCGACGGACACGTCTAATGATTTCGGAGCATATTCTCTCACTGGGGTATCTGACTCTCTGGGCCAGTACCGTCAAAAACTTCAACCTCTGCGCGCGTCCAGTGATTGGCCGCTGGTTGTCTACGTCATCATATTTCTGACCACAGGAACCATTCCGCTGTCCCATGTCTGCTACACTTCAATGAATTACTGCTGTGTTTGGTAGTTCACACATCCACGCGCGCGCACACACACACACACACACACACGCACACACACACACACACACACACACACACACACACACACACACACACACACACACACACACAAACACACACACACACACACACACACACACACACACAGACACACACGCGCACACGCGCACACACACACACACATACACACACACACTCACATAGATAACGACAGTCGTACGCATAGACTCCCGCTATATCTACACATTAAGGAGAACAAAATAAAGATATAAACACACGCATACATTCATCCAAGGCACGTACATACACAGTCACATGCGCACAAGCCTATATACGTCAACACGCACACACACATGCTCATACACATGCATACGCGTATATATACTCGTACACACAAACACGTACAGACATATACACAGACCCAGCCACGCACACACACATACACACACATACAGCGGAATGGTACCTGTGGTCAGAAGTATGATGACATAGACAACCAGCGGCCAAAATCACTGGACGCGCGCAGAGGATGAAGTTTTTGACGGTACTGGCCCAGAGAGTCAGATACCCCGGTGAGAGAATATGCTCCTTAATCATTAGACGTGTCCCTCGAATCCATATATATATATATATATATATCATCATCATCATCATCACTATCATCATCATCGTTTAACGTTTGTCTTCCAAGCTAGCATGGTTTAGACATGAATTGTCCCACTTGAGGCAAGATTGGTTTTCTTGCTCGTATAGGAATGTCTGGCAGGTTTTCTACGGCTGGATGACCTTTCTAACAGTGACCACGTTTACAGTGTGGACTGGGAGGTTTTTACCGTGTTACCTACACGGCCATATTACAGCATGGACTGTGTGTTTTTTGTCGTGACACCTACACGACCTCATTATTTAGGACTGGATGTTGTGGTACCAACATAACTTTACAGAAAAGGGGTGGTGTTGATGGGGGTATATTTTTGATTAAGAGGTGCCTACTGACTGTAGGTTTCGCTTTGTACATAGGCAAGGCGGGTCTTCTGTATTACTGCGTAGCGCCAAAGATCTCGGTCCAGTGACATTGTCTTAGAGAGGTTTAAGTGTGTAAGATCGGAATTTATCAAATCGTCCCAGGGTTTTCTGGGTCTACTCCGTAGTTTCTATCACCCTGCACATGTTTATACAGCTGTCGTCTTTCATGCGCATCACGTGACCATACCAACGTAGTCTTCTCTCGAGTAGACAGTATCTGATCCCTCTTATTCCTAATTTCTCCCTTTGTTCATTTATGATTTGCCGTTCACGTATATTACTATTACACATCCAACGGATCATGCAAGCTCGTTCCTCTCCAGTCTGCACATACCTTCTGCACACAATGCCCATGTCTCTCTGCCATGTAACATTGCTGTTCGTATGCAGTCATCATACAGTCTTCCTTTCATTTTTAGAGAGAAACATTTAGCGGCGAATTGTGGTATAAACCCTCTGAACTTTTTCCATCCCATTCTGACTTTGGCTACTGTACTTTCAGAGCATCATCCACCACTGCTGATTTTGTCACCCAGGTAACGGAAGGTGTCCACTATTTCTATAGAACCATCTGGGCAATGGAAGGAGCTAGTATCCTGTGGGCACTTGCTACTTATTGCACCTGAACACCGGCCACATATAAAATCTATGTTCTTAGTTAGCTTACCTGTGATCCCACTACATTTTTATGCACCCATACTTTGCATTTGGGACATAAAATGGAGTTTCTGCCTACTCCATTACTACACACTGAGCATGGCCCTTTCCCAGAGGGGACCAGAGCAGTATTTTCCTTCCTACATACCAGAACTTTAGTCTTAGACAAGTTAACTTTAAGGCCTTTTGATTCTGGGCCATGCTTCCATGTTTGGATTTCATCTCTAATTCAGCCATCGATTCAGCTATGAGCGTTAGATCATCTGCATATAGAAGTTCCCATGGGCAGCCGGTCTTGAACTCCTCTGTTATAGCCTGAGTGGCAATAATAAATAGGAAGGGGCTAAGGACATAGCCCTGATGAACACCAACTTTTACGCTAAATTCTTCACAATATTCATTGTTAATTCTAACCTTGCTGACTTTATAGATGGCTTCTATAACTATCACAAGCCATTCATCAACACCTAGTTTTCTAAGAGCCCACCAGGTAATGGAGCAGGGGACTCTGTAAAATGCTTTCTCGAAGTCAACAAAAGCTAAGTATAGGGGTTTACATTTAGCTAGGTACTTCTCCTGTAGTTATCGTACAAGGAAAATAGCGTCTGTGGTACATTTACCTGACACAAACACAAACTGCATGTCATCTAGATCAGTGGTCGCCAACCTTTCTAAAACGGAGGAACCCTCTAAATATTTTGAATTCTTCCCGGAACCTATACAATACAAAACTTTTCAAAAAAGAATAATAAAGTATTTATTTATTTTAGTGAACTTACGTTGTTAGAACAGCTAACTGACCCTGTCTCTCGGCTGAGAGACCTCACTGACCTAAAGTTTTCAGTTTAAAGTTATGCTGTCACCGACCAACATTTATCTGTTCGTGATTGGTCAATTTCTAAGTTCAATTAGTGTATTATCATTAGTAGTCAAATTTTCGGAATTCAGAAAACTGTCTTTCCAAGAATTGATGTGAAATTGAAGGTATTCAATTTCCACGAATCTCAGAAAAGTGTTGTTCTGCTAATTCAAGTGAAAAATTAAAAGTAGTGTTTTCCATGAATTGGAGTGGAGAACCTGTGTACACTACAATAGTACTCGTTCATTTATACATTGCACCTTTGGCATTTTCTTTGCACCTTTTTCAGAAAACCCAAAATATTAATGGTAGTGTAAATATTTTTTTTTTTTAAGGAACCCGGAGTTTGTTTTACGGAACCCCAAGGTTACGCGGAACCCATGTTGGCGACCACTGATCTAGATCAATTCGCTCTCTGATTAGTTGCGCTATAACTCTTTACGCGAACTTCATGACCTTGTCATTTAATTTAATGCCTCTATAGTTTCCCCGATCTAGGGTAACTCCTTTACCCTTGTAGCAGTTAATGATGATGCTGCTATGCCAGTCATTTGGTATAACCCCATTCTGTATGACTTGGTTTACTATCCGGGTGAATATAGTATGTCGCACCGATCCATTTGCTTTCAGAATTTCAGCAACTATCTTCGAAGGCCCAGCTGCTTTGCCTGTCTTCATATCTTTGATTGCCTTACTTATTATACTACCTTCAATATGCACTGCTGGTGCCTCTATTGGATCGATTTGGGACAGACTATATTTTTCCCATTTATTCTCCTCATTTAGTAGCCTCTCGTAGTGACAGCATCAGTGATGGCAAGTACACCAACATCATTACGGACACACTTCTCCCCAACAATATCACGGTTTTCCTTGACACATTGTCTAGCAATCCTGAACACCTCGCGTTTTTGGTCCTCGCGTTGTAGAACATCCCTGAACTTTCTTTCCTCTGCTTTCCTTCTTGTAAAGTACACTTGTCTCCTAGCTTCCCTCCTGGCCACTTGATAGTGTTCTCTACTCCCCCCATCCCGCCATACTTTCCAAGTTTGCTTTTTGGCCATGATTGACTCCTCCACCTTACTGTTCCGACACCATGTTACTCTCCTCCTGCCTATATGTCTGCTCCAGCCACAGATTTCATCTGTCGCCTTCAGCAGGTTAACTTTCAGGAATTCCCACTGTTCCTCTATATTGTACGTCTCTAAGTGCTCTTCTTTACTGTCAAAAGTATCAAGTAATATGCTTTTAAATTTGATACTGGCGGTGGGGTCCTTTAACTTCCATATTCTTCTTCTCAGAGATAAAAAGGGGAGGATAGGTGATACATATAGTTATATGCCAAGTAGCGTATGCCAAAGGTGCTCGATACTAATGCCGGCAGTATTAAATATTCGAAGTGTTAATATTTAGTGGGCTAGAGAGTTAGCAGAGCGTAAGCACGTTAAAGCCGGCGCTTATCGAGGCCCTATTGTAGTAATATGCCGCTTATTACTACAATAGGCAGATTACTACAATAGGGCCTTGATAAGCACCGGCTTTAACCGAGGAATTTCCTACATCCCTAACGCTAGCTCTAGAACCCCGCCCCACCTCATAAAACGAACGTTATAGTAAGCCATACCTATAACCGATCACGCAGCGACCTCCTTGGAATCGGATATAATTGAATAGATAATCGCACTAAATATCACGACCCCGGCGACGGTGACCACTGTAGATTACTCGAACTATTCCCCTAATACAAAACCAACAAAGGCGACGGCCTACTACCAACGCCTTCCAACCAACAACTTCCTGTACATAAACATAGAAGAGGGAAGAGGAGTGCACCCGAGCATAAAGTGAAAGGGGCACCTAACGGGCTACGGCGCATTAACATACATAAGAGCGGTCACCTAGACGGAACCACCCGTAGCAAACGTACAAGGACACGTAATCGCCACCGTAACGCCCTATGGTTCCACCCCCACTAATCACAGAGTGTGGCCTCCAGCATACCCCGGATGTTCTTCGAAGACTTAGAGAAGTAATTCCCGCCCAAACATAGGTATAGAAAAATTCTTAATAGGAACAATATAAAAATATCCTTCTCTACTACTCCTAACCTAGCAGAAATCATAGGAACAACGAACAACAGTAAGATCACCAAGACACAGCACCTCGACACAGACGCACCTACACCTGACAATAACTATGTCGGCCTTAACAACTCCCTAGCAGCATCCAATAGTGCTGGCAACGGCCTCCGCAGACGCAACCAGCATAACAGCGAAATGACTGGGCAACATGCAGGACATCACGTGCGGAATAACAATCGCACCACCCCGCGTGCTGTGGGTTGTTATGGTGCTAACGATAGCTGCTGGAGCGTAGGTAACACCGTAGGCAGCAACAATGATAGCCTTACCGTGGGAAATAGATGGAACCCAGACAGAAATTGCAACTGCCGCGACAGAGGACGCTGCCCCCTTAGAGGATACTGCTTGACTGATAGGGTTATATATAGATGCACTGTAACTAGCCACAGTAGCGTTAAACATTATATAAGGGCTACATCCGGCCTGTTCAAAATTAGGTTTCGTACTCATCTCCGCTCTTTCACAAATAAAAAACTAAGACACTCCACTTAGCTCGCGGACTACATCACATCACTAAAGGACTTAAACATCAGCTTCTCCACGCACTGGGATACCGTCGGCAGGGCTGCACCGTACAACCTCAATAGGAAATGCGATCATTGCCTCATGGAGCTCTACCACATCATAACTGCACCCACGAGCCCATTAACAGCAGATCTGAAACAGCGATAAGTTGTACACATCGCTTAAACATATCCTTCTTCAGATGGGTTAAGAATGAGGAGTGACCGTGCACCGGATCTCCCTGCAACAAGTTTTAACACCCCGGCAAGCAGGCGCTGCAAAATAACATCCAGAAAACTAACCTTGCATATCAGACCCAGCCTCAAACGACCCAGACACAAACAGATGCGGCAAACAAACGTCTCAAAATAAGCGTTGGTTACATGACCCTGTGCGTATCGACAATGGTAAGGTTGTAACCTCATCTTGTAACGGATGAAAATTTGTCAGGGAAAGACTGCCCTAACACCGGCCAGACTTACCTCCCTTGACCTGCTGCAAAGTCAAAACAAGCTATTTTTGCGAGCAATGAACCTTGACGTGAATTAAACCGCAAAAACTCTTTCCGAGCAATGTAAGGAACACTTTTGGTTATTTATGCCCTTGAGAAGCCCAACTGGGCGAAACGTACGTAGGTGCTGTTTTAAATAAACATGTTTTAACGGTCTCTTCTCCGATTACCTACTTTTCCACGTATATATATATATATATATATATACAGACACACACACACACACATATATATATATATATATATATAAATATATATATATATATATATATATATATATATATATATATATATATATATATATATACATGTATATATATATATACATATATATATATATATATATATATATATATATATATATATATATATATATATATATATATATATATATATACATATATATATATATATATATGTATATATATATATATATATATATAATATTAAAAAAATAATGAATAAAACAAAGAAACAGTTCCTTATATTAAACAAAAAAATTTCATTATTTAACGATCGTTTCTAGGACATATATGTGTTAGAATTGGCATGCATATTCAAAAGATCTATGTACACTACCGTAAACTTTTGGTAGATTTATCTACATATATATATATATATATATATATATATATATATATATATATATATATATATATATATATATACATATACATATATATATATATATATATATATATATATATATATATATATATATATATATATATATATATATATATATATATATATATATATATATATATGTGTGTGTGTGTGTGTGTGTGTGTGTGTGTGTGTGTGTGTGTGTGTGTGTGTGTGTGAAGGCGCATGGCTTAGTGATTGAAGCATTCGCCTTGTAATCGAAATGTGTGAGTTCAGTTCTCGGACCGGGTGATGTGTTGTTTCCTTGAGCATGACACTTTAATTCATATTGCTCCAGTTTACTCAGCTGTAGAAATGAGTACTGGCCTGCCCGCCCTGCCAATTCAATGGCATTATCTTATTGCTAAAACACCACGACCGACGTGTTGTGACCAGCGACGCTGATTGGCGCCCGACAGACTGGTCGGTCAAGGTGATATATATATATATATATATATATATAAATATATATATATATATATATATATATATATATATATATATATATATATATATATATATATATATATATATATATATATATATATATATATATATAAGTATGTGTGTATACGTACATACATATATGTATACAGACGTACAGTAGCATGCATATATATATATATATATATATATATATATATATATATATATATATATATATATATATATATATATATATATATATATATATATATATATACATATATACACATATATACATACAGGTACACATACATATATGCACGTATCAGTTTAGTGGACGCTTATTATAACGCCGCTTTGTTCGTTTGTAAACAAACTGAACAGTCGGAATATTTATGCAGATGGGTGCTGATGATAGCTATCAAGCTTGAAACTAGTACATCGTTCCTGTGTCAGTGTTGAACAAATAGGTGACGTGGTTGCCTTAACACCGTACGGCATAACAATTCAGGCTGTTCAGATTGTTTACAAACGAACAAAGCGGCGTTATAATAAGCGTCCGCTAAACTGATACGTGCATATATGTATGTTTACCTGTATGTATATATGTGTATATATGTATATATATATATATATATATATATATATATATATATATATATATATATATATATATATATATATATATATATATATATATATATAAATATATTTGGATTTAATGCTCTGAAATAGCGATATATATGTGAAGACAAACATAGAATATTCGAAAATATTCTGTATGTTTATAATAAACATTTTGAAGACCCAATCGCTATAGAATAGAATACGTCACGTATTACAATTTGAGATTCTCGATAAAAGCAAGGGAAGTAATCTACGCGTTTCATTCTTGTTAGAAATTATCAGGATTACATATCCAATGCTTTTATCGAGAACGACACAGCTAGAGACTTATAGAATACTTAGCTGTGTACAGGAACTGGTTTGAAAGAGCGGTAGCCGGTCCGGCAGAAATTAGAATTTGGATTTAATGCTCTGAAATAGCGATATATATGTGAAGACAAACATAGAATATTCGAAAATATTCTGTATGTTTATAATAAACATTTTGAAGACCCAATCGCTATATAATAGAATACGTCACGTATTACAATTTGAGATTCTCGATAAAAGCTATTTCAGAGCATTAAATCCAAATTCTAATTTCTGCCGGACCGGCTACCGCTCTTTCAAACCAGTTCCTGTACACAGCTAAGTATTCTATAAGTCTCTAGCTGTGTCGTTCTCGATAAAAGCATTGGATATGTAATCCTGATGATTTCTAACAAGAATGAAACGCGTAGATTACTTCCCTTGCTTTTATCGAGAATCTCAAATTGTAATACGTGACGTATTCTATTCTATAGCGATTGGGTCTTCAAAATGTTTATTATAAACATACAGAATATTTTCGAATATTCTATGTTTGTCTTCACATATATATATATATATATATATATATATATATATATATATATAACGAAGGAAATGTGGTAAGGAACCAGGTGGACCATAACGCACCAAAGTACTCAATACTTGAGGTAGTAGAGTGGGTAATAGGAACCAGTAAGACCCCGACAGCTGAGCTCAAGCCGTTTCGACGGCTAATTCTGGACTAAATGAACATTTATCCTAAATGTTCATTTAGTCCAGAATTAGCCGTCGAAACGGCTTGAGCTCAGCTGTCGGGGTCTTACTGGTTCCTATATATATATATATATATATATATATATGCATGCTACTGTACGTCTGTATACATATATGTATGTACGTATACACACATACTTACATTTAAGTAAGTGCCGTACTAAGAGTGAGAAATGAAATTTCGTTTTCATTTTATTTCAACTTATATATATATATGTATATATATATATATTCATTATAGCGCTTCTTTGTCGTACTATCTTGCCTATCGAATGCAATCGATTTGGTAGAAACTTAGGCGTATACCAAAAAAAGCCTTATAAGTTTACCTATATTCTAGTTTGTTGCGCATAGTGTAATATATTGAATAGTGGTCTTAGTGGACTTATCTAGTGACGTCTCCACACACACAGACAGACAGACACGCACACACACACAGAAACACACATACACATACATACGCACACACACACAAACACACGCACACACACACATATATATATATATATATATAGTTATTTATTACTCTAACATCTGTCTTATCAGAGAGACTATTTTATTTCTGCTTGAAACTTCCAGACACATTGTGAAGCCAAACAAAAAAAAAATTAGCTGGAAGTAAATACGTAAGTCTGGCGCTTCGAGGAAAAAGCTACTCCCTTAGAAACCTTCCTTATTCGCAGAACCACAATAGCATCCGGGTGAAGTCGCTGTGTTTCATTGATATTGCAAATTCATCAGTCCGGCCATTTGTTAATAGTTTTATTCCATCTCATCTCCTTTATAGAAGAACTCTAAGGAAAGGGGTAATAATTAAGGGTTAAATATATTGTAGGTTTGTGTAAAAGAACAGATAAAGGGAGCACAAAATATGCGGTACAATGGAGAAAGTTATTTTGATAGAATGTTATTTTGAAAATTATTTTGAAAAAAATATAGATCAAGAGCTAATGTAGGAATAAATGTACAGGAAAGAGGTGTGAGAGAGGGCAATGGCGACGTTAGGTAGCTTGCTGAAAGTTAATTAGAGAGTCTTTGGAAGTTAGGAGTACTTAATGCAAAATGAAAGATATTAAGGAATAACGTTTGTCGTGTGAGTGTTAGATCCGTCACGATGAGGTATACATTTTGAGGTGTACAGATGTTTGTGTATATATATATATATATATATATATATATATATATATATATGCAGTGGTGGACTGGCCAGGATAATAGGTTGCCCAATGGGAAGTAGATCCGTGGGGCCCGCTGTGGTAATTAGGGGCCAATGCTTTGATTTCAAAGAATATCTTTAAAAATAAGTCTAAGAGAAAGATTAAATAAAAAAAATAAATAAATAAACATATCAGCAAAGCAGGCAATTAATAGTAACCAAAATATATGATAGTGCTACCACTTAGAATCACTGGCTGTTTAGCTTACTATGTTTTTTGTGCATACATACTTCTATACACACACATGCATACATATATATATATATATATATATATATATATATATATATATATATATATATATATATATATATATATATAGGAAAACGTATGACCCCGACGGGCAGAGCTCAAGCCGTTTCGACGGCTAGTTCTGGACTCATTTCTGTCCACATATAGCCGTCGAAACGGCTTGAGCTCTCCCGTCGGGGTCATACTTTTTCCTATTTCCCACTCTACTACCCTAAGTATTGAGTACGCTGGTGCGTTATGGTCCATCTGGTTCCTTACCACAATTCCTTTGTTATATATATATATATATATATAGTATAAACAAACGAAAAATCAGTGATGCATCTAGACTCAGTTTATTGCGTATTACAATTGTTTCGCTGGCAGATCATTATGTGGATCTGCCTGATTCTACAGCTGCAGGTTCTTCGGACACATGCAATGCTCTCGGAGCAAATTTTCTCACTGGCGTTTTAGCTTCAAAAAACACCTTAAAAAAAACCATCTTCCACTCTTGTCTTGCCATTGGCTGTTGCTTTTCTACGGCATCATACATTCTTGTCACTATTTGCTTCCACATTGGTCATCAGCTACTCCCCCGTCCGACACACTTCAATGGAGTCATGCTGGGTTTGGTATCTCACACGTCCGCTTACACTCACGAGTACATACCCACAGATACACACACACATACAAATACACATACACATACACACACACGCAGACACATACACCTATATGCATACACATATGTACGCACACATGTGTAGACACACACACCCATATACATATACACACACATACACACTCCCGCTCCTACACATACCCAAGCACACCCACACCCATATACATACCAATACACGTCCACTGACGCCTGCCTATATAGCCTCATACATCCGGTCTCACACGAACGCACACGCGCACACACTCGCAGATATACACGTACACGCATACAATGACACATATCAGCGTTCGCGTACCTCTACACATATACACAAACACGCACAGACATATACATAGACACACACACGCGCGCACACACACACACATAGACGGCTGTCCTTATTGATAGGCAACAAGGACGGACACGCTTCAAAAGTCACCAACACACATACACACACACATACAGATATGTATATATATCTACACATATGTATATGTACACGCACATAAACATGCAACCAAACCCTGTACTATGTGGCTGTACCTACACACACATACACACACACACACAGGCACACACACACAGGCACACAGACCACACACATTCACTGTCTCATACATTCCAACAAATATTCACCCGACTATCTCTTTGTACACTTACATCTACAAAGAAGATATACGGATTAATGTTCAGAGTCATCCTCAGCATTTTCGCGTAGCACCCATCCACCATCTGAGTGAGTTTCTTGGTCAGTGTCCAAGTCTCAGACCCGTACAGCAGCACAGGTCTTTACGAAGGTCCGACTTCCACACCGATCTCAAGCTGTGGCACGCCGCCCAGGCTTTGCTCTTCCGCTCGACGACATCATCTTCCGTATTCCCAATCGTTGCTCCCAAATACAGCTCTGAACATTAATCAGTATATACTGAGGATGAGGAACTGAGACCTGTACGAGAGCCCCCAAAAGACACCTCAAAGGTGACACAGAGGAGGTTGAGGTTAGCTGGACATGCACACCGACATCCAGAGTTGACACTGCACTCGGTGCTCCTGCTGGAGCCCCTGCATAGACATACTGGAAGGGGAAGACTGAGGTTAACATATGTTGATGCGCTAAGGACAGTCTCTTGGATACGCAGGACATCGCAGCGATAATGAGGGTCAAGGACCGCTGGAGAGAGCTCGTCCATTGGTCTCGGGAATTTTACTCGCCCTAGATATATATATATATATACATACATACACACGAGCTGCTGCTCAAATAACTTTTTATATGTAAAATCAATTAGTGGTCAGTCCCTAGGGAGAATGAGTCACCAAATTATTTTTGTACAAGGTGAAAATATGTATGTACATATATATATATATAAATCTATATATACACATGTACATGTACACCCAATATATACATATTGAGTGGGTGTGAAAGAACAATGGTCATTATTGAAAGTCTCTGGATGTGTATTATTCACAAGGTACTTAATATTTTTCATTGGGGAAGATAAAAACGGTCACTTGCATACTCTAATCTAAAGTATACTATACATTCACAATTCTTTAAAAATTCAATTATAACATTTTGTATTAGCATTTAGCATTACCGTATACTACCAGAAATATGTACAGTATAATTAGTACACTATAATTAGTAACAAAAATACAGATTTTTACGGCAAACATTTGGTGGTACTGTTTTGTTTCACTTATGTATTTTTGAAAATGTTATTTATTCATTATAAAAACCAAATGATAACATTTTATATGTGGGTGGGCCCCCTTTATCTCCTGGCAACCAATATTTTTAGACCCAGTCTGCCATTGTACACACACACACACACACACACACACACACATATATATATATATATATATATATATATATATATATATATATATATATATATATATATATATGTGTGTGTGTGTGTGTGTGTGTGTGTGTAAACAAAGTAAATTTTAATACATAGAAGAAACACGATATAACACAATCGAATGTAAAAATAAAGATTAATTGTAAAATGTATTTGAAGTACATGTAGCAGTAGAAGGTCGAAAACGTACAGGGTATGTAAGTTAATAATTAATTTATGTGTCAGAAACGTAGTCTAATCAATGCGAAAAAATAGAATAATTGTAAGTCTTTGATGTATAAAATATCCTTTAGATAAATTTAAGCATAATATTGTAGAAGTTATGAGATCAGTTAATATGAACATCAAGCTTGAACCAATAAATTATACAATGTCAAATCTATAACTGAACCAATGCTGGATGTGAAATATAGAAATGATATTGTTATTTCTCTTTGTTTCAAGAAGAAAGAGTAAATTAAAATCCAAATTAAGAAAGATAACTCTAGATTACGAAAGATAACTCTTGTCTTACTTAATCATGAAAATTCACACAAATAACCGAAATGTTTTTAATGTCTCCAAAGGCCCCAATATAGATTTGTGAAAGCCTTTGTAGATCATGTGCAGGTTTTGTGCAAGGAGAAGCTCTGTAAAAAATTTCAAAAAATCGCATGGATGGATTAGAATATATGAGCCCTCATTAAATACTGTCGACACACATATACACATACATACATAAATTCTCAAATGTATATATATACAGATATATATACAATGATATTAAATAAATGGAAACTATATTTATAAAACCATATTTATTCTATTATATATATTTCAAGGGTACCAAAAACTTTGGTACGCTTTTATCAGATAAAATAAAAAGAGTCTTTTATACATTTTGATATAGCCAAGGAAACATACCTTATCAGTTGAATTTTCCTTGTATTTTATCTGATGAAAGCATAGTAAAGTTTTTGGTACCCTTGAAATATATATAATATAATAAATATGGTTTTATAAATATAGTTTCCATTTATTTAATATCATTGAATATTTACACCAGAAACTGTCCAGTGCTCTGAATCAGTTATAAATATTTACATTTGTTGAATTTCCAACAAATTAAATATCCCTTCTACGTTGGGACTGCTTAATCCTTTGGCACGAAAACATCGAGAAACTTAAATAATTTCACACCCTTATAAATGGGCTCAACACGAATATTAACTTTACGATGGAATACAGCCATCAACAGCCATCAACCCTTCCTCGATATCCTCATTAAGATTCATAAAAAAAAATAGAAACAGACATATACTACAAGCCCACAGACTTCAAGCAATATCTTCCTTTCAATTCTTGCCACCCTAGACACATTAAAATTAATATTCCCTACAACTTAGCCAAGAGAATCTGTACTATAGTCTCCAATAAAAACACCTGTTACTTATATCTACAAGAACTAAAGGACACACTCATAAGCAGGGACTACCCTGCATCACTAATTGACAATGGAATCCAACGTGCCCTAAAACTCAGTACCCAGGACCTTTGACACCCTAACGTAAATCAACCGAAACTAAAAGCTCTTCCATACATCTCCACACACAACCCCGTCAACAATGAGGCCTTTGACACCATCCTCCAGAACATGCCTGTGTTAAAAAAGGACCATAGAATGAACCAAATCCTTCGAACACACGATATCATAAAGAGCAAAAGACAATCTAAGTCAATGTAAAACATGTTAACACATGCCAAAGTACTGCCAGTCACAACAACGAAACCCACAGTAAAAAATGCGATAGACCCAACTGTGGCATATGCATCAACCTAATAGAGGGTTCGGAATTCTATTTCAAAGAAGGACAACTTTTTATAGTAAAAACACAATTTCACATGCGCATCAGAAAATCTAATATATGTATTAACTTGCTCAGGTTGTCGAGAACAATACATAGGCCAGACTAAAATCAGCCTCCGCCGACGCATGACTGTCCATAGATCCCAAATTAAAATACGGGAATACAGAAACATACCACTGAGTGAATACATTGATACATGTGCCGCCCAAAATCATCCCAACTTTAGAATCTTTCCCCTCTACAAAGTTAAAGATAATGCCACCCACACCCAGCGCATCAGCAAGGAATCTCACTTTATTAACAAATACGGACCCCGTTTAAACACTTCTCCCTAAGACGAACCCACAACATACAAACGTCAACATACATACCTACATCAGCATACATCCTACATACATTTCTATCCACATATAAACACAATGACATACGTAAACACACATGTCCTAAGGGGCAACAAAAATATACACAAATGTGCATACCTTTTGATGTCTATAGATATAAACGTGCCGACTCACACACATACACATACGCACACATGTATTGCACACTGATGGGTACATACATATTTGTACACAAGTATCCCATACGGCAGGGCCTAATGGATTTCCCTTGCAGTACGTACAATCTAGACAGTCACACACACCTTGGTGTTATGACAATACTATATAACATATCACACCTTTTATTATTGATGTTTTTGATGTTCTATTGAGAGAATCGTTTTTGCAAATAACTGAAGACATCGAATAATGTACACCATTTTACCAGTATCAAAATAATACTGGTCAATATACCCCCCACACACACACATACACACACACATACACACGCATACACTAACATACAAACAGACACAAACACACACACACACTTCTCCGTATAAGACAAGAGCTGAAAAATATGTTTCAACATGTTCCTACACACATTCCTACTGACCGATTCATTCCCTCTACCACGAACCACACTGCTACACACACAAACACACACACACACACACATACACACACACACACGCACACACACACACACACACACACACACACACACACACACACACACACACACACACACACACACACACACACACACACACACACACACACACACACACACACACACACATATTTGTCTTAATAGACATGTTTTTCAGTGACTTCTCAACATGACTGCAATTCAATCAAGCGAAAAAGGACACTCTTCGACAAATCTACATTTGGCCACAAACCAGTTCGCGCTAAAATCAATTTTTAACATTCACGTGACCTCTACCGACCAATCAAAATTGTTTTGACTACAACAATTTTTGCAACACGAATTGGCGCGAAATTTATAGTACTTATTCACGTGACATTCATCAACCAACCAAATATTAATACTTCTGGAGCCACTTATTTCACATAAAACAGGAAGAATTTCCAAAACTGATCAGATTAGAGCAAACACCACGAGCGCTCTATTTCAAAATTATTTTTGAAAAGCATTAGAAATGCGCAACCGGTAGAAACTTAAAACTAAAGCTGAATACTAACAAATACTTATTACTAATTTATAATTATTCCTAATTAAATTATTTTTCACTGGGAAACATTTGTCACCATTTTCTTTTCCTTTTTACTAATATATATATATATATATATATATATATATATATATATATATATATAAGACCGTTATTGCTCCAATTAGTCTACAAACCCATAGTAGATACCCTAAATATAATTCCAAATCCTAACCAAGGGCCCTGAGAAGCAAATTTCATTCAAACTCAAAATTCGACAAATGAAACGCGAACCCATTTTTCCAATCTCAGCTTAAGCAACCTAATAGGGCAGATTGTGATAGCCATCTAATCAGAAAGAGAGGCGTTATAAAGCTGCAACTGTCATATATATATATTATTAATATATATATATATATATATATATATATATATATATATATATATATATATATATATATATATATATATATATATATATATGCATATATATATATATATATATATATATATATATATATATATATATATATATATATATATATATATATATATATATATATATATATATATGCATATATATATATATATATATATATATATATATATATATATATATATATATATATATATGGATGTAGGAGGTGAGTTTTATTGTAGTACAATAAAGCAATGCAGCTAAGAACAATATACGTAATCTCTTTAACCAACATAACCTAAAAATTGAATTTGATAACAGCATCAAACTAGCTAATTTCTTGGATGTATCTCTTAATCTTGACACTGGCCTATATTACCCTTACCATAAAAACAATGAGAACCTAAATTATGTTAACTTTACATCTAACCATCCTACTAGTATCAAGAATGCTATAGTTAGTAATATTGGAAACAGAATATCTAACCTATTTTCTAATAAAAACATATTTGATGCTAACGCCAATTACTCTAATAACGCGGTTTCTAAAGCCGGCTATCCTGATAAAATCAAATATAGTAAAGAAACAAATTCTAGAAGAACTTACAGTAGAATAATTAATCATGATCATTCCAATAACTTTAATAAAAGACCTAGCTACAAAAACATAATCTGGTATAATGCTCCTTTCTCCATCTCTATTAATAACAATATTCCTAAATTATTCTTTAGTGCCTTAAATAAATGCTTCCCTCCCTCACATATCTATAGTAAAATATTTAACAAACACACTATAAAATTTTCCTATTCTACATCCTCCAACATTTCCAACATTATCTCTAAACACAACAATAAAATACTAAATACTAAATATCTTCCTTCCAACACTGAATATCATAATAATAGTAATAGTACTCCCGACGTCATTGTAAACCCTAGGCTAATTTCTGCAAACCCAAATACAACGTCAAACACATTAAATGTTCTTAATCCCATTCTAAATCAAGAAACTATTATTCCTATCGCAAATAACTTCTCCAATCCAATTCCTTCTATAGATAACACTAGGTCACTCGTTAATAATCTCTCTAATCGCAATTGCAATTGCCCTATTAAAAATAAATGTCCTCTCAACAACCATTGTCTTGATAAAAACTTAATTTACGAATGTAAAGTTATAACTGACACCAATTCCTTCACCTATTTTGGCTCCACTTTCACCTCTTTTAAAGCTCGTCTTTATAACCATCATTCGTCTTTTAAATACAAACTTAAAAGAACCAACACGGCTCTCTCGGAACTCATATGGTCCTTGAAAGACAAAAACATTAAATATAGCATCTTTTGGAAGAAGGTTTCTTCTGCGTCTTAATACTTGAACAGTTCTTTATCCAAAATTTGCAATCTCTGTCAAAATGAAAAATTTACCATTATATCTAATTTACATTCTATAATAAATAGACGCACTGACTTGTTTTCTATCTGCTTGCATGAATTCCATAAAACATTCCACAAAGTATACAGCTAATATCCAATTCTTTATAAATTTAGAATCTTTTTCTCAAAGGCACATATATATACACTTCTTTTAAAAATATACCCATCTTTGTATCTTA
>OZ024743.1:115470125-115512625 GCA_964016885.1 Eledone cirrhosa
GTTCCCCATGTATCTGTAAATCCACAAAATTGTTAATTTACAGAAAAGTCATCACAAGCTGTTATAAAGGGTCTATCAGAATTTGAAAAAGAAAAGCTGACATCAGTATACTTTAATCAAATGTGAAAAAAGTAATTAATGAAGCTAAATCATTGTAATTAGATTGTGAATGAATTGTAAAATTGATTATTAATGTCTTCACTTATAATTCCATGGTTGTCTTGCAAAATTAATGTTTGATATATTATGCTTGTATTTAGTATATCAGTGGTGTTAAGCGGGGTTACGGCTGATAGGGGCTGTAACTGATATCCACCTGCTTTAACACATATTATTCTGAATTAATTTAATACATGTTGATATCTGTAACACGAACAGTGTTGACGAGTTCTCTGTAATTTGTAGCCGACACTTTTATCGTTAATTGTAAATCAATAGTTTCGTTTTACGAACGTAAATATTTTAGTGAAGTAAGATGATACAGACATTAAAATGTCACTTGAATGTATTAAGATACTCTATTTTGTTTTTAAATTAATAATAGAAGAACAATATTAATTGAAATTGC
The DNA here is from genome assembly GCA_964016885.1 of Eledone cirrhosa. Classification (NCBI taxonomy): domain Eukaryota; kingdom Metazoa; phylum Mollusca; class Cephalopoda; order Octopoda; family Eledonidae; genus Eledone; species Eledone cirrhosa. The sequence goes on from OZ024743.1 coordinate 115,470,694, forward strand.
TATAATGAACGCTGGACGAAATCTTTATGCAGTTTCAAATAGCAGCTGAAAATAATTCACTTCATTTACACAATTGAAACTAATCACACAAGGTTATTTTTGCGCCTCTTAAGTCGAAACCTTATATGATTAATAAAAATAAATAGTAGATGCCCTCTTGGATTTAGGGAATTAGATTTTTATTTGTGACTGTATGTGTGAGAAACGGAATGTTATAGAGAAAGGGAGGCGGGGGTACACGAGGAACTTTATAACATTATACCGCGGTAAAATAATGGTTAGGTTTTCTAAACTTACTATTGTCGAAGTTTGGTGAAATACTGCTATCGTAAGACTCCAAAATAGTTTGTAGGAAATCCGTTCTGAAAGATAAGAAAATAAATGTTTATAGAAGTGCAGGTATTAGAAGAGAAGGGTTGTAAATGATTAAAAAGGGAAATTGTTCTCAATAATATCTTAACTTCGGATTTGGAAAAGCCAAACAAAATTCTTTGATGTTTTTAGTTGAATGTTGCACTACATTTATCTTTTACAGCTTCAAACGAATACTCAATAAAAACAATATATTATATCAGAGCTGCAGCAGCAAAGGAATGGAAATCCTCCAGTGAGGCCAACGTGATGGTATAGCATTTATTCTCGTTTGCATAACTCTCAAATGTATTCAATTCCTTGTTTAGATCAGCGTTCAATATATATATTTCTAAGTTAGAGTGTCGTTATTATTCATTTTTGCATGTCTTTGAAGAAGATACATGACTTTCTCACAATTATGGATTGGCAGTCCCGAAAGAGTATCAGACACCATTATTTGCAGCATAGAGATATGGCCCTTTATATTCTGAGTTCAAATACCTCCGAGGTTAACTTTTCCTTTCATCCTTACGAGGTCAATAAAGTAAAGCACCGGTAAATCACTGGGGAAAGTGCTGGCCTTTTGCCAAAGGTAGAAACAATTATCTCAACGTCAGTTACAGGCGGCGTCAGGTTGTGAATGGCAATGGCTACCAGACTGCACATAGTAACAGTCATACATAACGTCAACATATTATGCATGATATTCAGAATTTTTAGAGAAGCAGCAATATCAGATTTTTTGTGGACATAAAGGTGACGGTGGAATATTCATGCGTTTTCTGGAAAGAATGACATTGTAAATGAAGTGAAATGATTTTTAATCATGATTCCTAGTTATGTCGACCAATTCTGGTTCTATGTGTTCTACAACTCTCATTCATATTTTTTATGAAGTAATGGTTTATTGTATATGATATTCTATAAAAGCCACATTTACAAAATAAAGTTATGTATATATATATATATATATATATATAAATGGAAAAAATGAAACGAAATTTCATGTGTCACTCTTAGTACGGCTGTTACTTAAATATAAGTATGTACACGTACATAGATATATGTATACAGACGTACAGTAGTATGTATATATATACATACATGCACATATATATATATATATATATATATATATATGTACGTATGGATTTAGCGAGCATTTATTATAATGCTCGGTTTGTTTGTAAACAAACACCCCGAATTAAGCCGTACAGTGTTTAGCAACCATCGTTGCCCTTTTGTTCAACACTGACAAAGGAACGATGTACAAGTTTCAAGCTTATTAGCTATCGTCAACACCGTATACCTTCCTGCCAGATGATTGAACGTCTGAAAGTATATACTTTCCTTATGCATATTAACGGCTGAGTAGCCTAATTTGCATATCGAGTGAGTTAATCGCCCGGGCGCACCGAAAACGATGGCTAATAAGCTTGAAACTAGTACACCGTTCCTTTGTTGAACAAAAGGGCAACGATGGTTGCTAAACACTGTACGGCTTAATTCGGGATGTTTGTTTACAAACAAACCGAACATTATAATAAATGTTCGGTAAATCCATACGTACATATATATATGTGTGCATGTATGTATATATATACATACTACTGTACGTCTGTATACATATATGTATATACGTGTACATACTTATATATGTATATATATATATATATATATATATATATATATATATATATATATATATATATATATATATATATATATATATACATACACGCACACCCACTCACACACATATATATATAATTGTTTCTTTATTGGCCAAAAGGGCTAACATGAAGAAAAACATTACACACGGCACGGAACAGTACACGTCGATACAAAGTGGGTTTTGGTCGTGTAAAAAGGTTATAATAAGAAGATAGAAATGTGTAAAACAAATAAAAAAAAATTCAAACAGCAAAAATTCCCCAGAAAGGGGGAAACCTCCGAGCGTCACTCGTGGCGAAACCCACACAAAAGACCACTGCCAGCTTAACCACCAAGGCAAGCACATCTGTCAGTTTTCCCACTCCTCAGTCTACAGGCGCATACTCATAGCGGGCCCGTTCACTCGGACCAGACTCACTAATTTCACCCACCTTTCAACAAACTTACTAGAAGACAGCACTTGTCTCCCCACCCTGATTTTCCTGTTCAAGTGAAACTTGAAAAAGTTAATCAGGGATTGGCTGGAAAAGGAATTGTCCGTCTTCAACCCTTTCAACCTTGTTCACCACAGAATCTCTTTCGCCACGGCTACCAACCAGATGAAAACTGCCTGCCCTTCCTCCGCTTTGAAGGAGGATGGCGGGGTTATCTGCACATTGGACTGAGTCCATAACCTGTTCCGTCCTACACGCAACAGCAACTGTTCGACATAGCTCCACAAGTCAGCAATTCTCGAGCACTGAATGAGTGTGCGCAGGACAGTTTCGTCGTCCTGCGCGCATCTCGAACAGTCTCGATTGACAGCACCTCCGTACCTGTAGAGTTTGTCCCGAAACGGCAACGCTCCCCGATAGCACTGCCAGGCCAGTGATTTCTGGAAGTTGTCCATAGGCCTGGGCTGAAAGTTCTTTTGAAGAGAGCGAGCAGCTGATCGTCTTCGACGCCCAGGGTCTCCCCATTAACGTCGTCGCGCTTCCCCTCCACTAGCCCTCTATAGAAAGCCGAGGTGGTGTTCCAGCTGGTAGAGGTTGGTGAGCGCTTGGAGACATGCCAGCTTCCAAGCGCTATCCCTCAATCTTTTCCTGACCCTGGACTGCAGCTCCCTCAAGGAGAAGCTGGAGCAAAGCGCGTCTGGCAAACAGTGACAACACCTGTTCAGCGTCAAGGAAACAGTAGAGTTGTCGCAGCCTCAGCGCATGTTTGCCTATCATCAGCCACGGAATGCCCAGTCCTCCACGCAACGGGTGCCTACAGCAGGTGGATCGTATGAACATGGGGGAACGTCCCTTCCATAAAAAGCGGAAGAGGAGGCGCTCCATTTCGGTCAGAGAAAGGCGGTGGCAAGGCACGACGGTCAGGCAGTAGCAGATGACGGACGCGATGTACACATTCGCCAGCTCCACCCGACCATTCAGTGACAGCCTCCTCTCGGCCCATTTCTGGGTGAGAGAGGCCACCATGCTCGTCATCTCGCTCCAGTGTTTGTCCCTCTGGATGTCTGGACCGAACCAATCCCAGAGAAATTTAACTGGTCTTCCATCGAGTGCCCCACAACGCTTTCGCACGGCATGCACTTTCCTCTGCAGGTGCCGAGTTGCAAGCCCACCGATTTTTCCTGGTTTATCTTTGCTCCTGTCACCGCTTCGTATTCCTTGACAGCAGTGCCGAGCATCTGGACGTGTTTAGTGCTCGACACCACCAGGGTGACGTAGTCAGTCTAAGCTGACACGGTTCCCCCGCATCCCAATTCGTGTGGGACCCCCCTCATAATTTCCAATTCGTGCAGTGACGGCTCGAGGGCCAATACGTACAGGATGGATGAGAGGGGACAGCCCTGGCGGACCGAGTGCATGATGCTGAACAGTTGTGACAGGTGACCATTCACCCTCATAATCGAACAGATATCGCTGTGCATCGCAGCGATCCAGCCCGTAAGAACGGTCCCGAATTCAGCCGCCTAAAGGACCGCAGCCAGGTACCGATTGTCCACCCTATCAAATGCTTTAGATTGATCTAACATGATCAGGGCCCCACCCATGCCAGGTTCCTTAACCACACTCTCTACGATGTATCGCATGAGATGGAGGTTGTCCTGGATGGATCTGTCCGGAATGGTGCATGTCTGCGCCTCTCCCACCAGATCACTGACGACAAGCGCCAATCTTTTTGCAAACACTTTCGAGAAAATCTTGAACTCTGCGTTTAGCAGAAGTTGTCTATAACGACTCCCTTGTTCGGATCTTTTCTTAGCAGCGCCACCGCTCCCCGGCTCATAAAACTGGGAATGTTGCCGTTCGGCTGCCAGTTGCAGTAGACGTCTGCCAAGAGGTCTACGAACAAGACTGGCATGTACGCATAAAGCTCGTAGGGCCAACTATCCAAACCTGCCGATTTGCTCCTCGTGCTGCCAGACATCGTTTCCCTAATTTCACCTGCTGTTATCGGCCTTTCGCAGCACTGTGCTGCGGTCGGCGAGGGCCGTAGCAGTTGGTCGAGGTATTCACCAAAGTTCATACTCCGATCCGGCTCGCCGCCGCTCCCGAACAATTGAGCAAAGTGTCGTTGAGAAGCCGCACTCATTCGTTCGGGTTAGAGCAAAATGCACCCGTTTTGATCAGGAAAAGAATTGTGTATTTGTTGCCTCGTCGCACCTCCACCACCCGTCCTCTTGTGTCTCAGAGCACGCGCTCTAGCTCTGACAACGCAGCCTTCATGCTTTGCGTTGAAGAATTGGTTGAGTGCCAATCTCGCCGCAAGAACGTCGGTTGCGATGCCTGTCCTAAACGCCTCTTCTAGATTTTTAACTGACTCTCCCTGTAATCTATTTTCCTCTATCACTACTCCTTTGCTAAACCTTATCGATTCCACTCTAATAGCCTTTTTCAGGGTAAACGACCACCTGTTGACGATCGCATCCGTCAACGCACGCTTAACTAACTCGCTAATCCGGTCTCCGTAAGCTTTGCGCGCCGGAAACCACGCGTACAGCTTCCAATAGCCGAGCCCTTGCATATGGAGTCTATCTAAGTCAAATTCACAGATCACAAATTTGTGGTCCGAGTAGTCGACTACTTTACATTGTGGACAACCTACACTAGCCTTATCTGTTTCCCTATAAAATGCCCTATCTAAATACGATCTGGATGACCCGATGCTGTTTCTCATGTCCACATTGGCACATTCGGATAATCCAGTCTATACCTGTCAGAAAGTTCAAAATGTCTGAGCAGGTTGTTGAGGCTTTTACACCTTCCTCCCTTGTCTACTAGCCCCACATAATCCCAGCGTGCATCTAAGATACCGTTCCAGTCGCCCACTAACACTAAAGTGCGGGACGTTCCAAGAAAGGTCTCTAGACGGCTGAAGAAATCCGGCCGTCCTCCCCATGTTGGAGCGTAGACGGATACTAGTCTGAAAGCATTGCCTTCGTTGCAGGTGACGTCCAGCACCACTGACTTACCTTCTGGGTCCACGAAGATGGCCCGTATGGCTAGATCCAAGCCTCTCCGAAAAAGCACAGCAACTCCTCCCCCCGCTCCCGGATGGCTGGGAGATGCGTATACATATTAGCCGCCGAAGATCGGTGCGAAGGCTCGTGCTTCGGAGATTCTGGTCTCGCCGATGGCCACCACATCTGTCTTAATGACCTGAGGTCATTGAGCAGGTGACCCTGCTTCCAAGATGATCCCAGGCCACGTACATTTACACTGCCTATTCTGAGTACGGCCATGCTGGATGAGGAACGGGATAAGTGATCGTGTGGGGAAGGGACAGTAGAACCGTCCCTTCTGCTGGTCATGGGTGTCTCCATGATGATATCTGTATAGATTCTTTTGGAGAGTGCCCCTATGAAATCCCCAATGCAGTTGGATTTTTTTCTTTTTTAAAATGTTTATAATCTTCGAGTTTAAATTCGACAATGTTACTATTCTTTGATAATGTTCTTGGTGTTGGTGGTGTGTGGTGATTTGTCTGGAATGTCTGTGTGTTGTTTTTTATATGTTCCACTGATCATTTGTGTGCGACGTAATAATAATAATAATAATAATAATAATAATAATAATAATAATAATTGTTTCTACTTTAGGTACAAGGCCAGCAATTATCCAGTGCATTACTGGTACTTTATTTTATCGATCCCGTAAGAATGAAAGGCAAAGTCAACTTCGGCGGGATTTGAACTCAGATCGTAAAGGGACGTAACTATGCTGGAAAGCATGGCGTCCGACCCTCTACCGATACTGCCAATCCACCGCCCTTAATAATAATAATAATAATAATAATAATAATAATAATAATGATTTCTTTATTAACCACAAGGGTTTACATAAAGTAGACATTAAGGACAGTGCAGGACAATGCAGGACGGTACAAATGGGCATTTCTGCGTGTACAAAACAAAAACAGAGGATGTAACAAAAATAACAATGAAAAATTCCCCAATAGGGGGAGACTTCGGAGGGACATTTGTGGAGAAAGCCCAGTAAAAAGCCACAATGACCCTGACCACCAAGGCAAGTGCCCTCTCCCAGTTTTCCACCTTTAATTTACAGATATATGCTCAGAGTAGGCCCATTCACTCGGGCCATTCTTGCTTCTCTCACCCATCTTTCAACAAAATGCTGGGAAGAGAGCACTTCCCTCTCTACTCTGATTTTCCTTTTCAAATGAAATTTGAAAAAGTCAATCAGAGCATCACCGAAGAGGTAAGTGTTCGTCTTCAGCCCTTTCAAACGTGTCCACCATACTATCTCTTTCGCCATGGCCACCAGGCAGATAAAAACTGCCTGCCCTTCCCGGCTAGAGGAGGAGGGCGGTGCAATCCTCACGATGGACTCAGATGATAGCCGGATCCGTCCTAAACGCGACAGCAGGTGTTCGACATAAACCCACAAGTCAGCAATTTTCGGACACTGGACGAGTGCGTGCAGGACGGTTTCGTCGCCCTGCGCGCATCTCGGACATGCCCGGCTGACGGCACCTCCATGCCTGTAGAGTTTATCCCGAACTGGCAAGGCTCCTCGGTAGCACTGCCAGGCCAGAGATTTCTGGAAGTTGTCCATAGGCCCTGGCCCGAAAGTTCTTCCGAAGATATTGGCTAGTTGATTTTCGTCGACGCCTAGAGTTTCCCCAAGTACGTCGTCGCTCTTCCCCTCCACTAATCCTCTATAGAACGTCGAGGTGGAGTTTCCACCGATCACATTGCCCGATTGGTCGAGGGCTGTGAGCGCCTGAAGACATTCCAGTCTCCAGGCGCTCCCTCTCGGTCTTCGCTTGACCCAGGACTGCAGCTCCGTCAAGGAAACGAGCTGGGGAAATACGCGCCTAGCAAACGGCGACCACACCTGATCACCGTCGAGGAAGAGGTAGAGATGTCGTAGCCTGAGCGCGTGCCTGCGCATCATCAGCCACGGCATGCCCAGCCCTCCACGTAGCGGGTGTTGACAACAGATGGACCGCCTGACCATCGGAGCACGTCCCTTCCACAAAAAGCGAAAGAGCAAACGCTCCAGCGCAGTCAGGCGAGGCTTAGGACAAGGTACGACGGTCAGGTGGTAGCAGATGACAGACGCGATGTACGCGTTAGCCACCTCCGCTCGACCTTTCAGGGATAGCTTCCTCTCCGCCCATTTCTGGGTGAGAGAAGCCACCCTGCTCGTCACCTCGTCCCAGTTTTTGTCCGTCTGGAGGTCCGGACCGAACCAGACCCCTAGCAATTTAACCGGTCCGTCCGTCCAGCGTCCGACGACGCTGTTGGACGGCATGGACCTGCCTCTCCAGGTGCCGAGCTGCAGGCCCACTGACTTTTCCTGTTTGATCATTGCTCCTGTCACCGCTTCGTATTCTCTTAGTGTAGTGCCGATCGCCTCGATGTGTTTGGCGTTCGACACCACTACGGTGACATCGTCCGCATATGCTGACACGGATCTTCCGCATCCTAGTTCGCGCGGGACTCCCCTCAACGTCTCCAGTTTGTGCAGTAATGGTTCGAGAGTCAATACGTACAAGAGGGACGAGAGGGGACATCCTTGGCGGACCGAGCGCATGATGTTGAACGGTTCCGACAGGTGACCGTTCACTCTCACCACATAGCAGATGTCGCTGTGCATGGCAGCGATCCAGCCTCTGAAGACGGGCCCAAAGCCAGCCGCCCTCAGGACTGCCACTAGGTAACGATGGTCGACCCTATCGAAAGCTTTCGACTGATCTAAATTGATCAAGGACCCACCCGTGCCAGGTTCCCTAGCTACCCTCTCTACGATGTATCGCATGAGGTGGAGGTTGTCGTGGATGGATCTGTCGGGAATGGCGCATGTCTGCGCCTCTCCCACCAGACCACCAACGACAAGCGCCAACCTCTTTGCTAGCACCTTGGCCAAAATCTTAAACTCTGTGTTTAGCAGAGTTATGGGCCGGAAATTTTCTATGTTATCCCCCTTGTTCGGATCCTTTCTCAGCAGTGCCACCGCTCCTCGGCTCACAGAACTGGGAATTCTCCCGTGTTCTGTTGCCAGTTGCAGTAGACGTCCGCCAAGAGGCCTCCGAACAAGTCTGGCATCTGTACGTAAAGTTCATAGGGTAGACCATCCAAACCAGGCGATTTACCCCTTGTGCAGCCAGTCATTGCCTCCCTTACTTCAGCGGCTGTTATCGGCTTATCGCAACACTTCGCCTCAGTGGCCGAGAGCCGCGGCAGTCCGTCGAGGTAGACACTAAAGTCCATCCCTCTACCCGGCCCACCGCTGCCCCCGAACAGCTGAGCGAAGTGTCGCTGAAAAGCTTCACACATTTGCCCGGGATCGAGTAGCATGCGCCCGTCGTGGTCCACCAAAGACCGGATCGTGGCTTTGTTGCCACGACGCGCCTCCGCCACTCGGGCCCATTGAACGGCTTTCGTCCCCTCGTGTCTGAGAGCACGCACCCTTGCTCTGACAACGCAGCTTTCGTGCTTTGCATTGAAGAATTGGTCAAGGGCCAATTTCGCCGCAAGCACGTCGGTCGCAATGCCTTTGCTAAGCGCCTCGTCTAATTTTCTAACTAGTTCTCCCTCTGCTCTATTTTTCTCTATTGCTAAAGCCTTACTAAACCTAATCGATTCTATTATAATCGCTCTTTTCAGAGCAAACCACCACTTGTTGTTGACGATGGCCCCCGTCAAGTACGCTTAACTAGTTCGCTAATCCGGTCTCTGTAGGCTTTGCGCGCTGGTAAGGACGCGTTTAGCTTCCAGTAGCCGGGTCCTCGTCTATGAAGCCTATCTAAGTCAAGCACACAGATCACGAATTTGTGGTCCGTGTAGCTGACTATCTTGAATTGTGGACAGCCTATGCTAGACCTATCTATTTCTCTACAAAATACTCTATCTAGATATGATCTGGATGACCCTATGCGGTTTGTCCAAGTCCACATTGGCACATACGGGAAATCCAATCGGTACCTGTCAGACAGTTCAAAACGCCTGAGCAGGTTGGTGAGGCTCTTGCACCCTCCACCCCTATCCGCTAATCCCACACAGTCCCAGCGTGCATCTAAGATCCCGTTCCAGTCGCCCACTAACACTAAAAAGCGGGACGTTCCAAGAAAGGTCTCCAGACGCCGGAAGAAATCAGGCCGCCCTGCTCCTGTCGGGGCATAGACGGCCACTAGCCTGAAAGCTTGCCCGTCTCCGCTGGTCACGTCCAGCACCACCAGCTTACCCTCTGGGTCCAGAAAGATGGCCCGTATGGCGAGATCCAAACCTCTCCGAAAAAGCACAGCAACTCCTCCACCGGATCCAGGACGGCTGGGAGATGCGTACACATCGTAGCTGCCGAAGATCGGTGCGAAGGCCCGTGCTTCGGAGATTCTGGCTCGCTGATGGCCACTACATCTATGTTTAGTGACCTGAGGTCGTTGAGCAGGTGACCCTGCTTCCATGACGACCCCAAGCCACGCGCATTTATGCTGCCTATTCTGAGTGAGGTCATGTTTAAAATAGAGTGGAAAAGATGGGAAAGACCACTTACCGTACTTTTGGTAGAGGAGGGATGGTTTTTACATCCCTTTTCACTTGATCGTCTGGTGAAGGGACCGTTGAATCGTCCCTTCGGCTGGTCGTCGGCTCTTCTAAGAGAATGTCTGAGTATACTCTTCGATTGATGGTTCCTCCTAGGTCCCTGAAATCACCAACTGCGTTGGGGAATTTCGTTTTAATATTTGTGTATTGTTTCTGTGCTATTTTTAGCAGTCTTATGTTAGTTGGCGTTTTGATTGGTGCTGGTATTATGTAGTCCTGTTGTGAAATGTCTGTGTGTTCAATTATGTAAGTCATTAGTTTCTTGTGTGTATTTATTGCCGTGCATTTGTTTTTCTGGGGGTGGGGTGTGGTTCTGCTATTTTCTTGTCGTTGTTGCTGGGTGTGTGTGTTTTGTTGTTGTGTTTGCGATGTTGGTGCTTGTGGTGGTGGTGTTGAAGGTGTTGTTGGCGGTGGGGTTGTCGCCGGTGGTGATGGTGGTGCTAGTGTGGGTGGTGATGGTGTTGGTGTTGTTGCTGCTGTGGGTCTCTTTGCAGTAGACTTTACCCTTTTCTCATTTCTTTCCTCCCTTTTCAAAGGCGACGATGCGCTGCTTCTGCGTTTGTGCCTTCTTACGACCTTTTGCCATCCCTCTCCCACCTCACACTCCATGTCTGATTCTGTGAGGTCAGGGAGGGGTACCAGCTCCACTCTTTCACTTGTTGTTTTTGGTGATGTTTGCACTGGAGTCTCTGTTGCAGCTGCATTTGGTATTGTTGTTGTTGTTGTTAGTATTTCCACTGCTGCTGCTGTTTTTGATTTCCGTGGAGTGGGTATGGGTGCCACGGACCTATCGTTCCTGGTTGCCGCTTGTCCTGTTGCTGGTAGCCGTGGAGCCGGATTCGGAAGGAGGGGGATTTTCTCCTTTCTGGGGGTCTTCTCGTTGCAGAAGGCCCTGAGGTGAGTCTTCGATCCACAGCGAAAGCATTTTGGGCGTTTGCCCTCAACACTTATGGGCAGTTGAGTGCCGTTATCGAAGTCTATCACATCCAGGATAGCTTCGATGCACTCCTGGTTGGTTTGGATTAGCATCTCAATGGAGGAGCCGACCCAATCTTCTCTTACTTTTTTCTGTACTTGCAGTACAGTTGTTTTGTCCTCGATTCCGACGAGGACAGACGCGGCCAGCCAAGAAGGGGTCATTCCGGGGGGGGGGGGACGTGGGTCAGTTTGACCCTCACAATTTTTTGCCCACAGTAGGAGGGCACCAACACCATTTCCTCGCTCCTTAGGGTCACTACTGATTGGGCCTTTGCCTCCTGGGGTGTGGCAAAAAGTACGTCTACGGTGGCATATTTTTTGCCTCGGGTGATGTGCGTTTTCCGCTGCCACACAGACCCCAAGGCTTTTTGTATTTGGGCCTCTGTGGCTCTTTCCACCCTACGGGATTTTGTACTTACTGTACGGTACGTGACCGTACAGTGCTCTTGGGTTTCGAAACATTTTTCCGCTGCCTTGCAGATTGTTCGGTCTCCGTTCTTTGTCACCATCTTCTTCGCTTCCTCTAATTCCTCATTTGTTATGAGGATTGTTTCCAAGTTTTTCGCAATACCTGCAAATGAGATTGGTTTTTCTCTGCTGTTGTTGTTGTCGTCAGAGCTGCTGGTACTTTTGTTGTTGCTGCAGGTACTACGACTACTGCCTCCGCCGCTGTTGCTGTGGTTGTTGTTGGTGTTGCTGCTGCTAATGCTGTTGTTGTTTATGCTGCTGGTGATGCTGTTGCGGCTGCTACTGTTGTTTTCATTGTCACTGTTGCTGTTGTTATTACGGCTGCTACTGCTATTACTCCTGACGTCAGACGAATGAACTGGGTTTTCGTATTTCCCGCACACCTGTTTCGTCGCTGTCGTCATCGTCGTGGAGAAACCTTGCACGCTTTGCACGAGACTTTTCTTTTCTTTCGTCACTTGCGAAAGAGAAGGGAGTGAGAGAGACACATTTAAAGAAGGGAGGGAGAGAGACAATCTTCTCTCTGCTGTAGTGATGATTGAGGAAGAAGAAGACGGAATGAGTGGGAGTGACGTATGAAATTTCTTTTTCGTAGCCATGTTGTTTTTTTGTTTAAAATGAAATTTTGGGTACCAAACCCCAATAACTGGTTATTTAACCCCGAAGGGCCAAATAACGGACAGAAAGACCCCTCTCACGAGGAGGAGGGTGTCTTTATCAACAATTTGGTTCAAGTTTTTAACAATTTACAATTGTTTTAACGGTTAAAAATTACTATACCTTACAGAGCCGAGCCTCCGTCAACCATGGCATTCAATAATAATAATAATAATAATAATAAACAAGAGATAGTTACTTAATATCATCTCTATTTATTTCATTATATATATTTCGAAGATGCAAGGCTTATGTATAACATAATCCAAACATGTACTCGTCAGATAAAATGCATAGGAGATCGAGATATCGGTGACAAGCAGGCGCATGATTAGTAAAAAAAAAAACCACCACTGTGAATGTTACGTGATTGTGAGAAAAAACAGTTGGACTTAACGTTTTTTATATTTAAAATATGACGTAGATATTATACTAAAATATGTAAATATATAAATTTTATACCAAAGAAAAATTTTTGAGGATGGAATAACAATATTGAAACTAAATAATGAAGAAGAAAAATTAGGTTTATAAAATTTAAAAAAATTATATTGGTATTACATGAGTGGAAAGTTATTAAAAAATGTGTATGACTGCTTCATCCCCTGGCATGAAAGTATAGATAGACTGATTGAGTTTAACACCCTTCTAAATGGACTCGACACAAACTTACAATTTACAATGGATTACAGCCATGAACAACTCCCTTTCCTGGACATTCTCATCAAGAAAAACAAACAACAAAATAGAAACACACATATACTACAAACCCACAGTCTCCAAACAATATTTTCAATTCAACTCGTGCCACACTCGCCATACCAAAATGGCAATTCCTTATAACCTAGCCAGAAGGATCTGCACAATAGTTTCTGATAAATACAATTGCTACACACGACTAGAAGAATTAAAGAACACACTTATCAGAAGAAACTACCCAACATCCCTAATCAACAATGGACCCATGGTGCTCTAAATCTCAACATCCAGGAACTCCAACACCCCAAACCCATGAATCAACCGCAACAGAAAACTCTACATTACATCTCCACACACAACTCCCTCAACAATGAGACATTCAACACCATCCTCCAGAACATTCCTTTAATAAAAAGAGACCCAAGAATGAACAAAATCGTCCAAACACACATCATAAAGAGCAAAAGACAAAATCCATAAAAAATATCCTCACACAAGCCAAAATCCAACCAACCCTCACAATGAACCCTACAGTAAAAAAATGTGGAAGGCCCAACTGTGGCATATGCATAAATCTAATAGAAGGTTTAACATTCCCCACGAGCTCATTAATAGTAGAGCTAAGCCGGTAATAAATTGCAAACACAGGATAAAACACTCGTTCTACAAATGGTCTCTAGACCAAGTATAACCTCCAATCACCACAGCTATCAACATCACACCACCATTAAGTCCTTCCTACAATAGTTAGGCCTAAATACACCATTTAATTAACCAGCCACCTTACTTTTGCCTAAGCACTGCTCATCACCTACTGAGTTAGAACCACCCTGCTAAACCATCCCTTTAGCTGGGATATACAACATTTGTATATCCCATTTGTATATATTTTATGAATTTACACCGTGCAGTTGCCTCCCTTTGGTGATTATGCCCCTTTCACTGACGCCATTAATATTTTCGCCTACCATGCACGCTGACGTAAATCTAATGGGAAAATCTTCAACCTGCTCTAACGCTATTTATATTTATTGCTGATATTATTTTAACAAACATTTCTCTGTAGTGCCCATGAAGGTAAAACATTATGTAAGATGTATATAAAGAACTTGTTTTAACGGCTTGTAACTCCTTCATTAATTCATTTGTTTATATCTGCTCTGCTTGAAAAATCTACTAAATATTAAATCCTCTCTAATACTTAACTCTGCTAGCCCAAGCATTGAACACACTCCGTTTTGGGTACTGGCACTTAGTAATCTGCATCGCACTTCTCTGGATCTCTCTACCTCCTCCTCTTCTACGATACATATTCCCTATTATATATATATATATATATATATATATCTATATATCTATATATATATATCTATATATCTATATATATATATATATATATATATATATATATATATATATATATATATATATATATATATATATATATATATATATATATATATATATATATATATATATATATATGTATATATATATATATATATATATATATATATATATATATATATATATATATATATATATATATATATATATATATATATATATATATATATGATATAATTCAAGTTTGTTTTGGTTTAGTTGTGTATAAGTATTTGGATTGGCAGTATCGGTAGAGGGTCGGAAGCCATGCTTTCCAGCATAGTTACGTCCCTTTACGATTTGAGTTCAAATCCCGCCGAGGTTGACTTTGCCTTTCATCTTTACGGGGTCGATAAAATAAAGTACCAGTAATGCACTGGGTAATTGCTGGCCTTGTGCCTAAAGTAGAAAAAATTATTAATGTTATACTTCTTAGACGTGTAAAAGAAAATATTTTCCTTACTGCAGACCGAATGATAATTCTACAATCTGAATGTCTTGTCAGTTTCTATTAATTCTATATGAGATGCTTCTTGAAACAACCCTCCAGAGATCTACAAAATTAAATTTAAATAAATGAGCCAAGGCCTTGTATCTACAATATTTTATTCTTAAATTCATATTAAGTTTGTGGTAAACATTTCTCCCACTTTGCGTGATCAAACTTTCAAATGAAGTTGTTCAAAAGTGTATTAAAAAGAAACATACAGTATACACTTGTACCGATTTATAACAGTAGATCTGACATAATATAACTTACAGTTTAAATAATATATCATATTTT
This sequence comes from Eledone cirrhosa, assembly GCA_964016885.1. Classification (NCBI taxonomy): domain Eukaryota; kingdom Metazoa; phylum Mollusca; class Cephalopoda; order Octopoda; family Eledonidae; genus Eledone; species Eledone cirrhosa. Next base: position 115,485,750 of record OZ024743.1, read on the forward strand.
ATATTATCAGTGAATATGTGGAATCTAAAATTATTTTATGTAACTGAAGTTCACTGGGACACCGTCATCACTCAAAGCATGAAAGTGTCTGTGGTATACTCAGCCACATATTTTATATACCATGAAAAGATAGTTACATTCATCGAAAATATATGACAGTCATCTTATAAACTGATCCGATATCCATTATTTATGCATCAGTCTCCTGCATTTAACATCGCTTAATATAGCTGCAAAGATAGCGCATTAGCAGAGTCGTTAAGAGTCAGAGTAATTGTCTCAGTCTTTGTTTTAATTCTCTTTTCTATGCGTTCAAATACCCACGGTGACAGGTTTGCCTTTCGATTTTATTGATATCGTTTTTTCTCTATCGCTTTTTATCAACTCTGCTCGCCTTTACTCCACTGGAAAAAAAAAATGATCGAATTGTCAGAATATTACAGTGCAGTAAGCGACTGGCAAAATTCCACACACCAGTCGCCCACTACCGTTTTTCGCTTGACGGACGACTGCACCTCAGTCCAAGAGGCAAGCTGCAAAAAGACTTGTCTTACAAACTGTTATCTCAGACGTTTAGTACGTAGGAATATATAAAGATAGCATAGCCTCAGCGCATGTCTGCGCAGCACCCGAAAGGGCTTTCCCCACCCTCCGCTTAGAGGGTATTGGTAGCAGATGGAGCGCCTTACATATGGAACCTGTCCCTACCAAAGTAAGTTGAAGAGCTGGCACTCCAATTTGTCAAGTCATGAATGGAGGCAAAACGCGACCGTCAGGCGGTAATAGATGACGGACGCAATATACGCGTTTGCCACTTCCACCCAGCCTTTCAGGGATAACTTGCTCTCGGCCTATATCTTGGTGAGTGTGGCCAGCCTAACGCTACCTCATCCCAAGTTTATACACATCGAGGTCTATCACGAACCAAACCACGAGAATCTTCCACAGTCTGTCCTACTTTTCTGAGTTGATTGTTGCTCCCTTCATCCACTTATATTCTTCTACGAATCACCTCAATGTCCGATGTGTTCCATACCATCACGATGATATCGTCCTAATATATCGACGCAGCATAACAACTTCCGGATTCGAGTGGGATCGCCTACAATTGCTTCAGCTTCCGCAATAAAGACTGAATAGTCAATACGTACATAATGGAGTAGAGAGGTCATAATTGACGGTGGAAACGCGTGAACTAGAACGGATCTGATGTGTCGATTGACCTTAATCACTGAGCAGATGCCGCTGAAGACGAGACCAAAACCAGTTGATTTGAATAAAGCATCCAGCTATTCACGATCAACTCAATCGAAAACTTTCGATTGATTTAAATTGATCAGAGTCCCACTGAAGCCAGGTTTATTCTCCAACCTCTATAGACTTAGTCAAGAACGTGCAACTCTGCGCCTCCCCAACCAGCCCATGGACGACAAGTGCCAACCTCATTGCCAGCACACTGGCCAGAATCTTACAATCTGTGTTTAGGAGATTTATGACAGAATTTGTGGTAGCCTATAAGAAGGAATCCGGGTAGTATTCAACTACTCTCAGACGCGAGTCACATGTATGTATATATATATAAACACACACACACACACACACACACACACACACACACACACACACACACACACACACACACACACACACACACACACACACATATATATATATATATATATATATATATATATATATATACATATATATATATATATATATATATATATATATATATATATATATAAGCAAAGAGATATTTAATTTGTTGGTTTTTGAACAAATTCGAAGCACTCTACAGGTTTTTCTTGAGTACAATATCAATGATATTAAAAAATGGAAACTATCTTTATAATACCATATTTATTTTATTATATATATTTCAAGGGTACCAAAGTTTTGGTGCGTTCTCATCAGATAAAATGCAAAAGTTGTTTTATAAATATTGACATATCCAAAATACAAGAAATTATCGTTTTAAATTCATTTTGGATAGTGACAGAAATTTCAAATCTTAGGTTGAATATGTTAATTAGGCTAAACGTACAGTTGAAAAAGATCGTTATATTTAGACTCTAGGTAAATTAAAATATTTAAGGGAAGAAGAGAAAAAGGTTAATATTAATATTACGGTGTAAGAAGACATAAGGAATGAGTATAAGAAAAAAAATTATATTATAGTTAGAAATACACGATTATTATTAAGTCGACAACCATAGCAATAGCGAACTTAATAGGAAAAAGAAAAGTATCATTGAATTTTTCAATAATTACATTCCTTAAATTAGAAATTGAGAATAATAATAAAACTATTAATTTCTTAGATGTCACTTTAAACCTTAGCTCAGGTCTATATTACCCTTTCCATAAGATTAATGAAAACTTAAACTATGTAAGCTTCAATTCTAACCTGACTAGAAATGTAAAAAATACTATCGTTAATAGTGTCCGACATCGAATTTCACGCATTTCAGCTAATAAAAATATTTTTGAAAATATTTTTGAAAATAAGGCAGAATATTACAATGATGCTCTACATAGAGCTGGCTACATGAATAAAATTAAATACTTAGATAACAATAACATGCAAAAGCATCCTAAAATTTACTATAATAAAAATAATAATGATAATAATAATAATAATAATAATAATAATAATAATAATAATAATAATAATAATAATAATAACGAATTTGCTCCCGTAAGTTTTTTGATTTTTAACATATTTAAATCAATTGTGAAAGAACAATTCTTAGCACAAATGTTGCATAAAGGCACCGAATGAGGTCCCATAAAGTTTCGGATCCATATTATATTGTTGTATCGCTCAAATATTCAATTTTGTATTATATATTTTGTATTCAAAAAAAGAAAATGGTTATAAATGGAACAAAACACCCTCTGTCTACACTATATAGAACAGCGGCAATTTCAATTTCACCAACACCAGAAACTTGATACACTACCTATCCCATCACACTAAATATAACGGCAACTTCACCGGCATCATAATAATAATTACTATTATTATTGTCTCAAATTTTAAAAAATGTTTAATTCAAATTTTACGGGAATATGTCAACACAAAATCTAATGAAAATATATATTAAACATACGAACACAAACTCATAGATACTATATCAGTAACCACAACAACACCGCTGCCACCACCCCACCACATCCATCATCGCCGCCACCACTCATTCAATGCTACTGACACTATTCCCCTGTTAACTTGAGAGAGAAAAGGGAAGTTGGTGGTAGCACTAGACAAGAGAGAGGCTAGCAAAAGATATAAATAGATTGACTTGGTGACCTTGCCACGGACAAACGTCTACATCAACAATTATGGGACTGCTGGCTCACCCCTTCCTCACCAACAATATAAAAAGCCCCGGCACCACCACCGACATAGCCAGCAGCAATAACAGCCAACTACAACAAAAAGTATATTATATTATTGTAATGCACTGGGTGATTGCTGGCCTTGTCCCTGGAGTGGAGACAATTATTAATAATTTCATTCTTAAGCCACGCAATGCTCACATTAAGGAACCACTCATGATAATAACAATTTAAAAAAAACAACAAAAAGAAAACCCCGTGACCAAGAAATACCGGGATGGCGGCCGGCGGGGAATAGCCATGTCTCTAGGGGTGAACGACCCCTCTAGTCTTGATTGACACTCGTTCTAGAAGTGGTAACACGAGAAGATTACCCCTTGGCGGATAAGGATAAAACGCGACAAAATAAAGTAGATGTCTAATGATGAAATCTCATACCGGATCGGCCGTCACCCGGGTAAAAAAGGGCCGCGTCCCTCAGAGAGGAACCAGACTGGGGTCGAAAAATCAGCTAATGGTTCAAACCTTCCCATCACTTCGGAGCTGGAGACCTCCCATAACCGGAATACTCCTACTGTTGGCCCTCCATGCTCACCACCAAGAAATCCAAAGAAAAAGAGAGAAAAATGGTCAAGGGAAGATAATAAAGAAGTCCTTGAGGCTTTCTACACTGCCATGTACTACCCATCAAATACATCGAATACAGAGCAAACATATATCAACTGGAAAAAGAAACATCCCGAAAACAGAGGCTATATTGACAGTAACAAACTAGCCAATATACGAAGAAATATTGTAAGAAAAAAGTTACTAACTGATATAGAAATTGATCAGATCAAGCTAGTAGCACAAAGTCAGCGAAGGGAAAATGAAGCATGTGTCAGTGAAAACGAGGTAAACTGTAACACTTCGAATCCCAGAGTTGGGGCGGAATCACTGGCAACAGAACAAATTAAAGAAAGGAGCGAAAAAGTGGAGGGAGTGCATACTCAGGATGAAACTCCAAATGAAAATAATGAGATCGTAAATGATAAAGAAATGAATGAGAATGAACTTGCCAATTTGAAGGATGAAATTATGATCGAATGGATGAAAATGAAAGAAACTGACATGGGGGAACGAGACACCATCCCTAAGATCCAGAACTCCAAACAGAACCAAAAGATAATACACAAGACTAACATAATTCTCAAAAACATTATCATCACAAACAAAATAAACATTACTGACTTAAATCATCTCTATTATGCATCGGCTAAAGTCACCACTCACTTATGTGGAGTGAAGATGAAAAAACAAAGGAATTCCCACAAGAAATCTACTTGGCAAGATAACATCAATCGCCAAATAAACCTTCTCCGATCTGACATAGAAATTTTAACAAACTATAAAGTAGGTGAACATGTTAAACAAACTAAACTTAGAAAATTGAAAAAAAAGTACAGTATAAGATCAACATGTGACATAGACATGCTGATAGAAACAATCAAGCAAAAAGTGTCGGCCAAAGCTGCTCGTATAAGGCGCTTTGAAAAACGATCTAGATTCTATAAGGACAATAATATGTTCAAAAACAACCAAAGAAACTTCTACAGAAAAATTGGTAAGTCAACAATAACTGCTAAATCAATACCACCCAAGGAGGAAGTGCAAGAATTCTGGGAAAAGATCTGGGCCGAAGAAAAAGTTCATAACATACATGCCCCATGGATAGACAGACAAATGAAAGAAACAGCTCACCTTGAAGAACAAACATGGGAAAATATAACAGTTGAACAGCTGCGCTTGGCTCTAAGAAAAACCAGCAAATGGAAATCCCCAGGAGAAGACAAAATACAAAACTTTTGGATAAATGCCTTCACAGAGTCTCATGAGCTGTTGGCCCAACTTTACAATGAAATAGTTAAGGAGCCAGAAAAGATACCATCATGGCTAGTTAACGGCATTACATTCCTGCTACCGAAGAATGATGAGACAAACAATCCCAAAAATTACAGACCGATAACCTGCTTGACCACAATGTATAAAATTTTAACATCAGTCCTAACTGAATACACATATGACCACCTGATAACAAATGACCTATTTCCCATTGAGCAGAAAGGGTGTAAACGAGGCTCATATGGCTGTAAGGATCAGCTTCTGGTTAACAAAATGATACTGGAAGATTGTCATAATAGACACAAAAATCTATCGATTGCTTGGATAGATTATAAAAAAGCATTTGATAGTTTGCCACACAGTTGGATTGAAAAATGTTTAGAGATTTTCAAAATATCCCCCGTTATCAGGAGGTTTTTGTCATTCAGTATGAGGACATGGAGAACGACACTCCTTTTGAATAGTGAAACAAAATCACTGGAAGCTGGAGAAGTTAACATTAATTGTGGAATTTTTCAGGGTGACTCTTTATCACCGCTTTTATTCTGCATCGCACTTATACCATTAAGTAAAATGCTCAATGAAACAAAACATGGATATAGAGTCTATGACAAAACCATTAATCACCTGTTCTACATGGATGACCTGAAACTATTCGCAAAAAATGATGAACAATTGCAAGGGCTATTATCCACTGTGAAGCAGTTCAGTGATGACATTAAAATGGAGTTTGGACTGGATAAATGCGCCAAAGCAACGTTCACCAGAGGAAAGCTGCTGAAGAGTTCAGACATTAATCTTGATCGGGGGAACGTGATAAGAGAGCTTGATCAAGAACAAACTTACAAATATCTAGGTGTTTGTGAAGGAGACGGAATCAAGCACTCGACAATGAGGGAAAGGATAAGGAAGGAATGTTACCGCAGAGTCAGAGCAATCTTAAGAACGGAATTGAATGCAAGGAATAGGATCGATGCCATAAACACGCTTGCCATACCAGTAGTAACCTACAGTTACAATGTCATCAACTGGTCAAGCACAGAGATCCGTAGGCTCGATACAAAAATCCGAAAATTCTTAACCATGCACAGAATGCATCACCCTAAGGCAGACATAGATAGAATATATCTCCCTAGGAAAGAAGGAGGACGTGGGTTAATCCAGTTAGACATTGCGTTGAAAACTGCAACAATTGGATTATCCACATATCTAAGGGAATCACATGATTGGATGATCAAACTCGTTTTGAAGCACGAAGGCACCAAAAGATCATATTCCATTACAAAAGATGCACAAAGATACAGTAATGGACTACAAATTTCAGAAGTCCCATTTACTGCTGAAATGGAAAACACAGAAAAAGCAAAGCAGGTAAAAGTAACTGCAAAGAAAGAACTGCTACAGAAACTGGCTAAGAAATGGCAAGAAAAGCCTCTGTATGGAAAATACCCAGAGCGAGCTAACAATCCTGATGTTGACAAAACTTTAACCCATCAGTGGTTGGCATCCTCTGGACTGAAATCGGAGACTGAAGGACTGATTATATCCGCACAAGATCAGTGTCTGCCAACAAAAAATTACCAAGCCAACATAATAAAAAATGGGTGCAGCCCATTATGCCGTGTATGCAAAAAACAACTAGAGACCATTGACCATATAATTTCAATGTCCAGTCCTATAGCTCCAACCGAATACCTAAACAGGCATGACAGAGCTGCACGATACATACATTGGATAATGTGTAAGCATTTTGACCTGCCCCATCAAAAGAATTGGTGGGAGCATCAACCACCTCCCATACTTGAAAAAGATCACATCTCAATCTTGTGGAACTTTAGCATCCAAACAGACCGAAAAATAGATGTGAATAGACCTGATATAATATTGAAGGACTTTCAAAGGAGGGTATGCCTTCTAATTGATATGTCTGTTCCAATAGACAAGAATGTATCTATAAAAACATTTGAAAAATTGAACAAGTATAAGGACCTGGAGATAGAAATTGGAAAAATGTGGAAATTGAGAACTAAAACAATACCAGTGGTTGTAGGCGCTCTGGGAATGATACCTAAGGGGTCTAACGACTACTTATCGCAAATCCCAGGAAACCCGCGTATAGGAGAAATACAAAAGATAGTACTAATGGGAACTGCCCATATACTAAGGAAGATCCTGTCAATATAAGTACATCACAAGTCTAAACACTAAGGATGCATGTGTGAATATGTGTGTTCTTTCTTGAACATGGCGGACCTTGTTGTCTCTTGAGGTCACTGGTTGTGACTTGGTGATAACTCGTATAAACATAAAGCAAGATAAATGCAAATAATAATAATAATAATAATAAAAAAAAACAACAGACAAGAAAGAGCAGAGCCTTGGTGGAAGAAACGACTGAGTGGTCAAATCAGGGAAATGAGAAATGACATTGGAAAGCTTGAGTCCCTACTGAATGGGACACTAAAAAAACATAGACACTAAAAATAGACTGGAAATAAAGTACAAACTAGGAGGGAAAAGCTAAATATTATCATAGAGGAACTGAAGCAACGCATTGTAGCAAAGAATGCAAAAATCAGGCGATACGAGAACAGAGTCAGTCAGTATAGACAGAACCGCATGTTCGACAACAACCAGAAGATGCTGTTTGGACAGCTTGAAGGGAAAGAAAGAGGCAACGACTTGAGGCGGAACAAACTAAAACATTCTGGAGAGGAATATGGGAGCTGGATGTTAAACATAATGACCAGGCAGTGTGGATTGAGACAGTACAGAAGGAGATTAGTGAACAGGCACCCCAACAAACTGATTTGAGTATCACAGTTGAAACTCTTAAGGGGCAGGCCAAAAAACTAACCAACTGGAACACCAGGCCCAGATGGGGTGCAGGGGTATTGGATTAAAAATATAACATCCCTCCACCCGAAACTGACAAGCATGTTCAATGACTGCTTGATGTCAGGTGAGGTACCAGAGTGGTTGACAAAAGGTACCACAGTTCTGATAATGAAAGACCGAATCAAGGGTAATAATGTTACCAACTATAGACCTATCACATGTCTGTCCGTAATGTGGAAACTGTTGACAAGCATTATGTCTGAGGAAATCTACCATCACCTCCACACAAACACCTTGTTACCGGACGAACAGAAAGGATGCCGAAAGAAGTCACGTGGTACTAAGGAACAGTTACTTATTGATAAGATGGTAATGAGGAATTGCAAGAGGAGACACACTGGTCTTGCCATGGGATGGATAGACTACAAAAAGGCATTTGACATGGTGCCTCAAAAGCCTAGAGATCTTCAATGTGGCAGATAACACCAGACAGTTGTTGGGCAAAAAACAGAGTTAACATCAGCTGGAGAATCCTTGGGAGGCGTGAAGATCAAGAGAGGTATCTTCCAAGGAGATAATCTGTCCCCTCTGTTGTTTGTCCTTGCCCTGATGCCCCTGACCATTATACTGCGAAAAGTGAGAGCAGAATACAAGTTGGGAAAGGGAGAGCTTACCATCAATCACCTCCTCTTCATGGACGATCTTAAGCTCTTCGTGAAGAGTGAGAAGGAGTTGGATGTGCTTGTTGACACTGTCCGTATTTTCAGCAATGATATATGTATGCAATTTGGTATTAGTAAGTGTGGAGTCCTTGTGATGAAGAGGGGTACATTGAGAAGAAGCAACGGAATCCAGGTACCAACAGATGAGATGATAAAGGAAATTGACACTGAAGAAGGATACAAGTATTTGGGTGTTCTGGAGGCTGATGTCATCAAGAACAAAAACATGAAGGAACTGATAAGATCTGAATATATTCGGAGAGTAAGGAGCGTATTAAAATCACATCTGAACAGTAGGAATGCCAAAAGTGCTGGGAACAGCAAGAACCCTCCGATAGGTCCTGAATATCTGAAGCTGCAGGTAGTGGCTTGATATTCATTTCAACAAACTTTCCAGTTAACTAACATCAATGACTGAGACTCAAAGAACAATAATAATAATAATAATAATAATAATAATAATAATAATAATAATAATAATAATAATAATAATAATAATAATGTTTTCTTTATTAACCACAAGGGTCTACATAAAGTAGACATTAAGGGCAGTACAGGACAATACAGGGCGGTACAAATGGGCATTTCTGCGTGTAAAAAACCAGAAACAGAGGATGTAATAATAGAACAATGAAAAAATTCCCCAATACGGGGGAGACTTCCGAAGGACATACGTCGAGAAAGCCCATTAAAAAGCCACAGTGACCACCAGGGCAAGTGCCCTCTCCCAGTTTTCCACCTTTAATTTACAGACACATACTCAGAGTAGGCCCATTCACTCGGGCCATTCTTGCCTCTCTCACCCATCTTTCAACAAAATGCTGGGAAGTGAGCACTTCCCTTTCTACTCTGATTTTCCTTTTCAAATGAAATTTGAAAAAAGTTAATCAGGGCATCACCGAAGAGGTAAGTGCTCGTCTTCCGCCCTTTCAAACGTGTCCACCATACTATCTCTTTCGCCATGGCCACCAGACAGATAAAAACTGCCTGCCCTTCCCTTAGCCGGGAAGAGGGCGGGGCAATCCTCACGATGGACTCAGCTGATACGGATCCGTCCTACACGCGACAGCAGGTGTTCAACATAAACCCACAAGTCAGCAATGCTCGGACACTGGACGAGTGCGTGCAGCACGGTTTCGTCACCCTGCGCGCATCTCGGACATGCCCGGCTGACGGCACCTCTATGCCTGTAGAGTTTATCACGAACTGGCAAAGCTCCTCGGTAGCACTGCCAGGGAATATCTGGAAGTTGTCCGTAGGCCCCGGCCCTAAAGTTCTTCCGAAGAGGTTGGCTAGTTGATTTTCGTCGACGCCTAGAATTTCTTCAAGTACGTCGTCGCTCTTCCCCTCCACTAATCCTCTATAGAACGCCAAGGTGGAGTTTCCACCGATCACATTGCCCAATTGGTCGAGGGCTGTGAGCGCCTGAAGACATTTCAGTCTCCAAGCGCTCCCTCTCGGTCTTCGCTTGACCCAGGACTGCAGCTCCGTCAAGGAGACGAGCTGGGGAAAGACGCGTCTAGCAAACGGGGACCTAACCTGATCACCTTCGAGAAAGAGGTGGAGATGTCGCAGCCTGAGCGCGTGTCTGCGCATCATCAGCCACGGCATTCCCAACTCTCCACGTAGCGGGTGTTGACAGCAAATGGACCGCCTGGCCATCGGAGCGCGTCCCTTCCACAAAAAGCGAAAAAGCAAACGCTCCAGCGCAGTCAGGAGGGGCTTAGGACAAGGTACGACGGTCAGGCGGTAGTAGATGACGGACGCGATATACGCGTTAGCCACCTCCGCTCGACCTTTCAGGGATAGCTTCCTCTCGGCCCATTTCTGGGTGAGAGAAGCCACCCTGCTCGTCACCTCATCCCAGTTTTTGTCCGTCTGGAGATCTGGACCGAACCAGACCCCGAGCAATTTAACTGGTCCGTCCGTCCAGCGCCCGACGACTCTGTTGGACGGCATGGAACTCCTTCTCCAGGTGCCGAGCTGCAGGCCCACTGACTTTTCCTGTTTGATCATTGCTCCTGTCACCGCTTCATAATCTCTTAGTGTAGTGCCGATCGCCTCGATGTGTTTGGCCTTCAACACAACTACGGTGATATCGTCCGCATATGCTGACACGGATCTTCTGCATCCTAGTTCGCGCGGGACCCCCCTCAACGTCTCCAGTTTGTTCAGTAATGGCTCGAGCGTCAATACGTACAAGAGGGACGAGAGGGGACATCCTTGGCGAATCGAGCGCATGAGGTTGAACGGTTCCGAAAGGTGACCGTTCACTTTCACCACAGACCAGATGTCGCTGTGCATGGCAGCGATCCAGCCTCTGATGGCTGGCGGAAAGCCAGCCGCCCTCAAGACTGCCGCTAGGTAACGATGGTCGACCCTATCGAAAGCTTTCGACTGATCTAAATTGATCAAGGACCCACCCGTGCCAGGTTCCCGAGCTACCCTCTCTACGATGTATCGCATGAGGTGGAGGTTGTCGTGGATGGATCTGTCGGGAATGGCGCATGTCTGCGCCTCTCCCACCAGACCACCAACGACAAGCGCCAACCTCTTTGCTAGAACCTTGGCCAAAATCTTGAACATTGTGTTTAGCAGAGTTATGTGTCTAAAATTATCTATGTTATCCCCCTTGTTCGGATCCTTTTTCAGCAGCACCACAGCTCCTCTTCTCACAGAGATGGGAATTCTCCCGTTCTGTTGCCAGTTGCAGTAGACGTCCACCAAGAGGCCTCCGAACAAGTCTGGAATCTGTACGTAAATTTCATAGGGCAGACCATCCAAACCAGGCGATTTATCCCTTGTGCAGCTAGTCATTACCTCCTGTACTTCAGCGGCTGTTATCGGATTTTCGCAACACTCCACCTCAGTGGCCGAGAGCCGCGGCAGTCCGTGGAGGTAGACACTAAAGTCCATCCCTCGATCCGGCCCGCCGCTGCCCCCGAACAACTGATTGAAGTGTCGCCCAAAAGCTTCACACGGGATCGAGTAGCATGCGCCCGTCGTGGTCCACCAAAGACCGGATCGTGGCTTTGTTGCCACGATGCGCCTCCGCCACTCGGGCCCATTGAACGGCTTTCGTCCCCTCGTGTCTGAGAGCACGTACCCTAGCTCTGACAACGCAGCCTTCGTGCTTTGCATTGAAGAATTGAACAAGGTCCAATTTCGCCGCAAGTACGTCGGTCGCGATGCCTTTGCTAAGCGCCTCGTCTAATTTTCTAACTAATTCTCCCTCTGCTCTATTTTTCTCTATTGCTAAAGCCTTACTAAACCTAATGGACTCTATTCTAATTGCTCTTTTCAGAGCAAACCACCACTTGTTGTGGACGATGGCACCCGTCAACGCCCACTTAACTAGTTCGCTAATGCGGTCTCTGTAGGCCTTGCTCGCTGGTAAGGACGCGTTTAGCTTCCAGTAGCCGGGTCCTCGTCAATGAAGCCTATCTAAGTCAAGCACACAGATCACGAATTTGTGGTCCGTGTAGCTGACTATATTGAATTGTGGACAGCCTATGCTAGACCTATCTATTTCTCTACAAACTACTCTATCTAGATATGATCTGGATGACCCTATGCGATTTGTCCATGTCCACATTGGCACATTCGGGAAATCCAATCGGTACCTGTCACACAGTTCAAAACGCCTGAGAAGGGTGGTGAGGCTCTTGCACCCACCTACCCTATCTGCTAATCCCACACAATCCCAGCGTGCATCTAAGATCCCGTTCCAGTCGCCCACTAACACTAAAGAGCGAGACATTCCAAGAAAGGTCTCCAGATGCCGGAAGAAATCAGGCCGCCATGCTCCTGTCGGGGCATAGACGGCCACTAGCCTGAAAGCTTGCCTGTCTCCGCTGGACACGTCTAGCACCACCAACTTACATTCTGGGTCCAGGAAGATGGCCCGTATGGCGAGATCCAACCCTCTCCGAAAAAGCACAGCAACTCTACCCCCCAATCCCGGACGGCTGGGAGATGCGTACACATCGTAGCCGCCGAAGATCGCTGCGAAGGCCCGTGCTTCGGAGATTCTGGTCTCGCTGATGGCCACTACATCTATGTTTAGTGACCTGAGGTCGTTGACAGGTGGCCCTGCTTCCATGACGACCACAAGCCACGCGCATTTATGCTGCCTATTCTGGAGAGGTCATGTTGAAATGCAGTGGAAAAGATGGGAAAGACCACTTACCTTACTTCTCGTAAAGGAAGGATGGTTTGTCTATACTTTTCACTGCTTGTGGCCCCTCCAGAAGGATCTCCTTATAAATCCTCCTAGAGAGTGTTTGTCGGAAGTCTCCGATGTCTCTGGGGAATTTTTGTTTTAGTGTCGTGTACGTTTTCTGTGTGATGTGAGTGATTTGTATGTGTGGAGGTGGTGTGAACTTTGGGTTGTTGTGTAGTCTTTTTCTGTGATGCTGGTGTTGTGTTGCATGTAGTCTAATAATTGGTTGTTGTTCAAATTTAATGCTGTGTAGTGAGTATCGTTTTGGTTGTTTTGTTTGGTTTGCGTTTGTTGTGGGTTTGTTTCTGTTACGCTTTTTGGTGACTTTTGTGGTGTTGGTGGTGTTGGGGTTAATGATGGTGATGGTGTTGGTGTTTGTGGAGATGGGGTTGGTAATGCTGGTGTGGATGGTGGCATATCTGTCCTAACTTTTTTGTTTGTTAATTTCTTTGTTTCCCTCTGTATTTTGTTTTTGGAGGGGGAAGGAAGAGAATTTTTTTCTTTTTTGGTTTCTTTTTTCTTTTCCTGATACCGTTTCTCACTCCTCGTCGTCACAATCCGCCTCCAGTTGCGATAAGACGGGGAGTGGAAAATCCTCCACAGGCCTTGATTTTGGTTGTGGCGTGGTGGATGGTGTAGGCGCTGGTGCTAGTTCTGGCGCGTTGGGTGGTGGTGGTGTTGGTTTTGCTACTGTTTCTGGGGGTGTTGCTGTTACAGTTGCTTCTGTTGTTGCTGCTACAGTTGTTGCTGCCATCTCTGCTGCTGGTGGTGTTGATGCTTGAGTCACTGGGGTGGGTAGGATAGGTGGCCTCAACCTTTTAGCCTGAGGGCAGAAAGCCCTTAGGTGGGTTCCTTCACCACAAACGACACACCTAGGTCTTCTGCCCTCGACGATTACGGTGAGGTGGCTGCCGTCAGTGAGGTCTATTACCTCTGGGATCTCCTCAATGCTTTTATGGTCCGCTTGGATCAGGAGCTCCATCCCAGATCCGGACCAGTTCTCCTGCTTTTCTTTTGCTATTGCTATTATTTTGGTGTTGGTCTCGATGCCGCCGAGGACGGCAGTCATTAGCCAGGGAATTTCGATGGCCGGTTGAACGTGGGTCACCCTCATTTCCACAAGTCTCTGGCCACAACAGCTTGGGACGAGTGTGACGTCGTCATTTCTTAATGGGGCCATGGAGTGTTCTCTGCCTCCTCTGGTGTTTCAAAGAACACGTCCACGGTTCCATACTTCTGCCCACGTCTGATGTGGGGTTTTTTTCCCACACATGTCCCAAAGCTTTTTTGGATTTGGGACTCGGATGCCCGTTCCACTCGGCGCGATTTTATGTTTATTGTCCGATAAGACACGGTGCATAGGCGACGTTGCTCCATTTTATTAGGTGGGGGGAGGGCTGTGAGGCTGACACTGTACCCATCTTTCTTTACCATTCCTTTGGTAATGGCGGGAAATGAACGTCTGCCTGAGACAAATTTAAAATATTGCTACTGCTTACATTTCCAGTGTTGGCAAACGTAGCAATATTTACAATGGGGGTGTCGGTGTGAGGTGTTAGATTGTGAGGAAGGAGTGACTCTGAGTCAGCCATGATCTTTCAAAGAAAAATTTTTGTTTGATAATTATAAAAAGTTAAAATTTTGGGCTCAAGGCCCCAATATTTTTGAGTGTCCTTTTCAGAAATCAATGTATGTGCACTTATTTACAGTTAACAATAAAAACTTTCCATAAATGGTAATTTTAAACAACTGAAAATAACAAACATTTGCGGAGCTCACGATGATACGATTTACTACGTAGGTCGCCAATAATAATAATAATAATAATAATAATAATAAGCAATTTAACATGAATGGTAAATCAAACAAAAGAACTAGAACTATTAATTTTAATTGGTATTCTCCCCCATTCTCATTAGGAGTTAAAACATATGTAGCAAACCTATTTTTCAAAGCATTAGATAAATGTTTTCCTAATTCCCATAGATACCATTCTATTGATATCATTGATGTATATATATATATATATATATATATATATATATATATATATATATATATATATAACTCCGCCGTAGCCGGTCCCAAGCCCGGTTGAGAAAGGAGGTTTGGGGCGTGGGGTTAGCAGCCCTACCCCCGTAAAAAATTTTCACCGCTACAGAAACGACGAGAAAAAAACATTTTGATACCCATCGGCGGAAAAGAGAAGACACGTCATCCCTGGATGCGCCTATGATGGGGCCGGGTCAAAGCCGAAAGGAGGCCTGACCGCGGATAAGTCCTATCTTCAACGCCAAAATCAAACACAAGAGTAGGCACCTGGAATGTCCGCACGCTCTTTCGGGACGGGCGGATGGAGCAGGTGCTGAAGGAGATGAGAGAATATCGCCTTGACATCATGGGCATCATCGAGACGAGGTGGACAGGACGGGGACGACTCGACAGCTGAGACATGACTATTCTCTACTCCGGTGATGATGACCACCATGTCCACGGTGCTGCTATCATCCTCACCGGAGATGTATCACGGGCTCTTGTGGGATGGAGGCCAGTGAGGGAACGAATTATTACTGCCAGATTGAGCACAAGGTTAGCCAAGGTGACCGTAGTGCAAGTCTACGCCCCGACTGAAGCTGCTTAAGATGAAGATAAGGATACCTTCTTTATCCAAATACAGGATGTCCTAGAGGAAACACCCAGGTCAGACATTAGGCTGGTGATTGGTGACTTCAATGCCAAGCTAAATGGAGACAGGAGAGAAATGCATTCAGCCATTGGCCCCCACGGTTTAGCTGATTCTAGCAATAACAACGGGGAACGGTTGCTGTCCCTGAGCAGTATCAGCAAGCTCTCCATCGGGAATACATTCTTCACCCATAGGCGGATTCACAAGATGACATGGACTTCGCCTGATGGCAACACCAGGAATGAGATTGATTATATCTGCATTGGTGCGAGGTGGCGTTCCTCTCTCTTGAATGTTCGCACCTACCGAGGAGCGGACGTCGGATATGATCATCATCTTGTGGTTGGAAAAATCTGCTTGAGGTTGAAGAAGAACAAAGCATATAAGATCGTGACAACATTTGCTGTCGCAAGCCTGCAAGCCCAAGGCACGTCAGAGGGATTCTACCTGGAGATCAGGAATAAGTTCCAAGAACTACAGAATGCACAGAACGGTGAAGACCAGTGGCAGATATTTGTTCAGGCGATCAGGGCGAGTGCTGATGTAGTTATTGGTAGAAGAAGGGGGACCAACCCGGAACAGTGGATCAGCAGTACTTTATAGGAATCTCATTGACGAGAGGAAGGATGTTAAGAACAAAAGAGATCAAACCAAAATTTGACAGCAATGGAAGGAAGTGGACAAGGAGTACACACGTCTTGACAAGGAAGTAAAGAAGAGCTGTCGAAAAGACAAGCGCCAGTGGTTAGAAGATCGGGCTGCAGAAGCACAGGTGGCAGCAGATCGAAATGATTCCAAGACGCTGTACCGGATCGTCAGAGAGCTGACTGGAGGACGAAGTGGAAGCAGTTTGCCAATCAAGAACAAAGATGGTCGGATGCTTGCAGCCAGTGAAGAGCAGGCCCAGAAGTGGAACGAACACTTTCGTGAGGTCCTCAATCAGCCATCCACCAACACAGTCTTCGAGTTTGACTGGGAGGAAGAGAGCTACCGGCTGGATGTACGACTAGACGACATCACAAGAGCTGAGGTGGCCAATGCCGTCCGCTGCCTAACGAATAACAAAGCGGCAGTGCTGGATAAGATTCCTGCAGAGCTTCTGAAGCACGGCAAGGATGTAATAGAGGGGCAGCTCACCCATTTATGCAATGTGATTTGGCAAGAAGAGGAGATGCCGCAGGACTGAAGAAATGGAGTGATTGTACCACTACCGAAGAAGGGCTGTCTCAGCGACTGCAACAACTGGAGAGGGATCACGTTGCTATCAGTGCCAGGGAAGGTATTCTGCACAGTCATCCTGAACCGGCTGAGAGCAGAAGTAGATCATCATCTTCGAGACGAACAGGTTGGCTTCCGCAGTGGAAGGTCTTGTTCAGAGCAGATCTTCACTCTCCGAAATTTCATTGAACAATGTCGGGAGTTCCACAAGACCCCTGTTGTCAACTACATTGACTTCAGGAAATCTTTCGACAGTGTTCATCGGGAGTCATTGTGGAAGATGGTAAGACTGTACGGTGTCCCAGAGAAATATATTAACATCTTCAGGTCGCTGTACCGACATTCCAGGTGCTGCGTTGGGACAAAGGACAGAAACACGGAAATGTTTGACATCTTGACGGGTGTTCGACAAGGCTGCATCCTTTCGCCTTTCCTTTTCCTCATTGTCATCGATTTCATCATGAAGAAGACAATGAGTGACCCTCGTTTTGGCATCAGTTGGGATGGAAGGAGTTTAAGCGACCTAAACTTTGCCGATGACATCACAGTGATAGGCCATTCTCGAGAAGACCTGCAAGAGATGACAAACGTTCTAAATGACAATGTAGAGAAAGTTGGCCTGCGCATCAGTTGTGAAAAAACCAAGACCATGTCGACAGGTGACCCTCCAAATCCTCCCATCATGGTTGGTCAGCGTAACATTGAATGTGTAAACCACTTCCAATACCCTGGCAGCAACATCTCTGACGATGGGGTTCCATCGGCAACGCTGTCAAATTCCGTGTTTACATGTCCATTGTAGTACCAACAGCGATATATGCCTGTGAGACATGGAAGAGTACGGAAAGTGTATGTAACAAGGTTGGTGTATTACACCGTCGTTGCATTCGGACCATATTGAACATTTCATGGAGAGAACAAGTTAGCAACGAGGAAGTGATGAGGAGGTGAGGATTGGAGAGGTTAAGGGACATTGTGCGGAAAAGGAGACGGCGGTTTGCGAGCCACATCCTTCGTTTGCCGGCATATCGACCTGCTCATATTGCCATGGATTGGGTACCAGAGGGTGGCAGAAGAGAACGGGGAAGACCACGAAAAACATGGCGGAGCACATTCAGGGAGAACCTGCAGGAGAGGTGCTAGAAGGGCCGCCAGTGACAGGATCAAGTGGATGAAGCTCGTCGCCCAATGTTTCACACGGGACTGGAGGAACTAAGACTAAGACTAATATATATATATATATATATATATATATATATATATATATATATATATATATATATATATATATATATATATATATATATAATAAGGTAATGAATTCTTTTACAATGGAATCAGCTCGAATGAGGAAAAATATATCCCCTGAGCAGTTTATAAATTAATATGTATGTGATGAAACACAGATACCAACACATCTGTATATATATTGCGAAAGAAAAATTTAGCCAGAATTTAGCCTTTTGCCAATACAGTTCGTCTCCGTTGATTTATTATTTTAAACCGATATGGACAAACTGTAGTATAATAATTAGTATACTTCAATCTGGCTAAATTTTTCTTTCGCAATATATATACAGATGTGTTGGTATCTGTGTTTTATCACATACATATTAATTTATAAACTGCTCAGGGGATATATTTTTCCTCATTCGAGCTGATTCCATTGTAAAAGAATTCATTACCTTATTAATTTTAATCTGCTCCTAGTTTGAGCTGCAAAGCCGCTTCATATACACGACTGTTATTTCTAGCAGTACGGTTATGAGACTAGTTAGATACTGTAAAGCTATGTGCGCCACGCAGTCTTTTAAATTATTTAGAAGTGAAGCATATCTATTTGTCTCTGGATGTTTACTGAGGAGAGCGGGACATGATATTCCTACACTTATTTAACTCGAAACATATTTGGATCTTAAAGTCTAAACTTATCTACGGAACAGGTTTGATTTTGAAATTTAAATGTGTCTAAACATCACGGCCTTTTGCCAATACAGTTCGTCTCCGTTGATTTATTATTTTAAACCGATATGGACAAACTGTAGTATAATAATTAGTATACTTCAATCTGGCTAAATTTTTCTTTCGCAATATATATACAGATGTGTTGGTATCTGTGTTTCATCACATACATATTAATTTATATATATATATATATATATATATATATATATATATGTATGTGTGTCTGTATTTGGACAGGCCGTCACGCATGAATTGCATCTATACCAGAGCACCATAATTTACCAATTTACCATCTTGACCAACCGATGACAGTAAACGTTGCTGAATTCTAGGTCGCCATCCTACTGGGATTTGACCAGACATAATTTAGCTTGATAAAATCGACGATAACACATTTCTTCAAACAAAGTCTGTGGCAGCCTAAAATAACGAATCAGGTGATTAACAATTCAAGAACATTTGGACGTATATCTACATGTGAGAACACATATCTGAGAAGCTCCCGATTCCAGAATCAGGAACGAACACACTTCGATTGTTCCTCGAGGTGTTCAGCAGTGAACATATGTTATATGTAATTAAAGATGTATATGATGCAATAGGGATTCTTTGTTCCCATTTAATATATATATATATATAGTTAGGGAAGCAGAAAATTGCCTATTGTGATCCAGTTCGAGGTTAAGAAAGCCAGTTTCATGGACGGTTTCAACGTACGTTTAGGGGTAACTCCACAAGTTTGTAAGAATTCCATTCAATCTTGGAGTATAAAGTATAAAAGAGAAAACACAGGTAAGCATTAAGAGAAGGATTCTATCCAGGTATTTACCACCGTTTCATTGGTAAGTGCAACCTTATATTGCTATACTGCAAATAGCAGCCACTCAATGATAATTGTTGTTCACGTCCAAATTTTCAAAATAGTGAATAAGTTACTCTTGAAATAGCTCTTAATATATAGAGAAACACATTTATTTGGAATTGTATTTACTAGTATAGAGAGAGAGGAAGAGGAATTAGAAAGTGAGGGGACACACGGAATAGTATAGAGAGAGAGGAAGGGGGAGAAGAGTTAGGAAGTAGAGTGACAAACTGAGATGGATGAGGGGTAGAGGTGGAAGGATTATTTGATTAGTTTTGATATGTAGACTTCATGCCTGTGATTGTAGTGAGTTAAAGAGAATTAAATTTATCATAGTTGGAGGGATGGATATATATATAAATTTATATATATATAAGTAACAGATTAAAGTTTAAGTGTCTTGTAGTGTGCTTGAAACATTGTAGAATAATAAAAGTAGTCCCTAGATTTCGGATATCACATCCGTCAGCGCGGGGTTTTCCGAGAGGAAAACAGTTGTACGCACACGATAAACAGCGAAGACCATTTGTTGTCCTTCTCCGAGACAAATTGTTTCCCTTCAGAAAACTCCCAATTGATGGATGTGAAATCCCAAATATAGGGACTATTAAATGGCTTCCAATGTAAATATATCACGTGCTATTATTTTGTACCCTTTTCCTATGTTCTTTACGCTTTCTACGTCTCTTTCTACGCTTCCTCTTACATCTCTCTCTCATTACCACCTGATTGTCTTACCAGGAGATTTACTCATCTGCATTGTTGAGGCTTCTAAAACGGGTATATATAAATATATATATATATATATATATATAAACATCATTTGCGAAGCTTTAGTATGCTCAGACGGAGAAGATAATTTTGAGTACAGACAGGTGCCTATACAATAGGAAAAAGAAGTTGCCAACAGCTCAACAGCTACTGAATTCTCTAGCCATTGAAGATATGGACATTTTACTACAATTGACTGTCTGAATTAAGGTCCTGAATCAAACAGTTATATATATATATATATATATATATATATATATATATATATGAATTTTATATTTGTATTAATCTCCTGAGTCTAACAATTAACCGGTTAATAATTCTCTTGACAGATTAATTGCATAAGTTTATTTTAAAACTATTCGGTTGAATGCTTATTCGATTTGTGCTATTTATGCAATTTTTTACATGATTTACACATACTGAATTCATTTGCCGAAATCTGGGGTTTTTCCCCTTCTGTGTTACGCATGTGCTTTTACAAACCCCTGCGTCATTCACAAAGTAGGTGCAGAGCAAAATACATGTCACCTGATAACGTGATATTCCTTGTTCGATCATTATACCAAAAGCTTATAGTTTTAAGTAGACAGTATTATTGATTTAGCTGTCATAAAAACCCTGCATTTGGATTTTACCATCAATTCTAATGGGTCCAGGTCGATTATATATGTGTATATGTATGTATATATATATATGTTTTTATCATTTATTTTGTTTGACCTGTTTAGCTTGACTTGTTTTTTGGCTTAGGTGGTTAATGCCTTCTTGACCACTTTTTCAGTTTGGTATGCCGTTTTAACATATATGTTTAGCTTTGCTTTTTTAACTATGGAGCGCTTGCCAGCATAACTCTGATTTTGCGTTTCTTTTCGCTTCTTCTACCCGCCGAAATGCAATTCTCGCTGAATTTTATATATATATATATATATATATATATATGTATATACTATTCTGCAATATAACACAATGTTAACAGTTAAATAACGTTGTATGTTGTTCACCAAGACCTTTTAACACATGTTATCACTCTATACAGGGCGGTGGATTGGCAGTATCGGTAGAGGGTCGGACGCCATGCTTTCCAGCATAGTTACGTCCCTTTACAATCTGAGTTCAAATCCCGCCGAGGTTGACTTTGCCTTTCATCCTTACGGGGTCGATAAAATAAAGTACCAGTTATGCACTGGGTAATTGCTGGCCTTGTGCCTAAAGTAGAAACAGTTATCACTCTATACAGTTTGGAAATGGATATTACCCATCCGTTCAACAATAGCTAAATGTAGCACTTGTTTATAGTTTGTTTTTAAAGCCAAGTCATCTGATATTACATAGTTCGAACTACATTCATAGAATGAATGCCAATTTTGAAATTATTTTACATTCGTTTCTTTTCTTGCCATTTATTAATATTTTCCCCATTTAATTCTCTATTGTTCGGGATTGTTTTTTCTCAAACATTACCAAACAATGTGTGCTCATATATTGTATAATTGGGCATATTTAAATATTTCAAAATTATTGTATCTTCGCTTACTGTATAATACATTACTTTTCTTATTGTATTTGACACTATTCTATTCATTGCATATGCACCAATATTTTGATATCTCTTTTTGTGTTGATTTCAGAAAGAAGACTAAAAGAATTGTTAAACATACATACCCACAAGCACGCACACACACACAGACAGACAAACACACACACACACACGCGCGTGCGCATATATATCAATTCATTATATGTTCGACCTCCAAAATAAAAAAAGTCGTCTTCAAGCAGATGGTTTTCCTTTATATATTACAATAAAACATAATTTCAAACACTGTTTACAGTGTAGAAGCAGCTGTCTATCTGTTTTACTTTACAAAACATATATATATTACTCCGGTGGGGAATGGCGGAAAAAGTACATGGCGTTTAAATTATATATAATGAAATAATAGAAAATGAAACAAAACTCCATAAAATAAGTTAAAATGAAATGGCACGAGACGAAACTTTATTTCAATCTATTTTATACTATTCCATTTCTCTTAATACAATTTACTTTTTTATTATCAATAATTCACTTTTATGTTGTGAGATGTCCAATTTTGTGACATGCTAAATTACCAAGATCCTTAGTCTATTTTCTACAATATAGCTCCTGTTATATGATTGGCTCTCAGACCATTATCTCTTTTTGGAGTTATACAAACAATATGTTATTACCACCAGGTATATTATAAGGTTGATGAATCATTAAATGGAACCGCGTTAACTCTTAATCATGAACTGTAGCTTCAACTGATTTAAATACACACATACACAGACACACAAACACACACACACACACACACACACGAACACACACGAACACACACATACACCCACACGCCCCCACACATACACCCACACACACACATATATATATATCGTAGGTAGTACGGTGAAATATTAGTGTTGGTAACAAATCATGCACTCTATGCACAGGCAGAGTGTATATAATAGAAATAAACGAGGAAGTTTCGTTTACATATGGAAAATAAGTATTCTTTTGAAAATATGTATATCTTTTGTCGCCTCACTAGTCTGGGGAGCAGATCGATACTGGAGTCGAGTCCATAACTCATATGGGTCAACTTGAGCCAATCCTCTGCGAAACGCGCGTAATAGGTCGATAAGCAATACATATTTTTCATATGTAAACGAAACATCCTCGTTGTTTCTATTATATATATATATATATATATATATATATACATATATATATATATATGTGTGTGTTTGTGTGTGTGTGTGTGTGTGTGTGTGTGTGTGTGTGTGTGTGTGTGTGTGTGTGCGTGTGTGTGTGTGTATACATATAATATACCTGTAGAAGCCATTTCTATATGAAATGTTTGTTTCTACTTTTGGCCCAAGGCCAGCAATTATCTCAGCGCATTACTGGTACTCTATTTTATTGACACCGTGTGTATGTGTCTATGTACTGTAGACGCTCTGAACAGAACCTTATTGACCTTTTTACTGAGAAATATTATCGATATATATTTCACACGTATCGATTAAAATTAAAATTTACTCATTTCTAATCCGAATTCCTCTAAATTAGTTTGAGTTGAGAAAAATGAATTCAGCTGGAGCTCTTTCTAGCATTCCTTAAGGCTTATCCTGTTTTGTCTACCTATGTAGAGATCATTTAACTTCCAAGGGTGGATGACTAGTATTTAATGCAGCGTGAGAGATATATTTTAGCAAAGATTTAAATATAGAGACGAAGAGACCCATTGTTTTTAATGGTGTGTACCAAATTCGATAATTGGTGCTCGATAGTAATTACTATAATAGATGGTGGCCTCTCTATCTAAGTACAGCATAATCCGTATATAAGTACAGCAATATTCTAACATCTAAGAGTATGTTTTAAATTTTTATTTACATATACAAATCATTTGCTCCATATATATGTACACAATTTTTGATTATTTCTCAATTGATATATCCACGTATATATCGTTTATAAATATACTAGCTGAATTACCCGGTGCTGTCCTGGTTATGCTGTTCTATTTCAGATTAGTAAATAATAATTATGTAGATATGTTCTTATTGTTCTCATATTTATTTCAAAATATCTACATTTCATGAAAAAAATATCAACATTGTAATGATAAGAGAATTTAGAAATGAAAATCTGTCAATCTTGAAGCACCTTAGCGTAAACAATATTCATTGTGTAATTTTTGGTTGGTGTCCGCAAGAATAAAGTGTTACTGCACACTCACAGACATACACTCTCATATACACTCACGTACCTATACTAAGACAGACACACACAGACAACCATTCACGCATAGCTTTTCACCTCATAATATTTTGTCAGTCACCTCATATGTATATGTATGTTTAGATGTGTGTGTCTATTTAATAACGTACTTAACGAACGTGCAAACACACACACACAGACACATTAATATACAAAATGTGATGATGTAGTCGTTGTATTATTTACTATTGTTTTAATACAAATGAAAATAAAAATTATCAGACAAACACTTACGCTCACACACACAAACACTCTCAAATACATTCACACACATACACTCTCACATAAACTCACATGCATATACTAAAACAGACATATATTCACGCACACCTATTACTTGTCAGTCATCACATATGTATATCTATGTGTAGATGTGTGTGTTTAATTCTCTGTGTGTCAAGATAATGTGTATGCAACTTACTAAGGTTATATGTATGTGTGTTTAATTCTCTGAAGACTAACGTATGTAACGTACTCGCAAACATACACACACTCACAGACACATGCACACTCATATTCAAAATGTGACGCCATTGTGTTGGTGGAGGTGGTATGAAATGTCCTTTACTATAGTTGACTATACAGAGATTATTTTAGCTATACTGTTTTAATCAAACTGAAAATGAAAATTCCATGTTGACACTCCCGTGTAAAATTTGATTTGATTTGGACGAGCCGTTCAAGAATACATAGGAAACAGACAGAGAGACAGAGACACAAAGAATTCTATATATAGAGAGATTATATTATAGATGCACTGAAGAGAAGTGTATTCAATTTTTACTGAGAAACATTATAGATATATATTTTATATGTATCGATTAAACCAAAACTTAACTTATATATATATATATATATATATATATATATATATATATATATATGTGTGTGTGTGTGTGTGTCTAGGGCGGGTAAAATTCCCGAGTTCTCTCCAGCGGTCTCAGTCGCTCATTATCACTGCCATGTCCTGTGTCTCCAGGACATTAACATTAACATTAACATTAACCTCGGTCTTCCACATTCCAGTGTGTCCATGGAGGGGCTCCCACAGGAGCACTCAGTGCAGTGTCAACTCTGGATGTCGGTCAGCATGTCCAGCTAACCTCAATCTCCTCTGTGTCACTCTCGAGCTGACTTTTGGGAGGTTCCCTTACAGCGCTTAGTTCTTTAACCTCGGTGTATACTGATTAATGTTCAGAGCCATCCCCAGCATTCTCGTGTAGCACCCATCCACCTTCTGAGTGAGTTTCTTTGTCGTGTCCATGTCTCAGACCCGTACATACAGCACAAACTCCACTACAGCAATATGTGTATGTATGAAGAGAGAGAAACAAAAAACAATGTGTGTGGGTATTTAAATGTAAACGAAAATGTTTTAGAGATGTTTTGATTCTTGGTGCGATAATGTCGATTAATTAATTACTTTCACTCATCGCCTCACCAGGAATATTTAAGATATTGGTAAAATAAGAATGAAGAATATTAACAAAAATATAAGTTAAAGATTTTAATTTAATTGGTAACAACACCCGTTCATTTTAAAACTGGTAGTGTAACACAAGATAATACAACTGTATTTTTTTTAAAGGAGAGATACCATAGTTACAGCCCTAGTTATATGGCTATTAAGGGTTTGAGTACCCTCTAACCTTGGGCTGTTTATTAATTATATATATATAATTATGTATATATATAAGTATGTACACGTACATACATATATGTATACAGACGTACAGTAGTATGTATATATATATACATACATGCACACATATATATATGTACGTATGGATTCACCGATCATTTATTATATTTAAGTAACAGCCGTAGTGTCCAGCAACCATCGTTGCTCGTTTGTTCAACACTGACAAAGGAACGCTGTACTAGTTTCAAGCTTATTAGCTATCGTCAGCAACTTATACCTTCCTGCCAGATTGTTGAACGTGTATACTTACTTTATGCATATTAACGGCTGAGTAGCCCAATTTGCATATCGAGTGGGTGCACCGAAAACGATAAACGGAAAAAATGTAACGAAATTTCATTTCCCACTCATATATATATATATATATATATATATATATATATATATATACATATATATACTACGTTTTTACTAGACAGTGGCAATACGTATTATATATATATATATATATATATATATATATATATATATATATATATATATATATATATATAATACGTATTATATATATATATATATATATATATATATATATATATATATATATATATATAATACGTATTATATATATATATATATATATATACACACACAGTTCAAGAGTAACCAATCTTAAAGAGAGAGATGGAGATAGGAGAGGAGATATGAGAGGAGAGATTGGTGAATTAGTTAGAAG
Source organism: Eledone cirrhosa (assembly GCA_964016885.1). Lineage (NCBI taxonomy): Eukaryota > Metazoa > Mollusca > Cephalopoda > Octopoda > Eledonidae > Eledone > Eledone cirrhosa. Next base: position 115,512,446 of record OZ024743.1, read on the forward strand.
CCAAAGCGTAAAGGCATGTGCACAATGTGCAATATGCAGTAGAAAGCAGCTAGGTGGCTGGGTTCATGCAGAAGTTAGGTGTGCAGAGCTGGAAATATTCATTAGTTAAGCAAAACAAGACCACACATTTCACAAGGAAGACATTATTAAAAGATTGTCAACCTATTTTAGTTTGATGTA
>OZ024743.1:115517625-115542625 GCA_964016885.1 Eledone cirrhosa
GTATATGTATTTATTTAATTTCAATTACCTCTGTATTTTATTTACTTTATACTTAACTCTGAAGCCGAGAATCATTCGGTTTCCTAGTTAGAATTTCAGTCTACGACTTCAGTTATACCATTTACGTGGATTTGTCTTTGCGTGCAATTGCTCTCCACGTTCCACATATGACGTATTATCTTCGTTTTTTTCGTTCATTGCCAGAGAACGTCTCTATGAACCACCTAAGAGAATATTAGTCTAGGACTTCTTTTATACCATAAACGTGGTTTTGTCTTTGCGTGTAATTGTTTTTCACCGCTCCAAATAATGACGTATTATATTCGTTTTTTCCCGTTCTTTGCCAGGGAACGTTTCCACGAACCAAAGTATCGTCTTCCAGTCTTCCTCCGGTTGCAACGTTTTATGAAATATTCACTTCTGCGTTCACAGATTGACTTTGTTAGTTTCAGAAGATCCCGTTAAGGATCGTTAAGGATTCTTTGCTTAAACTTTAAGCTGTTATTTTAATAAATAAATAAATATATATATATATATATATATACATATATATGTGTGGAGATATACGTATATATATATATGTATGTATGAGAGATGGAGAGAGAGGGAGAGAGAGTGAGTGAGAGAGAGAGAGAGAGAGAGGGAGAGAGAGAGAGAGAGAGAGAGAGAGAGAGAGAGAGAGAGAGAGAGAGAGAGAGAGAGAGAGAGAGAGAGAGAGAGAGAGAGAGAGGAAACACAAAATAAACTGAGCTATTTTAGAACCTTATATAAAGCCTTTTCAGATTTAGTGAATAGAATACATTAAAAAGATCATAAGAATAATTCAAATATTCAAATTTCTAACAAGAGACAAGAGATAAATTTCTAAAAGTACGACAATATCGTAGTGAACACTAATATTCGTTTTCCAAGTTATCTAATATGAAGAAAACATAATGCATCAAACCAAATAATTGATTGAAAACTATATAAATTCGACACATGTTTTCTGTAAAGATTTGAATGTATTGGAAAATCAGACATGAAATATAATATAATATATATATATATTATTATTATTTTCTATTTGTTTGCAAAATATAGTAAGAATATTATGTTTTTATCATTTGTATCTATGTATATCTATAGCTATGCATACATTTACTCAAATTTCTAAACGTTACTGTGTTAACATTTGGTGATGTTGCACCAGTGCGAGTTGCTGTTTTAATGATATATGTATACATATATATATATATATATATATATATATATATATATATATATATATATATATATATATATATATATATATATATATATATATATATATATATATATATATATATATATATATATATATATATATATATATATGTATATATATATATATATATATATATATATATATATATATATATATATATATATATATATATATATATATATATATATATATATATATATATACATAAATATATATATATATTTATATATATATATATATATACATATATATATATATATACATATATATACATATATATTCATTAGTTAAGAAAAAAAAGGCCACAAACTTCACAAAGAAGACATTATTAAAGATTGGCAACTTATTTTAATTTGATGTAAGGAATGTAGAGAATAATAACTGCTCAACAAAGCACTAGCCCTAGCCACCACCAACTCGGACATAACCAATAATGAGATTAACATCATACTTATGGCTAGGCAGACTATCATTGAATTCAACGGAGCACTCTGGACTAGAAAAGATAGAACAGACAACTTTGACATTACGATGGGCTCAAGTGACTCCGCGCAAATCACCGATTTAGTTGGGATTTACCTATTACGTAACATCAGAGCCGAAATCCAACCCATGTAAGGGGGAATATACAGGGACAACGCCCTATTTGCGGTCCACAATTGCACTAATCGGGGAATCGATTTGCTAAAGAAACAATTACATAGATTCTTAAAAAAATAGCGGTCTCTCTATCACCATCGACCTGAACCATAAAGTAGTAAACTTCCTAGACGTCACCCTTGATCTCAACAATAACCTTTATAACCCTTACCATAAACCAGGTGAAATACTCACATATATTAGCCCACACTCTAACCACCCACCGGCAGTCATCAGAGCAGTAATCAAATATATCTCCTATAGGATCTCAATGCTATCAGCAAATGAGGAGATATTTATAAACCACGCACAATATTATAATAAGGCTCTCTCTGAATCTGGTTATAAACAATCAATTTACATACCTAAATGCCATAACAGAGCAACTCACCATAATGAACTTAACACTAGAACTAGAAATACCTTAGCATATAGCCAGATTCGCCGGAATTTTAGCAGTAACAGCACCTATACAGGGAAGTTTAATGGTGGCAGCGGCCTGCTCCCAACTCCAAGTAGCAAACTAAAAATCAACCCTAGAATAGGAATGAGAAATGGGATGACAAATAACAAATCCCCAGGTAATAATAACCCTAGGAAAGACCCCTACCAACTCCACTCGAACCCCTAGAAGGAATAGACCTAGAAACATCACCAGGCTCAAACACCCATTCTCATATAATCTAGCTACTAATATCCCCAAACGCTTCTTCTCTATCCTATCCAAACACTTCCCCACCAACCATAGATATTACAAACTCATTAATAAAAATAACATTAAAATCTCATTATCGACAACACCTAACCTAGCTAGCCACATGGCGTTCAGTAACCATCATAAGCTAAGACAGTATAACTCCCACACCGCGGTACCACCACCCCTATCAAATACACCACGCCACTACACCAATAATTACTCTAGTAGCACACCTCCCCCATCTAACCCTTCTAGCACGGACCTACCGCTTAGATTAAACAACCCTACTCTCACTAAACGCAGAAGCAACTGCAACTGCCGTTACCCCAATGCATGCCCATTAAATGGACACTGCCTGACACCCAACATAGTCTATAGGTGCACGGTTGAGACTGCTTCGAATACCAGCTCTTATATCGGGTCTACCTCTAACCCTTTTAAGGTACGCTATAATGCGTACTCTTTTTCCTTCCGAGACCCTAGCAACAGATGTTCGACACCGCTAGCTAGGCTCATTAAAAACCTTAAATTAAACAACGTTCAACACTCACTAAAATGGGATATCGATTCAATGGACGAAGAAAATCTTGTGATCTCTGTATTACGGAACCATATTACATAACTCTATCACGACCTCTACCGATTAACGATAGAACGGAGGTAACCATTAGCTGTCAACATCGAAGGGCTAATTCCTTCGCCAATAGAATTTTTGCCCCAACTTAGTCATGTAGCCCCATTTTTACTTGTAGCTAATAAGTTAAATTGCCATGAACAACTCGATAATTATAAGTTACCTCCCCTTCATTGTCTCTCAATTAAAACATTTAAAAGTTAGCACCTAACTATAAACACTCACAATTTCTAATCTCTTGAGAAGTTACTTCCCCTGAAACCACCCTCTAATTAGTAAGGTAAATATGCCCTTTGGCAGCCATATTGTTACCCATAGGCAGATCTCACACAATGCAACCTCGACATATGAATACTGCTTGATTATGGCTGACAACTGATGCAACCAAGACACCATTATAAATACCAATATATGGAACACTATATTATGTAACATTATCCCATTATTTTAATTTATATTCCTTTGAAGTTCCGATGAGCCACTCTGTTTTTTAAATATGTTAATTATTTTCAACTGAACCAGATCAATTATGATATATAATCATCTGATCCAGAAATATTATATGGAGTAGCGAAGCAATTGTAAATGGACATTATTATTAATATTATTATTATTATTCTCTACATCCTTACATCAAACTAAAATATGTTGACAATCTTTTAATAATCTACGGCTTAATTCAGGATGTTTGTTTACAAACACACCGAGCATTATAATAAATGTTCGGTGAATCCATACGTACATATATATATATGTGTGCATGTATGTATATATGTATATATATATATATATATATACATACTACTGTACGTCTGTATACATATATGTATGTACGTATACATACTCATATTTAAGTAACAGCCGTACTAAGAGAGAGAAATAAAATTTTGTTTTATTTGTTCCGTTTATCGTTTTCGGTACCCCGGCCGATTAACTCACTCGATATGCAAATTAGGCTGCTCAGCCGTTAATATGCATAAGGAAAGTATATACTTTCAGACGTTCAACCATCTGGCAGGAAGGTATACGTTGCTGACGATAGCTAATTAGCTTGAAATAGTACAGCGTTTCTTTGTCAGTGTTGAACAAATGAGCAACGATTGTTGCTGGACACTATATGGCTTCATTCTTTGTTCACAAACACACCGAGCATTATAATAAATGTTCGGTGAATCCATACGTACATATATATATGTGTGCATGTATGTATATATATATATACATACTACTGTACGTCTGTATACATATATGTATGTACGTATACATATATATATATATATATATATATATATATATATATATATATATATATATATATATATATATATATATATATATATATACATATATATACATATATACATATATATATATATATATATATATATATATATATATATATATATATATATATATATATATATACTAGCTGTATAACCCGGGTTTATCCATGAGATTTGGTTCACTGATAAGAATTCAACTTCTTTTCTCCACCAAGAAACCAAAAATCACAAAAAGGGAACACGAAAAACAAAAAAAATATTAAGAATAACAAACCGAAATCCTGATAAGTTTACTGTCAAATAAGGTTGAAAACAGAAATATGATTTTGAAGTGAAAAACGAACCACCGGAATGCCACCCATTTAAACTGCTTATTGTAGTTAAATAACTAATGAAATGCAAAGTATACTTTATTAATTTGAATGTGTTATTTATGAAGTAGAAGTCTGCTTAGAACGCGCAAAATATAAAATCTCGTAATCGAGCGTTCACGATACTGACGTGACGTTTAAAGTCGGCCTTCACTTTGGCTAGCCGTTTACTAGTAATATAAAGCCAAAATGGACTTTCTCCGTAACCATGGAAGCTTGTAGTTTGAAACTCGACCCAACGTCCGACCACTTCCAATTTATATAGTAGAAATATATGCAAATGTGTGCTCTGTATGTAAATGAGGCTAATGTATATATGTGTCGAAATTATATGTCTTCACCAATATTGAGTGCCACCAGAGAGCAGGATAAGAGAGCACTGTCTTGACAACGACCAGAGTCAATAACGGCGTCATCGACATTTCTCCATCGTTTGCTTCTGTTGGAGTTAATTAGATGGCGGTGCGCCATCAGTTTCCAAATTCATAGCTGAAGGCTTTGAAAATGTTTATTTATAAATATACCATATATCGCTAGATATACAAAATACTCACACACACACTCAAATACACACACACCACGCCACAACCAAAACCAACGCCTGTGGAGGATTTTCCACACTCCGACCTATCCCAACTGGAGACATACTGTGATGATGAGGAGGAGTGGCAAATGGTTTCAGGAAAAAAGAAATAAGCAAACAATAAAAAAGTTATGACAGCTATACCACCACCCACACCAGCATCACCAGCCCCATCACCACAAACACTAACAACATCACCATCATTAACTCCAACACCACCAACACCAACACCTCAAAAATCATCACCAAAAAGCGAAACAGAAACAAACCCACAGCAAACGCAAGCAAAACAACCAAAACAATTATTATTATTATTATTATTATTATTATTATTATTGGGTGGTGCATTGGCAGTATAGGTAGAGTCTCGGACAATATACTTTGCAGTATAGAGTCACGAACCTTTACGTTCTGTTTTCAAATCCGCCAAAGTTAGCTTTGCCTTTCCTCCTTACGAAATCGATAAAAGAAGTACCAGGAATTCACTGGAATCGATTTAATCGACTTTCTCCTCTCCCCAAATTACTGGCCTTGTGCCTAAATTAGAAATCATAATTATTATCATTACTATTATTTTTATTAAGCATCTTGAACCGTCATGCAATCAAGTAATGAATTTAGTTTAGGGAAAAAGTCAAAATTGAGAAAAGTGTTTGTTGGAAAATATGTGAAAGAATGACAAAATGCATAGACATTACCAAGAATTCGTGAAGATCATTATTTAAAAAGGAATCGGCCCTTGTGGCCAATAAATGAAATCATTTGGCACTATTGGTAGAGGGTCGGACGCCATGCTTTGACGCATAGAGTTACGTCCCTTGCCATTCTGAGTTCAAATACCGCCGAGGTTAACTTTGCATTTCATCCTTACGGGGTCGATAAAATAAAGTACCAGTAATACACTGTATAATTGCTGGCCTTGTGCCTAACGTAGAAACAATTATTTAAAAAGAAAAAAAAACTCATAGGTATATATTTTGTTGAGTGTTTATAGACAATGACGTTAAAAATTTAATTAGTATTCATTTGATTAAAAATGTAGGTAGGAAAGATGAGATTATTGTTCACTATCCTAGACAACAAAATCAATTATAATTATATTGGTAAATAATATGAAGAAATGCTGAAGTATAATGATATTATAAAAACTGGAATATTCAATTAGGTATATACAAATAAACACAATATTTTATATATTTCTGTGAATGTGTGTATGTGTGTGTAGACTATTGAACGACAACCTGGCTTCGTTGTTTCGTGTTTTCCAATATGGTTTTGGTTTAAACAATGTTTTATGAAGAAAAATTGGTTGACTATGCAGAAACTTATCGTATATATATATATATATATATATATATATATATATATATATATATATATATATATATATATATATATATATTGGTAAACGGAAAAGAAAATGGTGACAAATTGTTCACAGTGAAAAATAGTTTAATTAGGAATAAGTGAGAATTAGTAATACTATTGGTTAGTATTCAGTTTTGGTTTTAAGTTTTACCGGTTGCCAATTTCAAATGCTTTTCAAAAATAATTTTGAGATAGAGCGTCCGTGATGTTTGCTCTATATATATATATATATATATATATATATATATATATATATATATATATATATATATATATATAGGAACAAGTAAGACCCCGGGGGTCTTACTTGTTCCTATTACCCACTCTACTACCCTAAGTATTGTGTACTTTGGTGCGTTATGGTCCACCTGGTTCCTTACCACATTTCCTTCGTTTTATATATATATATGGCTTCTACAGGACTAGAACTGTTTCATTCGGGAGAAACCATCAGGGCTTGTAGAAGCCATTTCATATTAAATATTTATACTCTGCTATGTATTGAGTACTTTAGCTTACTGTGGTTAACCCCGATTGAACACGAGATAAACTTATATATATATATATATATATATATATATATAGTAATATATATATATGAACATTGCAAACTTGACTGTCACCACATATTATGAACCTGAAGATTGCGAATGCATGAAAGTACTTGTTAAATTAAACTTAGAATTTAATGTTCTAATCATACTATTTCATTATAATACCATTATAAATTTTAAAGGATTGTAAATAAAACGAGTAAATCAGACAAAGTTGGAATTCCTCTTATTAATATAATCTTCTATAAACAATCATACACACCCGTGTATATTTATCTATCTGTCTATCTATCTATATATCTATCTATCTATCTATCTATCTATATATATATATATATATATATATATATATTATATATATATATATATATATATATATATAATATAGAGAGAGAGAGAGAGAGAGAGAGAGAGAGAGAGAGAGAGAGAGAGAGAGGGGGGAGTGATATTGGGAGAGAGAGAAAGGGAGAGAAACAGATAAAGAGAGGGAGTTGGACAGAGAGAGAGAGTGAGAGATGTATGTCAAGTAGAATGGGACTGAATTTGGGTCTGTAGCATAAATATGGATTTGCGGCACTGATCTGTGTAACGTTCATCACTGAGACTATTCAACAAAGGCCTCAGTGTGAAACCTCATCTTGTCCTTCTTTCTCGCTCTCACTCTCTCTCTCTCTCTCTCTCTTCTCTCTCTCTCTCTCTCTCTCTCTCTCTCTCATAATATATATATTTATACTTTCACATATTTTTATATTTGTATATCCGTTTGACCCGAAATAGGAGATCGATCTTCGCTGTGTGGATAATTAGTTTAACCACCATCTCAGTGTGTTTGGCCTTTAACGTAAGTTGTAAGCTCTAATTCATTTGAATTATAGAGCGCTTGCCTCATAATTCGAAAGTGTTTTCTCGTTATTTCATGGGCTGAAATTTAATTCTCGCTAATTTTTACTTGTATATATATATATATATATATATATATATATATATATATATATATATATATATATGAATCTTTTAATATAAGGAATTTTTAATATAAGGAACTTGTTCTTTGTTTTTATCCATCGTTTTTATTAATTTATATATATATAGGTTTAGGGAAGCAGAACATTGCTTATTGTGATCCTGTTCGTGGTTAAGAAAGCCAGTTTCATTGACGGTTTCAACGTATGGTTAGGTGTAACTCCACAAGTTTGTAAGAATTCCGTTCAATCTTGGAGTATAAAGTATAAAAGAGAAAACATACGTAAGCATTAAGAGAAGATTTTTATCGAGGTATTTACGACCGTTTCATTGGTAAGTGTAACCTTTTATTTCTATACTGCAAATAGCAGCCACTCAATTATAATTGTTGTTCACGTCCAAATTTAGAAAGTTTTGAAAATTTGGACGTGAACAACAATTATAATTGAGTGGCTGCTATTTGCAGTATAGCAATATAAGGTTAGACTTACCAATGAAATGGTCGTAAATACCTGGATAAAATCCTTCTCTTAATGTTTACCTGTGTTTTCTCTTTTATACTATATATATATATATATATATATATATTTGTTAAAATAACAGTTTAAAGTTTAAGCAAAGTCTTTTATTATTATTACTACATATATATATAAATATATATACGTATATATATATATATATATATATATATATATATATATACACATTTTAGAAATTAATATAAAAAATATTTTTAATTTAGTTAACCTATAATTAATATTCTACTACTGATGAACTATATAATTTTACTTTCCTTCTTACAACTATCTTTTCCTAAAATTGATACCATTAAGTAAACATATATAATGTTTTAATTCCAGGTTATGATTCTATGTTCCTTGAAATCTCTATATAATTTATTATTTCTCACTAATAAATTTAACCCCCCCCCCCCCAATAATTATATATATAAGTATATATATATATATATATATATATATATATTCTTTTTATATTTTTTTTAATTTCCCTCGTCTTTAACAGCACTCTTCAACTACATCTAACTCTTATTTATCATATCTATATGCATTAGTATAATTTTATCAATATAAATATACCCATCAATTAAATTAATTTATATTCTTTTCATAGATGTAAATTCCATATATATTTTTTTCACTAACACTTTTATCGTAAAATTTTTGTCTCCTTAGATATTTACATTGGCATTATTCTTTTATAACAGCAACTTTTCGTGTACCTTTTACTGACCTGACCCATTTTTCACCCCTAAAATAACCTTTTCATTCTTCATACTCCCTCCATTCAAAACTGAAATCTGCCTCCTTCTACCCCTAAAATAAACTTCAATTACTACTATTTTAGCATTTGGCCAATTATTAACTTTCTATTGGTTAATTCAAAACCTGTTCCCAAACAGACCTACTATATTAAATCTTTGTTGGATTTATTCAATGAACAAATATAATTATTTCTGAGGTCAGCATATGACCTATTTTCATCCCTAAAATAATCTTTCATTCATAATATTCTTTCCATCCAAAACTGAAATCTACCTTCCTCTACCCATACATTAAGGTTCTTTTACTACTATATTACTATCTTGACCTCCACTATCTTTCTATTGGTCAATTCAAAACCTGTTCCCAAACAGACCTATTGTATTAAATCTTTGTTGGTTTTTTTCAATAAACAAAGATCATTATTTCTAAAGACAGCCAATCCACCGCCCTCCTAAAGAGGGCGGTGGATTGGCAGTATCGGTAGAGGGTCGGACGCCATGCTTTCCAGCATAGTTACGCTCCTTTACGATCTGAGTTCAAATCCCGCCGAGGTTGACTTTGCCTTTCATCCTTACGGAGGTCGATAAAATAAAGTACCAGTAATGCACTGGGTAATTGCTGGCCTTGTGCCTAAAGTAGAAACAATTATTTCTAAAGACAGCATATATATGTATAGGTATGTATATTCCCTCTGATAGTTTGTAAAAAATTTACATAGATCTATAGGATATGCATACCAACACTAACATATATATCGTAGAAACGATCGTAAAATGATGAAATTTTTAATATAAGGAACTGTTTCTTTCTTTATTCATTATTTTATTAATTTATATATATATATATATATATATATATATATATATATATATATATATATATATATATATAAACGTTTGTAGTTGTAAGGCCAAGACAATGCAGGTATGAATATAGAATATAAATGCAAATGCAAAAGATATTGTTAACAATTAGTCTTTTACCTTAAATTTATTTAAATATCCTTAATTTTCGAGATAATATCTCTTCTTCGGAGGGAAGTAAAGTGGTTAATCTAGTGTTTTAATTAGCATGACATGGCAAGCTAATTAGAACACTGGATTAACCACTTTACTTCCCTCCGAAGAAGAGATATTATCTCGAAAATTAAGGATATTTAAATAAATTTAAAGTAAAAGACTAATTGTCAACAATATCTTTTGCATTTGCATTTATATTCTATATCCATACCTGCATTGTATTGGCCTTACAACTACAAACATTTATATCTCATTACACAATGCTTCAAGTGAACTACAACTTCCTCCTCATATATATATATAATAATATATAAGATGTGTGTTAGAAAAATATCTGTACTGAGGTCAGAAACAAATGTTTCGAAACCAAACTACAAATTACACGTTTTTCCTTTCGAATTAATTACCGTAGAGTGTATCACACTTTCTCCACTACGCCTCCATTCGCTCCTGAAATGATTCACCAGGGTTCTCCACTGCTCCGTCGTCATCGCCCTCTCATGGGTTCCCCGTCCGCAAAACTGGTCGCAATCTAAGATCTGTGACTCATCAGCAGTATTGACACTTTGCAAGTCTCGTTCGGTTTCTTGACAGTCAAGGTTGTACTGACACATGCGTTGTTCAGCTGCTACGACACCATCTTCATGTAGATCTTTAGCAAGCCCAGATCTTCGGTGACAATCTTTCAAACACTATTGCGGTTCATGCCCAGCTTACTTGCGAATCAGTCGAACTATCAGTCAGTCGACGATCGCCACATCTCACGTTCCTCAATAAATGGATTGGTAGATAGATCGACTGGTTGATATATATATATAGGTGTCTCTAGAGCGAGAGAGATAGAGAGATATATAGAGAGAGAGGGAGAGAGAGAGGGAGAGAGAGAGAGAGAGAGAGAGAGAGAGAGAGAGAGAGAGAGAGAGAGAGAGAGAGAGAGAGAGAGAGCTTTGCTACTGATAAACAGAACAATGCCAGAGTCAAATTGGTAGCATAGATTACACCGCGAACTGACAATATGCAAAATACGTCTTACATTTGATGAAGAATGAACATATGACATATTGAAAATTCCTTCACTCCTCTTTAATGTAAACAAACTGCCGTTTATTGTAACACGCTCTTACCGTGTGACAGCTATACTTTACACTATAAACGATCGCTGTAAAGAACATAGCATGTTGTGTTCATATTGGCGGCACTTACAGCAATTAGCAAACAACACTTAACAGCCGGCTGCTTATGTATGTATGTATATATATATATATATATATATATATATATATATATATATTTCCTAAGCTGTTAATGATTTAAATTGTCTGCCGTTACTGTTATATTTGCGTTTAAAATTTCTGCATTTCCTCTCTCTCTCTCTCCCGCCTCTCTCTCTCTCTCTCTCTCTCTCTCTCTCTCTCTCTCTCTCTCTCTCTCTCTCGATATATATATATATATATATAGGTATATATATATATATATATATATAGGTATCTGCGTGTGTTTGTGGGCGGTCGATTACCTCAGTGTGCGCCATCTTTAGGCTTGGTGTGATTGGAATTCAGAATATGAAGTAATGTAAATAAATACAAATAACATTTTTGTACATCGCTTCATCGTCCCTGTCCCTCACACCCCCTCTTCATTATAATCCTAATATGTTGGAGCAGTGATCACAGCAATAGAAGGGAAATAAGGAAAAAACAACAACAAAATATCCACGAGTAAAAAATTATACATTAAAGGGATGAGGAATGAAACAAAATAATTAAACAGATCATCTTGTCGAAATCATTGTAGCTATTGAATAAAGAATAAAAAAATATTTCTCGTATATGCTGATAATGCATTCTTTCAAAATATTTCAGGGTTGGTTGAAATTAATTACATAGCTGCCGACGTTGTATTTTCATTTTATCCTTATTCCTTTCGATGTATTGATATGTTGTTTAATTATATGCAAAAATATCACTATTATAATTGTTTCTACTTTAGGCACAAGGCCAGCAATTACCCAGTGCATTACTGATACTTTATTTTATCGACCCCGTAAGGATGAAAGGCAAAGTCAACCTCGGCGGGATTTGAACTCAGATCGTAAAGGAACGTAACTATGCTGGAAAGCATGGCGTCCGACCCTCTACCGATAATGAATGATAGGAAAAGGTATTTTTCTTGTAGAGGAGAAATTGGCGTCATTTGCTCGGACGTTATTTTCATTTCGTCTTAAATCAGCTACAAAACTGAGGAAAATTGATTCATATTCTAAAACATTTTATTGCCATATACACACATATGGGCATATACTTATACACCCATACATATACACATATGCTTAAAACCATCTGCACTATTACGTAAACAGCATGCAAGCAGTTTTGCGTACATATGCCATGATTTCCAGGTACAAAAATACACACACATAAACTCAAATATCTATGCTTGTCCAGAATTATGAACGCACATACATATATACACAGCCCAAGAAATTAAAGGTAGTTGAACAAACACGGAACATCATATAAATACACATTCAAATTGACAAACACACATACCCAGAGCATCTATTGTAAATTCACAAATAGGAACATTCAAATTTAATATAAATTTATGAGAGATATGCTCTTACATTCGCACAGTAAAAATAATACCACATTAACATAAATATAATTTTTAAACATACAATACACTTACTTAAAATTGAAATAAACATTTATTTTGATTATAATCTTTGTACTTTAAAGTGAATATTACAATGAATTAAAATGTCTACTATACTTATCAACATCATTTACATCGTTATTGAAGAAACGGTTGATGATTCTGATTTTTTTTTTAATATGAAAGGGTTCAGTAATTTGCTAAAAGCATTGTGGAAAGTGTAACATTTGGTGTATATTTTAGAAGTCAAGAACTTAAATGGTTAAAAAATGATGATAAAGTTGTTCCAATGTTACCTTGGAGGTGTGTAATTAATCTATACAATTTCAGCATAAAATCCCCTCGCTAAAAGAAGATATGCCGAAACTAAATGCGATCATGGTACTTATTCTTCAATTTTAAATCTGAATATGTTTTACAAATTTAATAGCAGGTGATAACTGATTCAACTGAAAAACTAAATTGAACCTTGAGTAGAATTTTGTATTATGTATTGTTAGATAATTTGTCAACCAAGGATGAGTTGATTTCGGCTGTATTTGAACTCGGAACCTAAATAGCCGTACTTAATGCTTCAAAGAACTAATGATTCTGACAATCCACACACAGCTACAGGACAAAATAAAAGAGTATATTATTTTGTTTATTTGATATTATAACCGTTTGTGTTAGTTTTTGTAGTGATATAATATTGCTTTGTTGAACTAATTTAGAGAATTTATAACTTATATTGTTCTTATTTGTTGATGTTGTCTAAATTCCTATTTATGCATGGACCCGTAATTTCTTGTTGAGTCGTTGTGGTGCCGTAGGGACATGCAGCTTTCCTTGGGCATTTAAAACCTTGTGGAGCCCATCTCATCTGGTCTGAACACAACCGATTTCTTCCAGAAAAGGTGTGAGAGTGATAGAGAGGAATTGAAATAAAAGAAAACAAAATCTACTCTAGTATAGTTGGAGCATTTGTTATCGACCTCGATAGGATGAAGGTAAAATTAACTTTGGCGGGATTTGAACTTAGAGAACTGAAAACCAGAAGGAACACCGCAAATCCTTCTAAACGTCGTTCTAAGGACTCTGCCAATTTACCAGCTCATAAACCTCTATAATCTTAGTAGATAGTTACATAATGTATAGTATTCCCAGTCGTGTCATGCTTGCATTGTTCGTTAGCTTTAGCATTGAAAAGCCACTTAGAGTCTAATTAATACTATTATAACTATATATCATTACTGTAAAAGCTAGAGTATTGTTACATATTGCATTGGTTCTGCATTTATATCTGTAAGAGATAAATACAACCAAGGTATTAATTTAATGCGTCTATAATATTCATATTTTGCCTCTCGTTTCATTCGTATAGCCTGTATGCTACAGAGTTAAGAGATTCCTAATTACCTGTATGTCTGTATTAAATCTAATTATTTCATTCTTTATCTATCATGATATTAGTAGTTTTTATTAATTTCCTCTTCTTCAAGTTTAGCGCATTCTCATAACCGATATACAATTACTCAAGTAAATCGTTTACAATATTATCAGTGGTGTATATCAGTGAAGATAAAGAAAAAAATTAATAAGATGATTATATTATTGTAATAGGAATGAAATTCACTTTCAATATACGTTATTTTATTATTTACCTACGCCAGAGTGCCGTGGTTTGTCAGTATCGGTAGAGCGTCGGTTAACATGCTTTACGGCACAACGTCACGGATCTCTACGCACCGAGGTCCATTTAATCTATTTTCCGCTTCCCTTCAGATTTCCGGCCTTGTGCCAAACGTAGAAACAATTATTATTGTCGTTAGTGTTGCTGTTGTGTTTATTGTTGGTAATGATGTTATTAATGATTTTTTTTTATATTAGTGTTACATTTGTTGATGTAGCCCTAAAAAATGCAAGTTATCAAAATTCATTATCCCTGAGACCGCAGCAATTTATCTCCATAATATTCTCGAACGGATTGAAAGCTAACAATGTGTCACCAGTCTAGCGAGAGAATGTTCGTGTTAATTCAGATCTGAAGTACTTATGATTTTTTTACAAAGATTACTGTCTCCGATAATACCGTAAATAATCGACTCAATCAATAGGATATCGAATATTTATTCAGTAGAAATTGAAAATCTTACTGAATGTTTTTCTGATAAAGCCAATCTTCATTAGCTGTTTTCAGTGTTAAAATGTAGATTCATATCAGAATGTCATTTAGTTTTCAGTGACATTTTCAAGTCTTACAGCTGGCACGTCAGGTTGTTCCAAAGCAGTGCAAGCACACACAAATAACAAGCACGCACACACAAATCACACACGCACACACACACACACACATATATGTATACACATGTTCACGCATGCACACACCGACACAAAGACACATACACATGAAGACACGCACAAATACTCATACATGCATTGACACCTACACATATTGGGACATATGTGCACACAATGTAGAGTTGCACTTCCAGTCTGCTTATTGATAGACATACATATATACCAACAAACACCCAGAAGTGTGAGCTGTAAAAGCATAAAACATTTAACAGTTTAAATAATGCTACTGATGTAAAATCAAATCCAGATTCGAAAACCAGACAATCAACTATTGTATAATATAATTGTTTCTACTTTTGGCACAAGGCCAGCAATTACCCAGTGCATTACTGGTACTTTATTTTATCGACCCCGTAATGATGAAAGGCAAAGTTAACCTCGGCGGGATTTGAACTCAGACCATAAAGGGCCGTAACCCTTTGCTGCAAAGCATGGCGTCCGACCCTCTACCGATACTGCCAATCCAACAAACTATAATAAATTAAGGAGTGCGGGACTGCGTACGGTTTATAATTTGTTTATCCCATTAGTAAAATAGGTTGGATTACTTTGAATAAATAATGAATCAATATTACTTAATTTATCTACTAAATTTCGTGACTGTTGATTAAATATATTTTGTTTATTTAAAGATTCACTTCTTTAAAATTTCTGAAATATCAACATTTCCTGTTGGCCATCGCTTAAATAAATATTCATATATTTCTGTCACTAATTTTCTCCTAATGCAGTTTATATATAATATCGTCTTTTTTAATGTATCATTGATTACGGTACTGATTAAATAAGACGGCGTAACGCAGTCTTCGTTCAATTTCTATGTATTATATATTGTCAATCACGATGTTATTTGATGTATCATATCTACATGTATTATTATTATATATATATATATATATACCTACATGTATATATATATATATATATATATATATACTAGCAGAAAACCACCCGATGGGTGGATTTTCTGCAAGTATAGTATAATATTCATTCACATGCATTACATGTCTCAGAAAGAGAATTGTCCGGGAAAATTTGGCTATATTCTTGGTGGTGAGTTCCGCATTTCTCTAATATGCATCGCCTACTGCTGACAAATCTAATATATAAATTTCATGTTGGTATACTGAGAAAATCAAAATCAAAATATAATATATAAATAACAAAAATTGTGAACAAATAAAATACGCATGGAGATAACAATAGTTATACCAAATATAGATACTAGATTTATATGCGGGTACATGGATTAAAGTCCTAATGACCAATGATAAGATTAATAGAGGCGTAAGTGGTGAAAGTCTCAAAGTGAGAACTGCGAATTGTAGGGGAGCCTATTTTAATCATTTCGAAAAATTGGTGGAGTAGAAGGGGAGAAAGAAAGATGTGAAAGAGAAAGAGAAAAAAGAAGTGAAAAAAAAAAGATAAGAGAGACAAAGTGAAATACGAAGAGAAAAAAGAACGAAGGAAAAAATGAAAGGACCAGAAATGATAAGTTTTCGTTGAAAGGCAATAAATTAAATTGTGGAGCAAAATCTTACAGTTATTTTCACAGAAATCAACAGGAGACAAGCGGGCTCCAGGAGTAATAAAGGAGGAGTGAGTTAGTTGATATAGATTGGATACAGAGCCACGAGATCTGACCCTATGCTAGTTCTAGTGATATTTAGCGGTGGCGTATAATACTACATATTGGCAACTGAAGTTCCTATCTTGTCGAGAGTTCAACAGATCCGTCCCAGTCATAATCTCCAACATTTCCACCACACCACGCCACACATAGATTGCAGGAACGTCTATCCTTTTGATATGGATGGGCGAATCGTAACACTGACCAAGAAAGTGTGTATTACTACCCCGTTTTATATCCCCGAATTTTTGGCTAGGGCAATGGATGGTACGTCGCTCGGGATTTTTGAATGAGTGGAGGTGCACAAACCATTGTGTTTAAAGAAGTTGTATGTGACACACCCATAATTATATATCCTCAATTCTATTTTGACCACACATTGTTAAACGATATTTTTAATTATAAATTTTCCTATTAAAGGACATTTACTAGTTTGTCTGCATTTGCAATGTGGTCCTGAAAAATGTAAGGAGTCATGACTTTCTTCTGCTTTAGGGTGGTATTCAGGATAGAAGAATGCTCGATTGGATTAATACGTATGTTGTTTGATCAATGTTTATGTTTGGATGTATCCATGCCCGGTATGTATGGTTGTGAAGATCAGCTGTTAGTAATCATAATAATTCATACATGACCAGATTCATATTGACCATTTTCTTATTCTCCCGCAGCCGTTTTCTTATAATTTAAGCTCATAATAATGCTACTAAGGTTCGCCGTGATAGAGTAAGACAACCAGTCTGTTTTTTTATTTAGGATCCTACGATACCTATGAGAGGAAGCAACATTTCCATCTGTTAATGTAAGGAAACGCGTAGATATTTTGGTAGTGACTAAATCCTTATGTGGAGGATTATACTATATGTAGCAATTGGAGAGAGACCACATTGGTATTTTCTTAACTGAAGATCTCGTTTTCGATTTCTCTTGTGCAGGATTTGGAACGGTTATTCAAAAGGTTCTCATAACATGTTATATCCGTATTGTTGCATACGAGATGTTTTTTTCCTGGTAGAGTAACAGTTTCGCTGTATGCCTGTTAGTTTAGGAATATATTAAAGTGATTCGGCCTAGCCGGCTTTGTTGAAAGCCACCTTGTAATAGTTTACATGTACATTAAAGGTGGATTCAGAGGCGGACAGCCTGGAAAGCCTAAGAGACACATTTCCAACAATGGAGTGGATGATGCATCTTGGCTGATTCGAATAGCGATTAACATAATTCAAATTTTCGTTGTTATTATGAAAGGATTTATATCCGCAAGCTTTGCTCTATAACGGCAGCTCTAAGAAATTTGCTAATCTAAAGTTATCTTTTAAAGTTATTTTAACGCCCATGCACCAAACAAGGTATATTATATGTTTTCCTTCTTCGTTCGAACTCTTGTCCATTGTAATTTTTGAAATGTAGAAGAGCGCCATCTCAATATATTCCGCCCTGAATGTCAAAACATTCCAGATGCAGGTTAGGCGTGAGACAGATTCCGACAAGGTGCGTCACCTAGGCCGTTGGCTTGAACCTATGTGTATGTCGAAGTTATTGTTTCTATTCCTACGCGTCCAATATTGGTTAGTAAACAAGATTACTGAGCTTAGAATATTACATAATTGTGTAGAAACATAATAAATTCGTCTTCTTGCCATCTAACTTCTTGTGATCAAGTATATTTTATTATACATATTTCAGAGATACTGACCTAACTTCAACAGTACGTCCTCATCAGATAAAATAAGATGATGCATGACATACCCTGACTTAGTAGATGGTTAAGATCCAGTCATGGTAGTGAGTAAGATATGACAAAACTCAATATTAAAACTTAAGATTGATACATGAAAAAACTTACATATAATACATATAATACAGAGGGTGTGTGTAAGAAAGCTTAAAAATACATGACAGTAATTTACATAACTGTTAGAGATTCAAATAATTATTGAAGAAAGAGGAAAGAAAAAAAGAAAGACAGAGAGAAAATAGATAAGGGGAAAATATAGCTAGTAGAGGTATAGAGAGCAAAAGAGAATTGATCAAGGAAAGGGAGACAAAGAGGAATAATTATAATTATAGGGAGGGATGAATTATATATATCTATACATAACTATACATTTTGGGCATAGCCATGCGATAGAGTAAACTCGAATCTTTGTATTATTGAATTATCTAGAAATATTCATCAAACTAAATCCTAAATATAACTGGGTGTAATTAATAAAGGTTAATTTCCTTAGTTAATTAGTTATATATACTATCCAAACGTATCCGGTTGACCGTTAACTTTCAAATCATTTAAGTTAGTTCAGAGTAATGAATTAATCAAAGTGTATCATATTTCAGGCTATAAAAGTTTATTAATATTAAATTAATATTATCTGTATTAATATTAAAGTATACTATCATATTTAATTTATAAAATCATATTTTATGAATTCATATTTAAACTATTTGCAAACATGAGAAAGAAGACATGCTATTTTTCATCCTCGCGAAGGTAATTCTTATTAATTTTATTATAATATATTTAATTATTTATATTATATTGAAGATAATTCACATTATATAATTTATAAAATAATTACAGTTATAATTTTTAAAATCAAGATTAACAATTAGAATGCCTTAACGCCTTATAATTAAACTTTAAAAAGTTTATTATTAAATTAGATATATGCATTTGTCTAAATATAAACAAAGATTACGTTGTCTAAAGATTAAGATGATACCTATCAGTTATAAATAACATAATATAATGCAATAAATAAGTTACTGATAATATTGTTAAAAATTAAGGTTTTAGATCAATTATTATAATAAGGTCATGTAACACATATGTACTATAATTATACAAGCCAAATTTCGTGAATCATATGGATAAGAATCTGATTCAAAGTAAAAATGTGAATTGTCTGCGATCTTAAATTTTTTTATAAATTTATATAGTAGTATAATGTGTCTGCAAACATGAGAAAGAGAAAGCCTAAGAATTTCATTGACCCGAAGGTAACCCAAATTTAATTAAATTAAATAAAATAATAATCGTTACATAACTTAGAAAATTTAGAAAATATTTAGAAAATATTTAACGATTATAACACTAGAAAGTCATTAAAGTATTTAAAATACTTATAAATGTAACTAGAAGCATGTGATTATACTAGGTATACAGATTTGTTCAAATATAAATAGAGTATTCCAGATATTAGTGATCGATATACATATAATAAATAATTAGTACAATCATTGTTAGTAATGCTATAATTGAAGTTTTACATCAAGTTAAGTGGAAAAAGGTTTGTCGAGTATTATGGTGTGTGACGCACATACCGTAAATATATATAAATAAAAATATATAAATCAAACTTCCTGAATCGTAAAACATACTCCAAATGAATAAATATACAAAAACATAAACGCATGAATGATTTACGGTACATTATCACTGTTAAGCTTATAAGCCATATATTTAAAAAAATATACAAGAATCCCAGTCAAAAATTAAATATATCTTAACAATCAAAAGATATGCACATTCCTCAAGAGATCATGTTAACAAATAATATGTTTCTATACCCTTTAATCTAACATTAATCATATCATAAAAGAATAAAAAATAAAAATTATTAAAGTTTTATAATCTGTTATAACGTTTTAGGTACACAGTTGATAAGAGACGTCAACAATTAGAACCTGTTTATTTAGTCTTTTTTCCTGACATTTTGCGAGGCTTGGAATGTAGACAAAGCTTTATGAAGGCAGTTTGAGAATAATTCACTCTTTTTGTTAATTAAATTTTCATAATTACTAATGATTAAAAGGCTCTCCATGGTACAGAGGTTGCAGTTAGGTGATATTGAAGAATTCAAATAAATTCTACTATTACACAACTTTGCCCAAGAAATCGAGTATTTTAAGTTTTTTGTATTTAATGACCATACAAGTTGTGATAAAGAAGTCGAAGATTTCCTATTAGGATTCGAAAAAGAGCATTTGAGATTCGCAAATCTTGATTTAAATGTCGAAGAAGTTGCACCTATATAGTTGTATGTGAAGTTATTTGCTTTTACGGTGCATTTATATACCAGATTGCTATCCAGACAGTTATTTTGCAGAGGGCAATCTGGTCTATTTCTACAATTACACTTCGATTTATTGTTATTACTATAACTTGTACTATTTACATTAACATCATTAGTACTCCGAAATGTTCTATTGATTGTGATGTTATTGTTATTTCTAGTATTAATATTGCCAGTGTTATTATATTCATTATCGTTTAATGTATGTTGATATAGAATTCTACTATTTATTTTAGCGATGTTCTGGGCCATATTCATAGTTGTAGAATAAGAAAGCTTAATTGTGTGTCTGTTAAATATGGAACGGTATTTATGTTGAATGGGGAAGGATTTATCTAAAGCTTTAAAGAATAGATTTGCAAGTGGAGCTTTTATCGCTATAGAAGCCGGGGGCAAACCATATAACTGATTTAGTTCTGATTTGTTTCCCGATATATTTACGGTAGTGGTGTTTGTATTAAAACTTTTAGCATCTCGTTTATACATGTTAATCTTATTAGGATTATAATTCAATTATTATTATCCCTATATTCTATATTATTTTTATAACCTGCCTTTCGTAGCACGTCATTATAATATCCTGCTTTTTCTTCAAATATGGATTTATTAGCGGATATTCTAGTTATGCGTTTCTGTACACTATTGACTATTGCGTTTTTCACAGATTTACAGTGATTAGAGTAATAATAATAATGTATATGTATAGTATATATGTGTTACATGACCTTATTATAATAATTGATCTGAAACCTTAATTTTTAATAATATTATCAGTAACTTATTTATTGTATTATATTATATTATATATAACTGATAGGTATCATCTTAATCTTTAGACAATATAATCTTTGTTTATATTTAGACAAATGCATATATCTAATTTAATAATAAACATTTTTAAGTTTAATTATAAGGTCTTTTGATGCTTTAAGGCATTCTAATTGTTAATCTTGATTTTAAAAATTATAACTGTAATTATTTTATAAATTATATAATGTGAATTATCTTCAATATAATATAAATAATTAAATATATTATAATAAAATTAATAAGAATTACCTTCGCGAGGATGAAAAATAGCATGTCTTCTTTCTCATGTTTGCAAATAGTTTAAATATGAATTCATAAAATATGATTTAATAAATTAAATATGATAGTATACTTTAATATTAATACAGATATTTATAAACTTTTATAGCCTGAAATATTATACACTTTTCATTACTCTGAACTGACTTAAATGATTTGAAAGTTAACGGTCAACCGGATACGTTTGGATAGTATATATAACTAATTAACTAAGGAAATTAACCTTTATTAATTACACCCAGTTATATTTAGGATTTAGATTGATGAATATTTCTAGATAATTCAATAATACAAAGATTCGAGTTTACTCTATCGCATGGCTATTCCCAGACGTATAGTTATGTATAGATATATATAATTCATCCCTCCCTATAATTATAATTATTCCTCTTTGTCTCCCTTTCCTTGATCAATTATCTTTTGCTCTCTATACCTCTACTAGCTATATTTTCCCCACATCTGTTTTTTCTCTGTTTTTCTTTTTTTCTTTCCTTTTTCTTCAATAATTATTTGAATCTCTAACAGTTATGTAAATTACTGTTATGTATTTTTAAGCTTTCTTACACGCACCCTCTGTATTATATGTAAGTTTTTTCATGTATCAATATTAAGTTTTAATATTGAGTTTTGTCATATCTTACTCACTACCATTACTGGATCTTAACCATCTACTATGTCAGGGTATGTCATGCATCATCTCATTTTATCTGATGAGGACATACTGTTAAAGTTAGCTCAGTACCTCTGAAATATGTATAATAAAATATACTTGATCACATGAAGTTCTTTTTGTGTTAATATTTTGAATTAATATTAATAACTTCGGAAAACCAAATACTGTTGAGTGCTTCTAATCTATTGTAAAACTAATTCTTTGATTTATTCATTGAACCTTGTTTAACCTTTAAATATATATGTATATATATATATATATATACAGTGAGAAAGAAGAGAGAGAGAGTGATAGCGTGTCATATATTGAAGTACATGCAATATGTTTGTGCATGCCTTGCTCTGTATATTTTAGGATTTGATCATTTCAGTCTACCCATGTAATCATGTGAAGAAGCCAAACATTCGTATTACTGGATCCTTATACATTTTCAATGACTTTTACTCACTCGGTAATGATACATCTTTTAGGAAGTTTAAAAAATAATACATTTTGTGAGATTTCATCTTGGCATAGACATAAAAATAAATTTAGTTTACCATACTCTAACAGTTTACCAACAAACACACTCCAATTAATTCGGTTATATAATCATCTGTACTTCAGTACATATGATTATTTAACAGTATTTTATCGACATTGGATTGAAAAAAAATTTGAACTTTACATTATTTGAACTCGAAAGGGCGGTGAATTGGCAGTATCGGTAGAGGGTTGGATAATGCTTTCCAGCATAGTTACGTCCCTTTACGATCTGAGTTCAATTCCCGCCGAGGTTAACTTTGCCTTTCATCCTTACGGGGTCGATAAAATAAAGTACCAGTAATGTGCTGGGATAATTGCTGGCCTTGTGCCAAAAAGTAGAAACAATTATTTGAACTCCAAACGTAAATGAACGTAACTAGGCACGTTTCTATCGCATACGGTATACACACACACACACACACACATATATATATATATATATACATAACTTCAAAGGCATATATATATAACTTTATATATATATATATAACTTCAAAGCATGGTCACAACACATGTTGCCTACAGTTGTCATGAAATATTTAACATAATAGAATTTGTAGTTGAGTTCATAGCTGGTGTTTTGACTTTGCCATTAACTAAAACAATGACAGGAAATCTTTGATCGTTTTAATTCAATGGCTGTATATATATTCTATTATATTTTTAACGTAAGGCAATGCAGAAACATTACAAGTGAAATAACTTGCCGATTAACCCTGTCTGTGATTCGGGAAAAGTAACATTAATAACAAAATTATGCAAACATCAGAAGGTTACATAATATAGAATTTGCACACAATCACAGACAATTGATGGGGAAGTATATTCGAGTGTATTTTATTTCTAATATTGCCACAGTTTCAAACATTTTGGAGGAGGAAACACTTGATTATATGGACCGCAATATGTGACTGGTACATCGTTTTATCTACACTAGAAGGATGAAGAATAGGGATACATCTCATCAATGACGACTTAGAATTAATAAAATATACGATTATGATGATACAAAGTTATAATGTTCCAGAATAATAGTTGTAAATGACTTCATATGAACATTAAGAAAATCATTGTTGTAATACAAATTTAACTATTCTCGAACAATTCATATGCTAACAGTAAGATCATTCTGAGAAATGTGTAATGTAATTGTTATTTGCACAAATGTGATTAAGTTAGTCGGTAGCAGCAGTATATATTCTCACTATACATTACAGTTCAGTTACAGCTTAATCTTATTTGTTTAGAAAAAGAATTAAAAATGGTGAGCAGAAGTAGCTTATAGAAATCTTTACTCGATCTTTATAGCAATTGACTATAATTGATTCAGCTCCTTAATCTAGACAATAATATGTTGCTAGATGTCCCTTAG
>OZ024743.1:115545125-115597625 GCA_964016885.1 Eledone cirrhosa
GTTAAAATATTGATGCATATCATGTATTCTTCACATTTACTTATATTTTAAGTAGCAATTAATTATCCCTATAGCATTTCTTTCTAAACGTTTTCATTTCATCGGTGTGCGTTGCGACCCATCTATTTCATTCATTCCTAACTATTTGTATATATTCTCTAATTCCCATATATCAGTTACTTTATCTAGCGTGATAGAGATTTTCACTAATTTTCTGGATGTCTGAGGTTTTGTCAATTTAGTGTGTGAGACTCTTTTTTAGTTTTGATGCTTTCCTATACTTGTTTAGGGGCTGTGTTTGATGTACTATTCCTATGTGTAGTCATTATCTTGCTGCCTGCAACACACTCCTTCACCATTACTTTTCCAGGTTTTTTACTTTTGGGGCTACAGTATTTTTCCTTCTCAATTAATATATCTGGTCTGTCGTGTTCAATTTTCATCTCCATCTGATATGGAAAGTCTCATAAGAGATTTATCTTATCGTTCTCTACCACTCACATCATTTGTGACACCATGCTCATAGTTTTGTCTGCATATGGAAATCCAGAACTGTTACACAAGCTCAAGTGCAACATGGTATCCATCATATCATGTCTGCCTTTTTTGAAATCAACCTGGTATAACTGCTTATGCTTTCAAACGATTTGGGTAACTGTCTCCCCACAAATTCTGCATTCAGATTGGGCATCTTTCTTGCCTAGGTTTTTCCTTACCAACATTCTTCTTAAGACTTAATATTGCACTGTTAATATAAATCCTTTCGTTTCTTTCTTAATGCAGATTTTCCGTATCTATAACCAAATAATTTTGTTATCACACACGTTTCCTTTTTTCCTTCAGGAATGCTGAATGTTAGGGCCTTTCATCCATCAAATGTATTTTTACGTTCCTCAGCAACCAAAGTCTTTGTTGTTTTTGGTCTCCATTTTTCTTAAGTCTGCTTTCCCTGAAAATTATTATTATTATCATTATTAATATTCAGTTCAAATCTTACCGAATTCAGCTACGCTTTTTCTCCTTCCGGCGTCGATAATATAATGCACTAGACACATTTTGGGCCTGATATAATCGATTTCCACCCCTCCAAACTTGCGGGCATTGTGCCTAAATTAGAAACAGTTGTAATTATTATTTATGTTGTTATTCTTGTTGTTTTAATATCTTATTATTCATTGAAAATTGCGCTACTATTTATAGCCTAGATTACGAGAGTGATAGGTTCTTAATCCCGATGTAATTCCACAGACCATCGAATTATTATGATATATAATTTCATGGTGATTTTCCAGCATAGATTGATCGAATATTCTTATCACAATTTATTTTTCAGGCAAAATATTCCATTTTCTGTTAGAAACATCTTCATTAAAAAAAACAGTTGTACTTTGTGCATATTATACATGGTAGTATAATATGCATTGCATATTTTTACATTGCGGTATCTTCAAAATGACAGTATCATAAATATAAACATAATCCTCCATGTCTCTATTGGTTTGAGGTAACTAAATTATCCATCCAATACTTTACAGATTTTAAAGCTAGCGATTTTGTGATGTTATATATAAATAGGTTGATGTTTGTCATATATAAACATGTTTAGATAGGAATGTATTTATGTATGAGTGTGTGTGTGAACGTGTGTGTATTTGTTTGTATTTGTATGTTTGTTTCTTTTCATTATTCATGGAGAATATGTGCTTCAATTTCGAAGAGCAGATGGTGAATTATCTTTGTTTTTTGCAATTGTTCGAACATTATTTATTGACTTTCAGTAATTACGCAAGTTTTATTGTTGTATATGTTTTATTTCGTACTCTTCGCATATCCTCCTAGAAATTTTAGACTTTTATTTATCCTTTCTTTTGTGTTTGTTTGGCTGATTGTTAGGCTACTTGTTTTGTTTTATTTTATTTTTTTGTTATAATCCATCATAATCTGTTCTTTAGTTTGTTAACATACTTGCATATTAGCCAAAGTTATTTATTCATTGTCTGATTTTCCTCTCCTCGGTGTATAATTTCTTGAATTTACCTAAGGATTTCCTCGTAAAATAGTAATGTATTAAACCGCTATATCAGTTTTTATGATAAACACTTTTACATTTAATTTAATATTTGCCATTTCGTTTGTGTGCAGACATTCACCTTAAACCATCGAAGATTCCAGCTTCCAAATGTTTGAATATACAGCAATAACGCCTTTTACTGAGCATGCAACCTTATTAATGAATTTACTTGCATCATAAAGGTAATATTCCAAACACCCAGTCTTTCCATTATCCTTAACATTAGAATCCTCTTGTTATGTCTCCTAACATCCAATGACTTCAGTGAGCAATCTCTAAATAAGATAATGTTGCTGACGAAACAAAGTGTTTTAAAATGATGTTTAGCCTAACATCAATAACACAACCTCTAAAATGCTGGACATTTTCCATCATTTTCGATAATCTCTAAGGAATATTTGAAAATCTAAAATCTTCATATTTCAGCCAAGGAAAATACAGAAAAAGGGTCCGGAAATGTAAAATTATGCTATCGTGGAATATATTACAGTCTGATTATCCCACCTTCTTTTCATCATACCTTTAGTACTGAGTAATTCGAGGTAGATATAAATGCGATTTATTGCAGACCGATATTCATGCACAGTACCTTTTGATTTCCTGTTTATTATTGGTTGCGTTTGAATCAGCGACATTATATTCGGATCGGCTAAATTTTATATATCATGCATTTCTATATATCAGACGACATAACTATATGATTGTAATAAGCAAGTTTATTGTTAAGCATATTACTATATACTGATAGTTCTTATAAAGAAGTTAGCGATAACATATATATTTATTGTATGACATAATAATATCGCCTGTTGAATATAAACGTGATTATAATTAATTAAGGTTATAATTGATTAATATTGCTTTAATCATCAAAAGGCCATAGCTAGGGGCAATGTGGTTTCCTCGGTGATATGAATACATAACGTACAGTTATTTTACATATGTCCAATTTATATAATTTAATTTATATAAATTCCGTAGATATATGCTTATTACATAGTATGTTATAGCATCAAAATCAAACAATGCTAAATTATCAAACATTCATCAACAAAACTATCTCCGAAAATGTATGCAGGTATGGATGGATGGATGGATTTGTAAATCCTGACAGCGTCGAAGGTTCACCACTGTGATATCCAACGAATTTGGGGCATTTTAAACCTGGCCTCGCCCATCTTTCTCTAGGTTTGGGTTCAAGCGGTTTTTACAATCGACTAATATATAATACCCTTGTATATATTTCCAGTACACACTAGAGATTCCCGGGGAACGAAGAGGTAATTATGTCGACTGAAGAAGGAAGAGGTGATGACAAACTGAGGAAAGAAGGAGTGATAAGGACGACTGAGGAAGGAACTGGTGATAACGTCGTCTGAGGAAGGAAGGGGAGATAATGTCGACCAAGGAAGGAAGGGTGGCAGTGTCTCAGCAAATTGACTACACACATTGGCTGTAATGATTATGTGTGTATGTATATGTGTGTTTGGGTAAATTATATTTATATATAATATTTGTGTGGGTGTATATATGTTTGTGTGTGTTTATTTAGAAAGGTACATGGACAATAGAATTACAAACACACGCAACTACACACACGCACACATACACACACACACATATATATATAAACAGACTAACTTAGAAAAAATAATTATCACATCTATGTGAGGGCTGTGGAAGGAAGGGGTGAGAAAATCAATACGAATTCTCTACTTTACACACAGTAAAACCTACAAAGAATAGATCTTCGTTGTCTTCGATGATAAGTTGTCTAGGTGCTCGATCAACTGCTCAGAATATTTGTAAATTAACGTGTAACTGGCTGGATATTCCATAATCATGTGTACCCTAAACGTTGCTTTCGTGAGAAATACAATGCAACCTAACTCTCAATGAGTCAGTGGATTTGGGGTTTCGCTAGAACGTTGGATATACTGTTCAGCAGTATTCGTTCAAATAAAGCCAAAGCCATCTATGGTTTTAATCCTTTCGAGGTCGATGAAAAAATACCAGTTCAAACAATACTGGGCTCAATTCTTGTCTTATATGTCTTTCTTCACTCCTCTCTATTTCTATATCTCTCTTTCGTTGGAGGGATTCGGCTGTGTTATGACCTAAACACAGGTTTTAAATGCACATCGGCACGCTGTATGTCACTCAAAGATACATAATCCTAACAAAGACATATCGTGAAGTTGTTAATATGGATTTATTTCAAGTTTACAATATTCATGATTATTCCTTGAAAATTGTAATCTCTAGTGATTCCTAAAGACTTCTGGAAAATATGAGAAAATCTATTCTGGAACATATAACTAGTTTTGTGTTCAGCAAGTTTTATGATTTGGTGTACTTTTGATATTACGAATTTCATTGATTATATATTCAGAATACTGTGGTGTGTGACAGAATCATGAAATTTGAACAATATTTTAAATATGAAGGTTACAAAACATATTTGTCATATAAGAATGAGGGATGATAAATGTAATACCTTAACAGTAATACCTGGACTCTACGATTACGTTTCGGAGAAATTCAAAATGAACAATATATATATTTAACTAGCAGTGGAACATGAACCTGACATCTATATATGACTCAATATGAGACCTTTGTTGTTTCTCTCAATGCCAGCCTTGATGAGTTGCCCCGTTATCAAAACATATTTACAGGACATTATGCGATGTGTTCCTCACATTTCATTAGACGTTAGTGTTCTTTGATTGAGATTTGATTGGTAATACTAGCAGATCAAACCACAGTGCATAGATGCTCCAACATATGTCTTCTGTTTGTTTGTATGGCAGTGTTAATTTCTCTAACAAGACTACCAGTATTGCTCTTTCAGTAAACGGATTTCAACTGATTCGTTAAACACTCAGAAAAGAGTCGACCATCACGACAATAGATACTTAATAAAAGATTATATAGTCTAGACGTGACAATTAACATAATCCGCTCTCCATTATGTTTCAAGTTATTGCAGCCCTCTATAATGGTGCGTTATCTTTCGTGCATAAAATATACATTATCATATTATTAGTGTTAGTGATGTCGCATTTATTTAATTGCATCTAATCAATGTTTTATGTTTCTTACATCATACGTGTTAATACTAATGCAATCAAATAATTAGTTTTGGAATTTCTACATATATTAATGAGTTTTGATTTGAAATCATAGGTAAGATAAAAAGCCCTTACATCCTGATGTAGTTATAGAGTCGTATCGTGGGCATTTTTGAACGTGCTGGAACCCACCCTCATTCCAAATCTGAAAGCAATGATTCTTATAAAGAAGGGGAAAGAGTGTGAGTGAGAAAGAGATATAGAGGAAGAATCTACAACAGTAATAAACTGGTACGTAATTTATATATAAATTAGTCATCAACTATGTCGAGCAGATATTAATAATATTTCAACGCTGCTGATAACACTTAACATGAAACACACACACACACCCACCCACACAGACACCCACGCACACACAGACACACACTAACTCACTCACACACACACACACACACACCACACACACCATGATTTCTGTTTTTCCAGTAGATGTGACTAAAATTACGTAAAATTTAGGGAAACCTTATATATAAACTGTACCAACATTTAAAGGGCCATTCTCAAATAAGATTATATCAGGTCGACTCCTCTTGAAGTTAAATATAAAGTTGTATAAGTGACTGTAGATTACTCAACAATCTATAGTTTAATGCCATGAAGAGATAGTTCTTTTGGTCGTGACATTGGAATATTTTTCGTCGAATACGTAAACACATAGACGCACATACTTGTATATACACGCTAGCGCGCGCACACACCCACGCGAACAAAGACATATATTTCATTTGAAAATTTCCTATACTTATGTATGTATGTATGTATGTATGTATGTATGTATGTATGTATGTATGTATGTATGTATGTGTATGTATGTATGTATATTTGTATGTATGTATGTATGTATGTATGTATGTATGTAACTTTATGGGTATGCATGTATGTATGTATGTATGTATGACTGTATGTGTGTATGTCTGTATGTAAGTATTAAACTTTTACTGGAGAACCGCCAATGTTGTTACAAGTCCTACAGCCAGTCGAAATATGTTTGCCATTCATATGAGAAGGAGTTTGTGACTGCTGTATTATTAGTACATCATTTTATGTTTTGTCATGTATATAAGATATATATTCATGATTGAAAGCTTAGTTTTTTGAATTGCTGTGTTTGTCTTCTTCTTTACAATCCCATCAACCTTAGCAATAAATAAATCAGCATAGCTGCAAAACTACAGAGAGAAACAAAATGTAATGTTAACACGCTATTTTGAAATTAGTGAATTATACAATTCAATCACAAACACCACCAATGCGCACATATATCATTTAAAATGTTCCAAGCTCCCAAACAGCTGATGGAAAAAGCACACAACTGTGTATATATATATATATATATATATATATATATATATATATATATATATATATATATATATATATATACATATATATATATATAACACAAACACACACACAGACACACACACATACATATATATACATATAGGTATGTATATATATATGTATATATATATATATAAGTTGAAATAAAATGAAAACGAAATTTCATTTCTCACTCTTAGTATGATACGTGCATATATGTATGTGTAACTGTATGTATATATATATATATATATATATATATATATATATGCATGCTACTGTACGTTTGTATACATATATGTATGTACGTATACACACATACTTACATATATATATATATATATATATATATATATATATATAACTATATATATATATATAAATATATATATATATATATATATATAAATATATATATATATGAGTGTGTGTATGTATCTATATATGTACGGTGTGTGATTTCCTATGAATATTATGCATAACTGGAGAACACTAGATAAATTATACAAATAACAGTTGAAATTGATGCCAAGGAGTACTCATAGAGAAACACATACGTATGCGCATGTTCATCCAATCACACAAACAAACACAAACGCACACACATGCACAGACACGCACACACACACACGAACAAACACACACACACTCACATATACACACACACACAAACACATACAGAGGCATACATTAATATTGTAACTTTTTTCACATTTCGAAAATCAACATTTCATGCACCGAAACAGTGATTCTTTTGATATTTTCAACGTATATAGCGAATGGAATACAAGATTAGGTGTCTGAAAGTTTTGTTTCATGCGACACACACACACACACGCACACACACACACACACACATATATATATATATATATATATATATATATATATATATATATATATATATTCAACTTTAAATTGACGGGGTTCTACACCATCTAAAATTCTCCGTGTTGACTAATTGAGGGTGATGCCGATATTTCAGACATGAATATATGATTGATATTTATCTAATCGATCCCGGGTGAATGTAACGTACAGTTGAACTTCAGGTGAAGCGCCTGACTTAAAAATAGCAAGCCTCTATTTCTCCTGACGTTCTATTCATCTTAGTAATATGCTACCGTGTCCAATTTGGTATCATTTACCATAATTGTTTCTACTTTTGGCACAAGGCCAGTAATTACCCAGTACATTACTGGTACTTTACTTTATCGACCCCGTAAGGATGAAAGGCAAAGTTAACCTCGGCAGGATTTTAACTCAGAATGACAAGGGCCGTAACTCTATGCGTCAAAGCATGGCGTCCAACCCTCTATCGATACTGCCAATCCACCACCCTATCATTTACCATAATGACCAGCAATTTGTAGGAGGATGAAGTTGATTATATCAACCTCATTGTTTCATAGGTATTTTATTCTATCGACATCGAAAGAATGAAAGGCTAAGAAAACCTCAACGTTATTTTGAATTCAGAACATAAAAGGCCTATCAAATATCACGGATCATTTTTCAGTCGATCTAATGATTCTGCTAATCAGTTGCCCTGCAATGCTTTCTGTGCATGGCTTAGTGGTTAGAGCATTGGGCTTGCAATCGGAAAGTTGTGAGTTCGATTTTTGGACCGGGTGAATCGTTGTGTCCTTGAGCAAGTCTCTTTATTTCACGTTGCTTCAGTTTACTCAGCTGTATAAATGAGTTGCGACGTCACTGGTGTCAACTTGTATCGGCCATTGCCTTTCGCTTGGACATCATCGCTGTCATGGAGAGGGGAGGCTGGTATGTATGGGCGAGCGACTGCTGGTCTTCCACAAACAACTTTGCCCGGACTTGTGCCTCGGAGGGAAACTTTGTAGGTACAAATCCCATGGTCATTCGTGAAAAGGGGTTCTCAAAATTGCTTTCTAACTTAGATAGAAGATTCGCAATGAATGCTGCGGAGAGGTTAAACTCAATTAAATCGACTTGAGCGCTTTAGTGGTACTTTCTTTATCGAAGCTAGAAGGACGAAAATCAAAGTTGACCTGGATCTAATTTTAATTCGGATCACAGACATTGCAAATCTTGCTATACGAAGTTTTAACTTACCTATCATGCTATCCAAAGCTCTGCTAACCCACCGCTTTCATATTGCAATATGAAATTAATGATAAGTGTAATTAATATACTGAATATTAATGTCCTACATAAATGTTGCAATGTTTAAATATTTTAAAAAAATCAAGGCGATTTGCCAATGAGAAAGTTGTTCTTCGCTATCAATAAATTTATTATCAACAACAAATAAACAACAGAATCCAGAAACCAAACCAAGGATTATCATATGAATAAAATCTAAGCTTTTATATGACAGTTTATAAATTTATATCTTGTTGCATACAAGTCCTAATCTTTTAAATAACGTATTGGACCGTGAAATCGATTGTTATATGCCTTTTCGTACAATGTGTCCCAGTTCTACTTCTTTCTATTTACTTGTAAGCTAATTATTTACGTTTGTCAGGTACACATACCAGACAAAAAATATTCAAACATACATAAAAGTATTCAGACGAAGATACACACATTTATATATATATATATAGGAAACGAGTCAGGACCCCTACGGCTGAGCTCCAACCTTTTCGATAGCAAGATCCGAACTAAACCAGCGGTATTAGAACGGTAGGAATGTTGGTGAACTTATCAAGGGGTACAGTCCATTTATTGGCATGCAGTCAAAACAAAAAGAGCACAAATATCAAACCAAATAGTCTTCACATTTATTATTATTACTATATATATATATATATATATATATATATATATATATATATAGAAGTGGTTACACAACAGTTATTTCACCATACCGAGAACAATTGTTTCACCTTAGCGGATCCTCAGCTCGTAATTGTGATCCGCTAAGGTGAAACAATTGTTCTCGGTATGCTGAACTAACTGTTGTGAAACCACTTCTACCTAACTCGTCCCATGGCCTGAGTGTTCTACCACTACGGATATTACCTTCCAGTGTTCTACCACTATATATATATATATATATATATATATATATATATATATATATATATATATATATATATATATAGGCCAAGTTCTTCAACTGCCAAGTTCTTCAATTTTCCCCTGAAAAACGTTTCCACCGGTCACCTCTATATTAAAGGTTTAAAAGCATACATCAATGTATCCAGATATCCCGATAGTAAATTTAGCGCACAATAAAAATTATAACCATAAAATGTCACTTTACAAACCAGTAACAGAACGTTACGAATTTTTGAACTCTTACAAAACAATATAAATGAACAATTTTGCATTAAGGATTACTTTATGGAAAGTAATGTACAAATTAGAAACATAAAATAATTTGGCACAAATATATAATCAATGCTATCCCTGCGTTTTCATGCAGTCCCCACCACGGAAATGATGCAGGACCTGATGTAGCAGAAGAATAAAGAAAACGAACGGTCGGCGCCTAGACAAGAAAGGCAGTCCCTTGCCAAGTCGAAAAGCGACGTGAACAAACAGTGAGTTCCACGACAAAATTAGAATGTTATATGTATATGTATATATATGTGTGATTGTGTGTGTGTGTATATATATATATATGTGTGTGTACGTATGGATATTTTCATTTATGTATCAGCTGTGTTAGGGTGAGAAATAAATTCTAATTTTATTTTTAGTTTTCAAAACATTCAGCCGTAACTCGCTTAGTATGGAAACTATATATATATATAAATATATGTATATATGTATACAGATATATATATATCAATATAAATTATTATTATTATTATATATATCTTTGAGCGATCGACTTTCGTCAAATCGGACCGAGGAAACAAAGTTTCCGTTGGTCTTTCCAATTGCTAATACTATCTATCGGTCGCAACTCCAGGTAGTAGGAGCAACGTGAAATAAAGTGTCTTGCTCAAGGACATAACGCATCGGCCGGTCCAGGAATTGAACTCACAACCTTACGATTGCGAATCCAATTCTCTAACCACTCAGCCACATGCCTTCACTATTATATATATATATATATTAATATATATATATATATATTATCATGCATAAGATGAGGTTTTACATCGGTCGCAATTTCCTTTATACGTTGAGAACTTGTGTTATTACTAAGTAGAATTGTCCTGATAATTGTTTAAGGCATTTTATGCATAACAATCGAGAGAACGTCTTCAATAGTAGGTCGAGGTCATGTTTCTCCTATAACATGGGACTTACCGGCCTTTGCGATCAGAAATGCAATGTTATATGGCGCAATCTTCCCGATAACCGGCTGAGTAGTTTCTTTCTTAAATTCCAAGATCAAAGTTTTTCGCTTTTAGAAAGCGGTCTTAAGTTGTAAAAAATATAACAATGGTTTTTACATATGATCAGCACCCTTAGAATATAAATGATATTTTAAGTGTGAAGGCTTTATGCCTTCGTTGCATAAAGTTTGGTTGCATATAAGGTACATAGGTAATTGACTGCTCTAATAAGAAACGATACATGAAGGTACCATTCAATGCCTTATTTATATAACAAAATGTTATTTCGCCCGAAGAACTATACGAATGATAATGACTCATCTCAAATCTATAGAAACTACAACATATTCATTGTTTGTAGAATTCTTTATATTATCTAGGAATGTGGACAAGTTATCCTCGTTTAGGCTCCTGTGTTTTTATACATATTCTTTGCATATACCCTTTGAATATTTCTTTTCAATAGCATATCTTGAAATACTTTCTTAAAATTCAAAATACTATATCTCACAACACAACTTCCAATCGACCTCCATTTGTTAAGTTGCTTACCAATCACCCAACAGTTGAAATCTCACAGACACACAAACACACACACACACACCCACACACATATATATATATATATGTATATAAAGATAAATATAAATAAATAAATATACACCCCCCATATATATATATATATATATATATATGGGGGGGGGGGGGCGTACGCTAAAAAGATATCGACCTATAGGCATTCATATTGACAAGGTGACGATTACATT
The DNA here is from genome assembly GCA_964016885.1 of Eledone cirrhosa. Taxonomy (NCBI): domain Eukaryota; kingdom Metazoa; phylum Mollusca; class Cephalopoda; order Octopoda; family Eledonidae; genus Eledone; species Eledone cirrhosa. The sequence continues at coordinate 115,556,701 of OZ024743.1, forward strand.
TATCATTTCAGAAAGTGAGAAGAGTTATAGATCTTGTAAAGTAAACGATTGGAAGATACATAACTCGGCTCAGATATTTCTTATTCCTACAGCAGTATCTACTTACCAGCGTCCTCATTTGTATATTTGCATATCTTACCGATTTACATAAACAATATATTCTATTCCATATTGACAAAGATAAGTTGTTGCATGAGATTACAAACTTGCTGCATATATTATTAAGAGCTTCGGGTATTTCTTAATCATATTTCAAATTTAAATACGTGAGAGTATGATAAAGTTAATGACAATATTAACATCAAAAATACTAATTTGAATATGCAAATATTATATTATGTATATGAATGAATAACAACATACACACACACACACACACACACACACACACACACATATACATATTTACATATCATATACACACAGAAATATATATATATATATATATATATATATATATATATATATATATATATATATATATATATATATATATATATATATATATATATATATATATATATATATTTATATATAGTAACATTTAAACGCGAGTGTGTGTAACAGTGTAGTGTTTTGAATGGCTGCATACTTAAGATTCTGTATATATACAAAAATAATTATATAATACCTGGCATGAGATATTGACACACATGTGAATATACATACATACTTACATAATTTAATCAACACAGAGACACGCATAGACACTTACACACACGTGCCTATATATATATATATATATATATATATATGTATGTATGTAAAACAAACAGAAATAACAACACAATCGGTACAGTATATGAAAGGGATATATTATGCATACATGCATACACATATGTATATATATATATATATCGTATGTGCGCCGCTAAAAGCTGAAATGAAGGAAAGAAAGGGAAAAAATCAATTTATAAACATATATTTCAATTTTCTCTTGATACGAACAAGCAAATTGTATTTTCAAGTTTACATCCTTTTTGGCATTGCCGTTATTCAAGAGATTCTGCTCTCACAAACGAGTTATGCCTTAAACACATCCATAGGGCTGGACGCAGTGGAGCTACACGTGATGCTGCTTGAAAAGCCTCCACTCAACAATCTCCCTTTCTCTCTCAACATTTAAAGATGTCTTCGAAAGTGGGAGGCTTTAACTCTTGTGTAAATCCTTAAACAGACACACATATTTTCAATGAATTAAGTCTTAATCCACCCGAAAAAAAAGAACTGCAGTAGATGTCCTCCCATTTACGTTGGACATCTGTATACACAACCAAACAGCGGGGCATGACACAATTCGATGTTCTCCTTATCAACCGGCACCCTTCTTGATAATACGTGCACTTTAATTGGAGAATCCAAGTGCCGTCTCGGCCTTAGGGTTTGCGAAAACACATATGTCCTTGTGAGACTGTATTTGACGAGCTCGGCGAGCACACGCTATCATGCCGACGTAACGCAGCCACCCCTCCTGACATCATCAAGAAAAGCCACGTCGAAGTAACCGTCATGCCATTTGAGGTAGTTAAATCTCTAATGTCGGACGCAACAAGTTGTGACTCATTCTCTACCGTCAGGCTTGTCGCTTCAGGCGCAAAGCGTATTAACACTACCCACTAAACAGACGAGAAGACAATAAACAAATACAGGGGCTTGACCGACTGCTACGTTTTCGAACTGGTCAACGTCAAGACCACTGTTGTCCATGGTTCCTGCACTGCCGATTTCCTACGCAAAATCGGGTAAACACCTGCCCACATTAGGAAGGAAGTACATATGCTTCGCTGGCTGTTGCATAGGTGCGGCTGGCTATTCTCCATGACAATGCCTTCGTCCTTCTGGCCGCGAGGGGACGGCCGAATAACTGCTTAGACTGGAGTGTAGAGACCTACCGTCCCTTCTGCCCTTCCTTCATTGCTTCATTCTCATTTTTTTTCTTTTTGTATTTCCTTTTCTTATTGATTTCATTTAAATATTATACATTTTTAATTGTAAACATTATTTGATAATTACTATGAATAAACATATAGACTTGGAAAAATAAGTGTAAAGAAAATATAAATACTGTGTCTAATTTGTATAGATCTTAATAAAAACTGATGGGATCGATTATCAAACAACAATAACGTTAAACAATACTTTCCCCGTGTCTTTACATACGATTTCTGTTACAAATGTTTCTATACATATTTAAAAGTGTTCATATATTAAAATATATTTACTTTCCTTTGTGTTTGATGTGTTTTCTTTATTGGCTTCCTGTCGCCAATATAATTTTCTATTTCGTTTCTAATTCTTCATTGAAAGGCTTTTGGATAAATTGGCGCCACTGTTTATTGATTGTACTTTGTATTATATTTGTTTAAAGTGAGAGTTAAATCTGCATTTGGATGAATCAGGAAAACTTAATTGTGGAAATATATACTATAATTCTGTGTAATCAAAGAAAAATTAATGCAAGAAAATGAACTGAATAGAAATAGAAAATAGCTGCATTATAATGAAAGCCCTTGATCATACAATAATAATGGTTTCTTATATAGGCACAAGGGCATCAATTATTTTGGTGGGGAAAGTTGATTAAATCGACCCCAGTGAGTCACTGGTACTTTATTTTGTCTACCCCGTAAGGATGAAAGGCAAAGTTAACCTCGGCGGTATTTGAACTCAGATCATAAAGGGCCGTAATTCTATGCAGCAAAGCGTGGCGTGTGGTGCTATACCGATACTGTCAGTCAAACAATAATAATTGTTTCTACTTTTGGCACAAGGCCAGCAATCATCCGAGTGCATTACTGGTACTTTATTTTATGGACCCCGTAAGGATGAAAGGCAAAGTGAACTTCGGCGAGATTTGAAATCAGATCGTAAAGGACCATAACTCCACGCTGCAAACCATGGCGTCCGATCCTCTAACGATACTGCCAATCCACTGGATTTCTAGTATACGCACAAGGCCAGTAATTTTTTGGGGGGAGGGGAAAGTCGATTAAATTGACCCCAGTACATTACTGCTGCTTTATTTCATCGACCCCGTAAGGATGAAAGGCAAAGTTAACCTCGGCGGGATTTGAACTCAGACTGTAAAGGGACGTAACTATGCTAGAAAGCATGGCGTCCAACCTTCTACCGATATTGCCAATTCACCGCCCCTAAATACCGAAATAATGCTTTCTGATTTAGGTACAAGACCAACGATTTTGTTGTTATGGGAAATTTGATTAAATTGACGCCAGTACGCTACTAGTAATTTATTTTATTGAATCCTAATTTTGGAAGGCAAAGCTAAACACGACGGGATTTGAACTGAGAATATAAACGACCGTAACTAAATGCCCGAAAACTATGGGGAATGAAGAATCGATTTTATTGACCTAAGTATTTGACTGGTAATTTATTTTATTAACCTCGGAAGGATAATATCAAATTTGAACTCTCCGGAATTTTTACTCACAGTGTAAACACTTAAAAGAAATGCTGAAATGTATTTTATCCGACGCTCTAGCGATTCGTTCGTTCCAGCGACATTTTGATTATACATCAGATTAAGGTATGAATTAGTAATTTACCGTACCGGCCGAATATAAGTGTAAAATGTAAAAAGAAAAAAATGATATACGAAAAACAACTCTAGGCAATGATAATAAAGAATTATAAAATTAATAATTGTACAAGGACACCAAATCATGGAAATATAAATAAATAATACTAACAATGGCGAGGCTTAAAAGATTATGATTTCTAGATTAGTTTCAAGGGCTCAGTTACATATTTATAGAAATAAAGCGTTGAAACATGGTGCTTACAACAACAAAATGTAAACTGTACGATGGTAGCTGATCAATATGCGTATATATATATATATATATATATATATATATATATATATATATATATTATTATGTAATAAACAACATAAGGCAATTATTCCATTTACCAGTGGTTTCTTAAAAGCAAAAGGTTTCGCTTTCAATCCTCAGAACGAAGAGGATTGAAAGCAAAACCTTTTGCTTTTAAGAAACCACTGGTAAATGGAATAATTGCCTTATGTTGTTTATTACATAATAATAATTAAGCTCTGTTGCTTACATAGAGCACTCTTTTTTCCTGGACTTTTCCGACGGAATTACTTCACACATATATATATATATATACTCCATTTACTTCAAGCGTGAACCTAGTATAACTGTGTAATTTTCCTTCCTCTATTCTGTTTTGTTCATTAATATATATATATATATATATATATATAAACATATATAAACGCACGCACTCACATATATGTATATATGTATGAATGTATGAATGTATGTATGCTGTGTCAGGTCACCAGTTGGTGCTACTGGTAACATGTATCCAAGTACAACCTGTCTCATGGTCGGGTCGTTGGCGACTAAAGTGGAACCCCACCAAGGTTTCTTGGTGAGCAGGGTGACTTTGGACATCCTCCAGGACTAAAATCAAAACCTGTCAAATGGGCAAAGGAGCTCTTAAGAGTCAATGGCCATCCAAAATCATCGGGAGAGATGACCCCTTAGCCTTTGTCAAGGCAGGATTCTAGGAGAAGGAAAACTCTGATATAACACCTGCAACTCTGATGGTATCCAATGATGTTGACTTGTTCTTCTTTTTGGTAAATATCATTTTGGTTAAGAGAGTGGGACTGGCTTTGTGCAGTGCCTTTGCTCACTATAAAAGCTTCACGGCACAGGCATTGCTTTATATCTGGAGATCTCTCTGCACTTGTCGTCGCATGGTACCAAGGGCCCAGCACTATGTGTCAATAATTGTCACAAGTGTAGTGTTTGTACCAGCGCTTTCACGTCGCTGGCTGGACTAAAAAGTCACACTCGTTCAGCGCATCGGTAAGGGTTCTCCTACATGGATATAAAGTAGTGGCCGTACTCGAAAACGAGTTGGCAGCCACCATGTATGTATATAGAATAAAATCTCATACACAATATTTAGCTATGGAATAATTTAAAAAAAATGGTGGTTGTCGCCATTACAATGAACATTATTTGGTCTGAAATACGATTATAAGCAACCAGTCATTTTCTATATCAACATATTCAATTAATAACGTTGCCTTTAAATTATATTATTCTTGATGTCGTATTTTGAAGAATCTATAAAATGGAAAAATGGATTTATTTATTTATATTCTCTCAATTCGTGTAATTGTTAACTTGGCAAAATTACAAAATATAATAACATATAAGGGAATATATCATCTGGATTTGTTTTTATATCTACGAGTTTCCTGATGGCAAGTTATAGACATTGAAGATGTATATCAACTGTATTAATCTTATATATCTGCGAGAATCTGCGAACGTCTTATACATATGTTTGAACTGGTAACGCCTAAATGCAGTCTTAGAGGTGGCGTGGTGGTATACGACCTGTCTATGGTATATTAAACCTTGCGGATCACATGTCTGAATACAGCCGATTTGCTCAAAGGAATAAAAGGTGAGAGTGATAGAGAGGTTGTGAAAACTGATATAGGGAAAGTATCTATCCCACTATTAGACAGATATTATTGTATTGAACTCGAATAGATGAAAGATAAAGTTGATCTTGGCACGATCTCGGCAGATTTGAAATCAGGGAGCGCAGTGATTGGTAACGAATATCGCAACACATTTATTCGTCATCCAATCGATTCTGTTAAATGCAAACCTCATGGTAGCAGCCTATCCCTCCTAAATATGACATATAAATATATATTTTAGTCGTCTAAATAATTGTATCTACTTTAGGCACAAGGCTAGCAATTATCCAGTACATTACTGGTACCTTATTTTATCGACCCCGTAAGGATGTAAGGCAAAGTTAACCTAGACGGGATCTGAACTCAGATGTAACTATGATAGAAAGCATGGCGTCCAATCCTCAACCGATACTGCCAATTTACCGCCCTCATTGTCTAAATAATTGTTTCTACTTTTGGCACAAGGCCACCAATTAACCAGTACATGACTGGTACCTTATTTTATCGACCCCGTAAGGATGTAAGGCAAAGTTAACCTCGACGGGATCTGAACTCAGACGTAACTATAATAGAAAGCATGGCGTCCAATCCTCAACCGATACTGCCAATTTACCGCCCTCATTGTCTAAATAATTGTTTCTACTTTTGGCACAAGGCCAGCAATTACCAGTACATTACTGGTACTTTATTTTATCGACCCCAACCTTTCACGACATTGCTGAAATTACAGCATCCATTGCCATATAAAATGAAATGGGTTTATCATTGAATATGTTGCAAAATATAATTTTGTTTTGTTCTATCATTCGTGATTAAATATATAGAAAACACATATAATGGTTTCTATTTTAAGAAAAAGGTCAGCAATCTTTAATGATTGGGGCCGAGGTAGAACGAGAGAAATAGTCCATTATATTGACCTCATCGACCCCGAAATGATTAAAGGCAAATTTGACCTCGGTGGGATTTGAACTCAGAAAGTAAAGAATCAGGATAAAGAGCAAACACTCTATACCAGGGGCGTGCATCAGGCGGTCCATGGGCTACGACCCGGCCCGCCAGACCAGTCAGAGTGGCCCGCGATAACGGTTTTTAATTTTTACCTTGTAGGCTTACTTAGAATTCTTTTCGTAACCGTAATACAATTTTCTCTTAGTTGACCTATACTAAAGAGCTTCACTGATAGGGTTGTGTTTTATAATTTCCCAGTTCCAGAAATTGTAGTGAATCTTTAGAATAGTGCTTAATATATATTAATGGCCCTAATAGTTGTTCCAAAGTTCAAAAGTGCCCCCCCCCCCCATGGAATATGTTGCATACCCCTGCTCTATACCATACCCTAAACATTTACTGTTTTAAGCACATATATAATCAGAGATATTTCAGCTGGGTATATATATATATATATAAATATACCACCTTTTTATGAGTATATAGGAGTAGCCGGTTTAATAATTATTTGTTTTATGGCAGTAGAGAGGGATTCCTGTCTCCCAACATTTTTGTTGACACGCTGTCAAAGTTGTTAGTCCATTTCAAAGGATTTAACGAGGAATCTGGAATTGTCCGTATTCAATTCAACTGTTTGTCATTACAAAACTGCGAAAACTAAACCCCAGAAGAAAATTCCATACGTGAGATGTGCGAGAAAGAAAATATCAAAATAGAGTTAGCGATTATACATAGGAACTTCAACTTAAATGGGATCTGACCTAACCGCAAATCATTAGATTCTTTAGAAGAGACCATAATATTGAAAACATTCGGATCTGGTGTTCGGTTGTATAAAAGCTCGATATATTTATGCGCTGTGTCCTGCAAAAGTAAAGGATGCTTCTTTTCTCTTTATGTCTAAGCCGCAAACATATTGGTATTTTGATGAAGTGGTAGGTCTCTGTGTTTGTGAGAAATGTTATGAAATGATTGGATAAATAATCCTACAATTCAGAAATCATTAACCATGGCTGATAACATTAAAGAGAGGAAGAGATCAAGGAATGATATAATGCGATTACGTATAGGTGACAGTGTGTGTACAAGTGTAAGTATGTGTACAAGTGTAAGTGTGTGTGAGAGAGTGTGAGATTGTGTGTGGGTATGTGTTTAAGTCTCTGTGTGTTTATGTGTTTGCGTGTGTGCGTGTGTGCTTCTCAGTGTTTGTATGTTTGTATATGTCTATGTGAGCTTGAATGTGTAAACATTTGTGTCTGTAGGTGTATTTGTGTGTGTGTGTGTGCTTGAATGTGTGTGAGTTTGTGCCTGTGGTTTTATTTGTGTGTATACGTGTGCTTGAATGGGTGTGCGTCTGTGTCTATGAGTGTATTTCTGTGTGTATGTGTTTGTGTCTGTGGGTGCGTGTGTTTGACCTACTGCATTGCTCTACCCAATCACCAAATTTGAACCCAACAGGAAATATACTGTCACATTTAGAGATCAAAAGAGACGACAAATTTATTAAAAGGAAATAACAATATCACAGAAGGTATCAAGGAAATCGACAGTTCTTGTGCTTTGGAGAATAAATCAGGCACAAATACTTTAAATTACTCTAATTGATGCCATGATATATAGTTGGCTTGAGTTCATACAAAATAAACGCAAAGCAAGCAACTAATTATACAATAATTATTAACACAACGCTCGTTTCCGATTTTGTTTCTGTTGTTGTTATTGTTGTAATGATGTTCTTATTTTTGTTCTTCTTATTGTTGTTTGTTGTTATCGCTGTTGAAATTATCAAAGCGGAAAGATTACTGATGTTTGTATAGAATTATAGTTAGGTTAAAGCTAATGCTTTGGAACATGGGATTAATAATAAACGAAACAAACGAACACAAAAATCCTAACCATGTGAATTATTCAGCTAGTTGATTAGCTGCAGGCTTTATTCTATACCTGCACATATACACATACATGCATAGACACCTACATATTTATTTAAGTATTTGTTTTCTAATTCATTTTTGTATCGCAATTGAAGAATTAATGCGGGAATGCATTTCTGAAAGGGACACTGAAAAGAGATTATATTTAATTCAATGCAGAACAAATATATCAAGGGATATCGTTTGCAAACCATCAGCTGTTTCAGTTTTCTTGTCGGAAAACACCAGCAGACATTATACACACTTCGGGTAGTTTGCTGCTAGCATGTGTAGCGTGCATATTATATTATATACAAATATACATGCATGTAGTTATGATTGTCAAATAAAATCGTAATTAACAATATGCACAGAAATTGAAGAGAGACTGTGTTACACTCTGTTCTGTAATCAGTAAATTAATCCATGATACATTAAAAAAATACGATATTATATATAAACTACATTACGGTGAAATATTATGAAACCTTATATAACAATACAAATATATTGAATTTTATATAAGCAACGTAATACGTGTTATGGTATACGGACGGTAACAGGAAGTGTACACATTTGAACATTTGAAAAGAAGTGAATCTTAATATAATATGTATACGAATATTTATATTTATATTTAATCAAGAGTTACGAAATTTAGTAGATACATTATGTAATATTCATTCATTGGATTGGCAGTATCGGTAGCTGGTCGGACGCCATGCTTTGCGGTACAGACTTACGGCCCTTTATGATCTGAGTTCAAATTCCGCCGAGGTTAACTTTGCCTTTACGGGGTCGATAAAATAAAGTACCAGTAATACACTGGGGTAATTGCTGGCCTTGTGCCAAAAGTAGAAACAATTATTTATATAAAATAATCTAACTTATTTTACTAATGGGATAAAAAAAAAATATATTCAGGACGCAGTCACGCACTCCTGCCTTTATTATAGTTATTATATGTCGCTACATATTCACGAACATTTTCCAAGAGAAAAGAACACACCTGAAGAAATTTTTTTTCGTTTGTTCTCTTGCACATTCTCCTATATTATTCTATATCTTCTTTGGTGGATTGGCAGTATCGCTAGAGGGTCGGACGCCATGCTTTCCAGCATAGTTACGTCCCTTTGCGGTCTGAGTTCAAATCCCACCGAGGTTAACTTTGCCTTTCATCCTTACGGGGTCGATAAAATAAAGTACCAGTAATGCACTGGATAATTGATGGCCTTGTGCCAAAAGTAGAAACAATTATTCTATATCTTCTTTAATTTTAAATTCTATTTTCTTCTTACGGCCTTGCATCAGAATATTAAGCGTGAACCGAATCTTCATTGTACTTCATCTCCTCAAGTGTTTTTATTTCCATTTACTTTACGTACACACACACACACACACACACACACGCGCGCGTGGGCGCAATCCCACAGATACGCACACATAAACATATATATGTATATATGTTTCGAATGCAATCTCTCGCGATACATATATAATTATATATAATGTAAGAGAGGGGATGACGATTATATTCCGAATAAATAGATTAATATATAGATAATAATATATATGTTAATATAAATAAATTTATATATATATATATATATATATATATATATATATATATATATATATATATATATATATATATAAATATATATATATATATAAAAGAGAGAGAAAGGGAGAGGGAGAGGAAGAGTGTGGGGTACAGAGAGAGAGAGGGAATGTACGTATAGTGCTGCTATATACGTACATTTAACAAGATGGGATATATAACTGAAAACAATCAGTCTAGTTTGCACGACGTGCATACATTAAATAAAAATCATTAGATAATACATGTTTAAGTCAAAGCCTGCATTAGACGTTTGATGTTGAATATAACATAAATATAACTGCATAGTATTATGCAAATTCTACTGGTCATTTCAGCTGTACATTAGATATCACAGAAGACATATATATACTTACATATTATATATACTTATTGTAACAACGTTATATATATATATATATATATATATATATATATATATATATATATATATATATATATATAACGTTGTTACGATAAGAATTCTTTATTGAAAGCTGTATAGGGTGGGTTATTTTCCTCTTTAGAAATATACGATTCAGAAACTAATAAAAGTAATCCCCTACGTTTCTTGTGGTTATACATGAAGAGTTTAAAGTGCTTACAAATAAAACAACATGCTAAGCCAGTAATTCTGGAAAGATAACATAATTTATTTAAATAGCCAAAGACTGCAAACCTTAAGTGCCTAGGCATTTTGAATTCATTGAATTTGTGGACTTTGAACCATTCCGATGATATTGGTAATCATCTTGGTTTATATATATATATATATATATATATATATATATATATATATATATATATATATATGTATAGAAAAAATGAAATTTCATTTCTCAATGTTGGTACGGCTGATACTTAAATGTAAGTATGTATACGTACATAGATATCGTTTATACATACATACAGTTTTCTGTACGCCCGGCCGACTAACTCACTCGATATGCAAATTAGGCTGCTCAACCGTTAATACGCATAAGGAAAGTTTATACGTTCAAACGTTCAATCAACTGACAGGAAGGTATACGGTGCTGATGACAGCTAATGAGCTAGAAACTAGTTCATCGTTCCTTTGTCAGTGTTGAACAAAATGGCAACGATGGTTGCCGAACAGAACAATGTACGGCTAATAATTCGGGCTGTTTGTTTACAAACAAACCGAGCCTTATAATAAATGTTCAGTAAACCCGTGCGTATATATATATATATATATATATATATATATATATATATATATATATATATATATGTGTGTGTGTGTGTGTGTGTGTGTGTGTGTGTGTGTGCATGTATGTATGTATATACATACTACTGTACGTCTGAATGCATATATGTATGTACGTATACATACTTACATTTATATATATATATATATATATATATATATATATATATATATATAGAGAGAGAGAGAGAGAGAGAGAGAGAGAGAGAGAGAGAGAGAGATTAGCTTTCACCGTATTTTTGACTAAATACATTTTAGCCTGATAATGGGGTTTAGAACACTCAGATGAATGGAAAAAGATGTGTATTGACGTACATGGGAGTCGAACCCATATCTTTGGTTATCCAGACCACTGTGCTACCATTACACTAACACATCACCCATTATGGTTGCACAGTGGTCTGGATAACCAAAGATGTGTGTTCGACTCCCATGTACGTCAATACTCATATTTTTCCATTTATCTGAGGGTTCTAAACCCCATTATCAGGCTAACATTTCTTTAGTAAAAAATACGGTGAAAGCTAATCTATCTTCTAATTTCAAACCTGCTCACTGTTTCAAAACATACTTACTTGTCATATATATATATATATATATATATATATATATATATATATATATATATATGATAATAATAATAATAATAATGATAATTTTTTCTACTTTTGGCGCAAGGCCACCAATTTTTCAGTGCATTACTGGTACTTTATTTTATAGGATCTAAGCCCATAGTAAAATTGTCGAAAAAATACTGCAAGGCAGTTCGTCTAACGCTCTCGGTTTTTTTTATATTCACTTCATTATATTGCCATTTATTTTATGGATTTACGAAATAATATAATTGCATCTACTTTTGGCACAAGGCCAGCAATTATGCCATTTAATTACTGGTACTTTATTTTATCGACCACGTAAGGATGAAAAGCAGAGTTAACCTCGGCGGGATTTGAACTCAGAATTGCATGGGCCGTAACTCTATGCGTCAAAGCATGGCGTCCGACTCTCTACCGATACTGCTAAGAAAATAATGATAAACGATTTGATATGTCAAATCGTTTAGTGTGTAGTGACGCATGTTTGGCCATTGATAAGCTCCAGGTTTTATTTGTGTTGATTTAGCTCTAATTCGCCTCTGGAATTAAAAGCTCGTCGGACTCCTGTTGTGGAAATGACAGAATGAACTTCTTAGGACGTGGAAAAAGCATACATTATGTTTATAGAATAGTGAACCTACAGTAACTTGACGTTACAATACCTATATATATATATATATATATATATATATATATATATATATATATATATATATATATATATATATATATATATATATATATATATATATATATATATATATATATATATACTATATTTGCAAGAGATGTCAACTTGAAGGGGCCTGTTATTTTTATCTTAAGAAATTTTTCCAATTCCAACCCTACCATCCCCTCAATCTATTTTATTTCTCATTCTTCCTTCTGATGAAAGACTAGCGTCCGAAACGTTAAGACCCTCTTCCTGCTATATCAAGCGTTAACCTAATATATCCATTCCATATACTGTACCGATTTTGTTGTTATTTCTGTTTACCTTTTACGTGCATATATTTATATATATATATATATATATATAAAATAAATAAGTCAACTATGCAAAATTTGGCTTCGTTTATTATAAATTATACACAATCAGCAGCAGGCAATATAAGCACCCAGCAGAGCCATGTGGAGGGATGGAATGGCGAACCCGGTACCCACCCTGGGAACCCAAACAGACTCCCCCCCCCTACTGGACCAAGGGGCAGACCACCCTATACTACGCAACGGGAACCCCACAATAAGCACTCAGGGATCGACCCGCTCCTGCAACTGCAGAAACCCCACATTATGCCCCCTTAGTAATGAATGCCTCATGAAGAAGTTGTATCCGGATGTAGAGACAAAAACCCAGTTCTGAGCACCTTTGCATAGCAGCCACATTAACGAGCTTTAAGGACAGATGGTATAACCATCGCCATTCCTTTAATAGGGAGGGCAAAAGGAAAAGTACGGCTCTTTCTGAACTGATCTGGAAGCTCAAGCTGAACAGGACCCCGTACATTCTGGCCTGGTCCCAAATCAGGAAAGTGCCTTCTGATAGAGGGGAATCTGGCATCTGCAACCTATGTCTGAGCGAGACCCTCGAGGTACTCAGTGGTGGGAGCAGCTTAATTAGCCCCAGGGCCGACTTCTTTGGTACATGTAGATACCTCAGGGCCGGAACCTTCCTCAAGCTATATGGATAACAACCCATTCGGAGGGGAACTTCCCTCAAGCTATAGGGACACAATCCGCGTTACACCGAGCCCAAGATAAACCACCCCCTACTCACTCCCCACCTCTACTCCCGCCTAGATCGACTCCTATAGCAACACTCCTACCTAGCAGCTAAAACCATGCCTCACACTGCTGTGGCCAACCCCTCTCTCTCACTTCCTTAACCAGAACTCAAGTTAGCTGACACTAGAATATATAAATAGACGAAGTACGTCGGGGGAGTCCTATCCTCTCTGCAAACAGTCACCCCAAGTTTCCGCACAGCGGGCCCCAACGCTCAACCCCGGCCTGTGACCCGAATACCCCCTTCGCACGCATGAGTCAGGGATAAATACCACAAGTTAATATGACGCACCTATTACTACCACTTACCCCTCTCCCCACATCCAGAGGTGACTTTGACCCTGTGTCCGTATGGGTGTATCCACATGTGCGAATGTATGCGTGTGTGTGTCAGTGTAGACGTAATATGGGAATGCAACTGGGCCTGTGTTTGTGCGTGTATGCTTGCAACGGTGTGCGTTGACAAACAAATAAGCATATGTACTTTATGCTGAAATAGGAATTGTAGTCCTTTACACTTCTGGATTTTGACACAGATTCTTTGGTATTTTTTACTCCACTTTTACCTCATTTGTTTTTAAAACGCACCCATCTTTTGGTAGACTGTGTGGACGTAAATAGGTGAATGCACCGAGCCTGTGTTTATACGTATGCACGGCCAACCACACGTACGTAATCTATACTAGAATAAGAATTGTAATCCTTTACACTTCTCGATTGTGACACAGGTTTTTTTTATTTCAGTTTATATTTTTCAAAATTGTTGATATTGGTTGTAGCACAAACGCATTCTTTATTTGTTTGGCAACCCCATCATCTGAAATGGTGGCAGGATAGATGCCAGTCTACACACGTAAATTCTTCAGACCATAGCAGCAGCGTACTAAAGTTGACCTGCTAGTTGACCTCTTAACACCACTACCACAACCAACACAGTGAAGAAGGTCAGCTGTACTTAAACATTCTGACAAAAACAACTATATCAGGCTGACCTCCCTCTGAAGAATTTCTATAGACTTTACACTTAGGAGTGGTTTCACAACTGACCAATGGGACACGATCGTGTCCTATGACGCTGAAATGTGTTTGTTCTAGCACATATGAGTCCATTTCCTCGGAGGATTAACAATACACCCTGGAGCTTGACATATCGATGTACTGACAGAGTGAAACACACTTCAACAACATGTGTACCTGTCTTTTCCACATCATTTCTGACTGCCTGAAGAGGTCACAGCAAATAATAGCTGTCACCGAAATATATATAGCAGTAAACTTATAATCTATATATCTAAAACAGAGAATGTATGTGTGTATGTCTGTCTGCCAGCTCCCTAAATCTCGAGAACCACCCAACCGATTGTTTTCAAGCTTTACACGTGTAATACCTATGGTCCTGTGAGTGTTTTAACCGAAAAGAATTTCAAATTTTCAATGCATTAGGCGATTTAGCGATCTTTCTATAATTCTTAGTCTTTCTTTTTTGATAGATACATAAATATAACGTTGCGCCCTTATAATATATGTCTGTATGTCTGGCTGTCTGCATTACGAGATTATGACGCTGTGTTTGTATGTGTGCATATATGTATATATAGTGTGTGTATATATATATATATATAGTGTGTAACGTTTTTCGAAATATAGACTTCTGCGTTCACAGATTGATTTTTTAGTTTCAGAAGATCCCGTTAAGGTTGAAAACAATGATTATTTGCTTAAACTTTAATCTGTTATATTAATATATATATATATATATATATATATATAATTATATATTCGTGTACAGATATTTTAGCATACACAATAAGAAAATATAAACAAACTTATTTATTTCACGAGGCTGGATAAGGATACATATATATCAAATATGTAAGAATCCTAGAGCAAATGACGAGCAACGCAGGGCCATTCTGTTAGTTTATAATAAACGAAGCCAAATTTTACCTATTTGACTTATTTATTTTACATTACTCCAGAGTAAACAAACCTACCTGCGTACTTCGTCGAGTGCTCCAATACGCATACTGACCGGTTGGTAAACAACCAACATATACTCAACATTTATATATATATATATATATATATATATATATATATATATATATATATATATATATATATATATATATATATATATATATATATATATATATATATATATATATATATACATGTATATATATATATATATATATATATTATATATATATATATATATATATATATATATATATATATATATATATATATATATATATATATATATATACGCAAACAACCAAAACGATACACACTACACGGCATTAAATTTGAACAAAAACCAATTATTACACTACAATCAACACAACACCAGCATCACAGAAAAAGACTACACAACATCTAAAAAATTCACACCACCGCCACACATACAAATCAGTCGCATCACACAGAAAAGGTACACGACACTGAAACAAAAATTCCCCAAGGACATTCGAGACTTCCGACAAACACTCTCAAGGAGGATTTATAAGGACATCCTTCAGGAGGAGGCCACGAACAGTGAGAAGGATGGGTAAACCATCCTTCCTCTCCGAGAAGTGAGGTAAGTGGTCTTTCCCATCGTTTTCCATTCCTTTTCAACATGACCTCACGCAGAATAGGCAGCATAAATGCGCGTGGCCTGGGGTCGGCATGGAAGCAGGGCCACCTACTCAATGACATCAGGTCACTAAACATAGATGTGGTGGCCATCAACGAGACCAGAATCTCCGAAGCACGAGCCTTGGCACCGATCTTGGCGGGGGCTACGATGTGTACGCATCTACCAGCCGTCCTATTACCCACTCTACTACCTTAAGTATTGAGTACTTTGGTACGTTATGGTCCACCTGGTTCCTTACCACATTTCCTTCGTTATATATATATATATATATATATATATATATATATATATATATATATATATGTGTGTGTATATATATATATATACATATATATATATATATATATATATATATATATATATATATATATATATATATATATACATATATATATATATATAGAGAGAGAGAGAGTGAGAGAGAGAGACATCTATATAAAGATAGAGATAGGGTGAATTGTCAAAACGAAGAGTGACGAAGTGGAAGAAATATTGAGACAGAATCATTGAGAGATGAATTCGTCATACTACTTGAATGCTACTTGATCTATTGACCTTTAAATGAGATTAGACAAGATTGACTTCGGTAATATTTGAACTCGATTAAAGCAACATTTTCTGCATGACATTTCATTAGAGACTTAATTCTCCTAAAATGTAGGCATAATTTAACTACATTTAATACGTCCAATGAAACATACCACTTGGAATTATTGGGGTATAGGGTAAACAATCTGTTGGTTTAAGTCAATTAAGTGATATATGGATTTACGTCTAATTCCATGAACTAGAGTCTTACTTAAATGAGAATCTTTATCTAGCCCAGCCTTTGCATTACATTTTCAAAGACTAATAAAGGCGTTTCGAAATTTTGTTTGGTCCCATGAAGATATAATTCATTTTATTATTTAATTCATGTCTGGCCTTGTGCCTAGATAAGAAACCATTATTTAATTCATGTGAAAGCGGTGGATTGGCAGTATCTGTAGAAGGTCGGACACCATGATTTGCAGCATAAAGTTACACCCCTTTATGGTCTGAGTTCAAATCCTGCCGAGGTTAGCTTTCCCTCTCATCCTTACGGGGTCGATAAAATAGAGCACCAGTAATGCACTAGGATTTTATGTGACATTCGTACAATAATTTGGATTAATTTACACTGGGGATTACATTTTGTATCGGTTCGTTCAATTTGCGAACTGCAGAAACATATTGAGCTTAGAATCATATATATATGCTAGACTCCCCATGAGCTAAATGAGTAATATATATAGAGAGAGGCTTATGATATATAGAAAGGGAGAGGGTTATTGATTTTCATAGAACTGTTGGGTATTTATGAAGGTACCCGAAAAAACCCTATATTAAATTACAGACAATCACAAAATCACAGAGTTCTAGTAGTAGTAGTAGTAGTAGTATATATATAGTATAGTATGTATATATATATATGTGTGTGTCCCAATACATATATATATGTCCCAAGGCTCTGATGCCATCAACACCATAAACACAGAGCTGGCATATCTAAGAACTGACGAACTCCCTGATGAGGTCATAGCCATTCAATGGCTTTCATCGAAATATATATAGCAGTAAATGAAGGATTATGAGTTTATGGAATTAACTTATGTTTCCTCACTATATATATATATATATATATATATATATATATATAGAAAGAGAGAGAGAAATTATTTCTATACCACTAGAGCTGTTTTATTCGTATGAATTCATCAGAAATTTCCTCTCCTTCGTATACCTTTTGATGATTTCATGCGAATGAAACAATTCTAGCCCCGTAGAAGTAATGTTTATACATCATAAAGTTGACCATAATCTACTATCGTATTGAGTAATTTTTTAACTATAGTTATCCCTTACCCAGCTGACAAAAGTCTGTAACCTATATATACCTATATATATATATATATAATATATAAGAACAAAAGATGGTTAAAGGAGTTCCACGCATTTTATTATGCGCATTTCAAAAACAAACATCATCATGCAATATTATTTGTGTTTTCATCAGATAAAACAGGAGGACATGATATGAAGGCTAAAAACACTTGTGGATAGTGCAGTTTTAAATCAACATATGAGAAGTAGTTTTAGATTGATGTGTGATATTGGGAAAAATATTTTATTTAGATGGGGGGGGGGAGGATGAAAAAAAGAGGAGGAGATGAGAGTGAAGGTGGAGAGGGAGGAATATAAAGAGGAAGAGAGATGGGTGATAGAGAGAGAGAGATAGTTTTTATAACTGAGAAAGATATATTGTTTTACATAGAGAGGTTGAAAACCGTTGGAAGATAATGTATAAATTAAAAGAATTTGAAAATTAACGAAGGGAAAAATATGTACGAAGAAGGAGAATAAAGAGTTTGATGATAGAGAGAAGAGAATAATGAATTGCGGATGAATATTCTAACGTCAAAAAAAGTGTGTATGTTTACAAGTATTATGGAAATTTGAAAATTAACGAAGAGAAAAAATGTAAAGTTAAGGTTTGTATATTGAAGGATTTGAGAAAAATAATGTGAAGTTGAGGTTTGTATATTGAAGGAATTGATATGTGCGAAGAAAAAGTTTTAGAAGAAATCCTCCTTCCAACAAAAATCTAGTGCAATTCGAGGAAGAGTTAACTAAAATAATAAAAAACCTTAAATTCAAGAGATACCCTTACATAGGACAAGAGCACCTTGTAAATCTCAAGAACACAATTTCTAACCTAAATTCCTCAAAAAATGTTTTAGTCCACTCTGACAAAACCAATAACTTATATGGTATTTCGAAGGATAATTATAACAACCTTATCCTAAAGGAACTTAGGAAAACATATCGTAAAACCAACCATGAAAATTTAGAATACATAAACCTTGAAGCCTCTGAGATTATGTCAAAACTTAGCATTGAAAAAAAGACCGAACCATTCCTCCCAAGAACTCCGAGGATAAATCTCAAGGATCACAAAAACAATTTTCGCACTGAACTACCTGTTAGATTAATCGCCCCCTCTAAATCTGATCTGGGGGTTGTTAGTAAAGCCATCTTGGATAGAATTATCCCACAGGTTCGTTCTAATTGCTCTTCTTTGAACCTAAATTTATGGTTTGGTACTTCTGAAGTGATTGGCTGGTTCAACAAATTGGATAATAAAAACAAACTAAAATTTATTCAATTTGATATTGCCAGCTACTATTCCTCCATTTCGCCTTCACTTCTCAATAATGCTCTATCTTTCGCACTTACATATTCTGACATCACCACAGATGAACTTCACATCATTCTCACCGCACGTAAAACCATCCTAGAGTTCAACAACGAATATTGGACCAGAGCCGATACCTCTAACAACTTCGACATCACAATGGGAGCATCCGATTCATCCCAATTGACTGATTTAATTGGTATCTTTATTTTGAACTCTTTGAGTCGGAAAATTCCTCAACTTCACGGTGGAATTTATCGTGACGATGGACTCTTTACTATCTTAAATTGCAATATAGTTAACCTTAATATGATTAAGAACAATATACGTAATCTCTTTAACCAACATAAACTAAAAGTTGAATTTGATAACAGTATCAAACTAGCTAATTTCTTGGATGTATCTCTTAATCTTGACACTGGCCTGTATTACCATTACCATAAAAAAAATGAGAACCTAAATTATGTTAACTTTAAATCTAACCATCCTACTAATATCAAAAATGCTATAGTTAGTAATATTGGAAAAAGATTATCTAACCTATCTTCTAATAAAAACATCTTTGATGCTAACCCCAATTACTATAATAACGCACTTTCTAAAGCCGGCTATCCTGATAAAATCAAATATAATAAAGAAACAAATTCTAGAAGAACTTACAGTAGAATAATTAATCATGATCATTCCAATAACTTTAATAAAAGACCTAGATACAAAAACATAATCTGGTATAATGCTCCTTTCTCCATCTCTAATAATAACAATATTCCTAAATTATTCTTTAGTGCCTTAAATAAATGCTTCCCTCCCTCACATATCTATAGTAAAATATTTAACAAACACACCATAAAATTTTCTTATTCTACATCCTCCAATATTTCCAACATTATCTCTAAACACAACTATAAAATACTAAATACTAAACCTCTTCCTTCCAACACTGAATTTCATAATAATAGTAATAGTACTCCCGACGTCATTATAAACCCTAGGCTAATTTCTGCAAACCCAAATACAACGTCAAACACAACTTCGCTAAATGTTCATAATCCAACTCTAAATCAAGAAACTATTATTCCTATCGCAAACAACTTCTCCAATCCAATTCCTTCTATAGATAACACTAGGTCACTCATTAATAATCTCTCTAATTGCAATTGCAACTGCCCTATTAAAAATAAATGTCCTCTCAACAACCATTGTCTTGATAAAAACTTAATTTATGAATGTAAAGTTATAACTAACACCAATTCCTTCACCTATTTTGGCTCCACTTCCACCTCTTTTAAAGCTCGTCTCTATAATCATCATTCATCTTTTAAATACAAACTTAAAAGAACCAACACGGCTCTCTCAGAACTCATATGGTCCTTGAAAGACAAAAACATTAAATATACCATCTTTTGGAAGAAGGTTTCTTCTGCGTCTCCATACTTGAACAGCTCTCTATCTAAAATCTGCAATCTCTGCCTAAATGAAAAATTTACCATTATCTCTAATCTAGATTCTATAATAAATAGACGAACTGACTTGTTTTCTATCTGCTTGCATAAATTCCATAAAACATTTCACAAAGTATACAGCTAATATTCAATTCTTTATCAATTTAGAATCTTTTTCTCAAAGGCACATATACATACACCTCTTTTAAAATATACCCATCTTCCTACCTTATTTCAAAGGGTATTATACACTCTATAATACTTGTTTACTCATTACCCTTACTCTATTTTCACTTTGTAAAATCCTTCGAAATCATATACATTTGTTTTGACGCCAGATTATTCATCCTTAATTCATTATTTTTTTTTTCTCCCTATCATCTAACTCATTCTCAATACATATTAACTTTTTCTTCGCACATATTATCAATTCCTTCAATATACAAACCTCAACTTCACATTATTTTTCTCAAATCCTTCAATATACAAACCTTAACTTTACATTTTTTCTCTTCGTTAATTTTCAAATTTCTATAATACTTGTAAACATACACACTTTTTTTGACGTTAGAATATTCATCCGCAATTCATTATTCTCTTCTCTCTATCATCAAACTCTTTATTCTCCTTCTTCGTACATATTTTTCCCTTCGTTAATTTTCAAATTCTTTTAATTTATACATTATCTTCCAACGGTTTTCAACCTCTCTATGTAAAACAATATATCTTTCACAGTTATAAAAACTATCTCTCTCTCTCTTTATCACCTATCTCTCTTCCTCTTTATATTCCTCCCTCTCCACCTTCACTCTCATCTCCTCCTCTTTTCTTTCATCCTTTCCACCACCCCCCTCTAAATAAGATATTTTTTCCAATATCACACATCAATCTAAAACTACTTCTCATATGTTGATTTAAAACTGCACTATCCACAAACGTTTTTTAGCCTTCATATCATGTCCTCCTGTTTTATCTGATAAAAACACAAATATTATTGCATGATGATGTTTGTTTTTGAAATGCGCATAATAAAATACATGGAACTCCTTTAACCATCTTTTGTTCTTATATATTATGTATACTCCAGTCCTACAAACTGTCGAGTGCTTCCTATCCGATATCTGCATTGCTTTATTGTACTACAATAAAACTCACCTCCTACATTATATATATATATATATATATATATATATATATATATATATATATATATATATATATATATATATATATATATATATATATATATATATATACATATATATATAACGAAGGAATTGTGGTAAGGAACCAGATGGACCATAAAGCACCAGAGTACTCGATACTTAGCGTAGTAGAATGGGTAATAGAAAAAAGTTTTACCCCGACGACAGAGCTCAAGCCGTTTCGACGGCTATTTCTGGACTAAATTCTGGACTGAATTCTGGACTATATTCTGGACTGAATGTAGTCCATAAACAGCCGTCGAAACGGCTTCAGCTCTGCCGTCGGGGTCATACTTTTTCCTATATATATACTTATGCGCAGATACATATCGTCCGATATGTAAGTATGCCTCCATATGCATTCGTTTCATATGTGTCAATATATGTGTACATAATAGGTGTTTACGCATGTGATGCTTCATTGCGTATAAATGACAACATTTTTGTTGGAGATACAAACTATTGCTTTAGTCTCGAAATTTGCTTGAAAGTATATTTGATCTATGAAGGGTATATATATAATAGTAATGTGGGGGAGGAGAAATAAGTCGAGGTGACGAAAGCACAGAAGAAGAAGAAGAAGAAGAAGAAGAAGAAGAAGAAGAAGAAGAAGAAGAAGAAGAAGAAGAAGAAGAAGAAGAAGATGATGATGATGATGATGATGATGATGATGATGATGATGATGATGATGATGATGATGATGATAATAATAATAATAATAATAATAATAATAATAATAATAATAATAATAATAATAATAATAATAATAATAATAATAATAATAATAATAATAATAATAATAAGGGAAGAAGACGCACAAGGTGGTTGAACGTCACGAAATTGCTCCCGTAAGTTTTTTGATTTTTAACATATTTAAATCAATTGTGAAAGAACAATTCTTAGCACAAATGTTGCATAAAGGCACCGAATGAGGTCCCATAAAGTTTCGGATCCATATTATATTGTTGTATCGCTCAAATATTCAATTTTGTATTATATATTTTGTATTCAAAAAAAGAAAATGGTTATAAATGGAACAAAACACCCTCTGTCTACACTATATAGAACAGCGGCAATTTCAATTTCACCAACACCAGAAACTTGATACACTACCTATCCCATCACACTAAATATAACGGCAACTTCACCGGCATCATAATAATAATTACTATTATTATTGTCTCAAATTTAAAAAAATGTTTAATTCAAATTTTACGGGAATATGTCAACACAAAATATAATGAAAATATATATTAAACATACGAACACAAACTCATAGATACTATATCAGTAACCACAACACCACCGCTGCCACCTCCCCACCACATCCATCATCGCCGCCACCACTCATTCAATGCTACTGACACTATTCCCCTGTTAACTTGAGAGAGAAAAGGGAAGGTGGTGGTAGCACTAGACAAGAGAGAGGCTAGCAAAAGATATAAATAGATTGACTTGGTGACCTTGCCACGGACAAACGTCTACATCAACAATTATGGGACTGGTGGCTCACCCCTTCCTCACCAACAATATAAAAAGCCCCGGCACCACCACCGACATAGCCAGCAGCAATAACAGCCAACTACAACAAAAAGTATATTATATTATTGTAATGCACTGGGTGATTGCTGGCCTTGTCCCTGGAGTGGAGACAATTATTAATAATTTCATTCTTAAGCCACGCAATGCTCACATTAAGGTACCACTCATGATAATAACAATTTAAAAAAAACAACAAAAAGAAAACCCCGTGACCAAGAAATACCGGGATGGCGGCCGGCGGGGAATAGCCATGTCTCTAGGGGAGAACGACCCCTCTAGTCTTGGTTGACACTCGTTCTAGAAGTGGTAACACGAAAAGATTACCCCTTGGCGGTTAAGGATAAAACGCGACAAAATAAGGTAGATGTCTAATGATGAAATCTCATACCGGATCGGCCGTCACCCGGGTAAAAAAGGGCCGCGTCCCTCAGAGAGGAACCAGACTGGGGTCGAAAAATCAGCTAATGGTTCAAACCTTCCCATCACTTCGGAGCTGGAGACCTCCCATAACCGGAATACTCCTACTGTTGGCCCTCCATGCTCACCACCAAGAAATCCAAAGAAAAAGAGAGAAAAATGGTCAAGGGAAGATAATAAAGAAGTCCTTGAGGCTTTCTACACTGCCATGTACTACCCATCAAATACATCGAATACAGAGCAAACATATATCAACTGGAAAAAGAAACATCCCGAAAACAGAGGCTATATTGACAGTAACAAACTAGCCAATATACGAAGAAATATTGTAAGAAAAAAGTTACTAACTGATATAGAAATTGATCAGATCAAGCTAGTAGCACAAAGTCAGCGAAGGGAAAATGAAGCATGTGTCAGTGAAAACGAGGTAAACTGTAACACTTCGAATCCCAGAGTTGGGGCGGAATCACTGGCAACAGAACAAATTAAAGAAAGGAGCGAAAAAGTGGAGGGAGTGCATGCTCAGGATGAAACTCTAAATGAAAATAATGAGATCGTAAATGATAAAGAAATGAATGAGAATGAACTTGCCAACTTGAAGGATGAAATTATGATCGAATGGATGAAAATGAAAGAATCTGACATGGGGGAACGAGACACCCTCCCTAAGATCCAGAACTCCAAACAGAACCAAAAGATAATACACAAGACTAACATAATTCTCAAAAACATTATCATCACAAACAAAATAAACATTACTGACTTAAATCATCTCTATTATGCATCGGCTAAAGTCACCACTCACTTATGTGGAGTGAAGATGAAAAAACAAAGGAATTCCCACAAGAAATCTACTTGGCAAGATAACATCAATCGCCAAATAAACCTTCTCCGATCTGACATAGAAATTTTAACAAACTATAAAGTAGGTGAACATGTTAAACAAACTAAACTTAGAAAATTGAAAAAAAAGTACAGTATAAGATCAACATGTGACATAGACATGCTGATAGAAACAATCAAGCAAAAAGTGTCGGCCAAAGCTGCTCGTATAAGGCGCTTTGAAAAACGATCTAGATTCTATAAGGATAATAATATGTTCAAAAACAACCAAAGAAACTTCTACAGAAAAATTGGTAAGTCAACAATAACTGCTAAATCAATACCACCCAAGGAGGAAGTGCAAGAATTCTGGGAAAAGATCTGGGCCGAAGAAAAAGTTCATAACATACATGCCCCATGGATAGACAGACAAATGAAAGAAACAGCTCACCTTGAAGAACAAACATGGGAAAATATAACAGTTGAACAGCTGCGCTTGGCTCTAAGAAAAACCAGCAAATGGAAATCCCCAGGAAAAGACAAAATACAAAACTTTTGGATAAATGCCTTCACAGAGTCTCATGAGCTGTTAGCCCAACTTTACAATGAAATAGTTAAGGAGCCAGAAAAGATACCATCATGGCTAGTCAACGGCATTACATTCCTGCTACCGAAGAATGATGAGACAAACAATCCCAAAAATTACAGACCGATAACCTGCTTGACCACAATGTATAAAATTTTAACATCAGTCCTAACTGAATACACATATGACCACCTGATAACAAATGACCTATTTCCCATTGAGCAGAAAGGGTGTAAACGAGGCTCATATGGCTGTAAGGATCAGCTTCTGGTTAACAAAATGATACTGGAAGATTGTCATAATAGACACAAAAATCTATCGATTGCTTGGATAGATTATAAAAAAGCATTTGATAGTTTGCCACACAGTTGGATTGAAAAATGTTTAGAGATTTTCAAAATATCCCCCGTTGTCAGGAGGTTTTTGTCATTCAGTATGAGGACATGGAGAACGACACTCCTTTTGAATAGTGAAACAAAATCACTGGAAGCTGGAGAAGTTAACATTAATTGTGGAATTTTTCAGGGTGACTCTTTATCACCGCTTTTATTCTGCATCGCACTTATACCATTAAGTAAAATGCTCAATGAAACAAAACATGGATATAGAGTCTATGACAAAACCATTAATCACCTGTTCTACATGGATGACCTGAAACTATTTGCAAAAAATGATGAACAATTGCAAGGGCTATTATCCACTGTGAAGCAGTTCAGTGATGACATTAAAATGGAGTTTGGACTGGATAAATGCGCCAAAGCAACGTTCACCAGAGGAAAGCTGCTGAAGAGTTCAGACATTAATCTTGATCGGGGGAACGTGATAAGAGAGCTTGATCAAGAACAAACTTACAAATATCTAGGTGTTTGTGAAGGAGACGGAATCAAGCACTCGACAATGAGGGAAAGGATAAGGAAGGAATGTTACCGCAGAGTCAGAGCAATCTTAAGAACGGAATTGAATGCAAGGAATAGGATCGATGCCATAAACACGCTTGCCATACCAGTAGTAACCTACAGTTACAATGTCATCAACTGGTCAAGCACAGAGATCCGTAGGCTCGATACAAAAATCCGAAAATTCTTAACCATGCACAGAATGCATCACCCTAAGGCAGACATAGATAGAATATATCTCCCTAGGAAAGAAGGAGGACGTGGGTTAATCCAGTTAGACATTGCGTTGAAAACTGCAACAATTGGATTATCCACATATCTAAGGGAATCACATGATTGGATGATCAAACTCGTTTTGAAACACGAAAGCACCAAAAGATCATATTCCATTACAAAAGATGCACAAAGATACAGTAATGGACTACAAATTTCAGAAGTCCCATTTACTGCTGAAATGGAAAACACAGAAAAAGCAAAGCAGGTAAAAGTAACTGCAAAGAAAGAACTGCTACAGAAACTGGCTAAGAAAAGAAATGGCAAGAAAAGCCTCTGTATGGAAAATACCCAGAGCGAGCTAACAATCCTGATGTTGACAAAACTTTAACCCATCAGTGGTTGGCATCCTCTGGACTGAAATCGGAGACTGAAGGACTGATTATATCCGCACAAGATCAGTGTCTGCCAACAAAAAATTACCAAGCCAACATAATAAAAAATGGGTGCAGCCCACTATGCCGTGTATGCAAAAAACAACCAGAGACCATTGACCATATAATTTCAATGTGCAGTCCCATAGCTCCAACCGAATACCTAAACAGGCATGACAGAGCTGCACAATACATACATTGGATAATGTGTAAGCATTTTGACCTGCCCCATCAAAAGAATTGGTGGGAGCATCAACCACCTCCCATACTTGAAAAAGATCACATCTCAATCTTGTGGAACTTTAGCATCCAAACAGACCGAAAAATAGATGCAAATAGACCTGATATAATATTGAAGGACTTTCAAAGGAGGGTATGCCTGCTAATTGATATGTCTGTTCCAATAGACAAGAATGTATCTATAAAAACATTTGAAAAATTGAGCAAGTATAAGGACCTGGAGATAGAAATTGGAAAAATGTGGAAATTGAGAACTAAAACAATACCAGTGGTTGTAGGCGCTCTGGGAATGATACCTAAGGGGTCTAACGACTACTTATCGCAAATCCCAGGAAACCCGCGTATAGGAGAAATACAAAAGATAGTACTAATGGGAACTGCCCATATACTAAGGAAGATCCTGTCAATATAAGTACATCACAAGTCTAAACACTAAGGATGCATGTGTGAATATGTGTGTTCTTTCTTGAACATGGCGGACCTTGTTGTCTCTTGAGGTCACTGGTTGTGACTTGGTGATAACTCGTATAAACATAAAGCAAGATAAATGCAAATAATAATAATAATAATAATAATAATAATAATAATAATAATAATAAGAAGAAGAAGAAGAAGAAGAAGAAGAAGAAGAAGAAGAAGAAGACGCACGAGGTGGTAGAACGTCACGAAATTGCTCCCGTAAGTTTTTTGATTTTTAACATATTTAAATCAATGGTGAAAGAACAATTCTTAGCACAAATGTTGCATAAAGGCACCGAATGAGGTCCCATAAAGTTTCGGATCCATATTATATTGTTGTATCGCTCAAATATTCAATTTTGTATTATATATTTTGTATTCAAAAAAAGAAAATGGTTATAAATGGAACAAAACAACCTCTGTCTACACTATATAGAACAGCGGCAATTTCAATTTCACCAACACCAGAAACTTGATACACTACCTATCCCATCACACTAAATATAACGGCAACTTCACCGGCATCATAATAATAATTACTATTATTATTGTCTCAAATCTTAAAAAATGTTTAATTCAAATTTTACGGGAATATGTCAACACAAAATATAATGAAAATATATATTAAACATACGAACACAAACTCATAGATACTATATCAGTAACCACAACACCACCGCTGCCACCACCCCACCACATCCATCATCGCCGCCACCACTCATTCAATGCTACTGACACTATTCCCCTGTTAACTTGAGAGAGAAAAGGGAAGGTGGCGGTAGCACTAGACAAGAGAGAGGCTAGCAAAAGATATAAATAGATTGACTTGGTGACCTTGCACGGCCAAACGTCTACATCAACAATTATGGGACTGGTGGCTCACCCCTTCCTCACCAACAATATAAAAAGCCCCGGCACCACCACCGACGTAGCCAGCAGCAATAACAGCCAACTACAACAAAAAGTATATTATATTATTGTAATGCACTGGGTGATTGCTGGCCTTGTGCCTGGAGTGGAGACAATTATTAATAATTTCATTCTTAAGCCACGCAATGCTCACATTAAGGAACCACTCATGATAATAACAATTTAAAAAAAAACAACAAAAAGAAAACCCCGTGACCAAGAAATACCGGGATGGCGGCCGGCGGGGAATAGCCATGTCTCTAGGGGAGAACGACCCCTCTAGTCTTGGTTGACACTCGTTCTAGAAGTGGTAACACGAAATGATTACCCCTTGGCGGATAAGGATAAAACGCGACAAAATAAAGTAAATGTCTAATGATAAAATCTCATACCGGATCGGCCGTCACCCGGGTAAAAAAGGGCCGCGTCCCTCAGAGAGGAACCAGACTGGGGTCGAAAAATCAGCTAATGGTTCAAACCTTCCCATCACTTCGGAGCTGGAGACCTCCCATAACCGGAATACTCCTACTGTTGGCCCTCCATGCTCACCACCAAGAAATCCAAAGAAAAAGAGAGAAAAATGGTCAAGGGAAGATAATAAAGAAGTCCTTGAGGCTTTCTACACTGCCATGTACTACCCATCAAATACATCGAATACAGAACAAACATATATCAACTGGAAAAAGAAACATCCCGAAAACAGAGGCTATATTGACAGTAACAAACTAGCCAATATACGAAGAAATATTGTAAGAAAAAAGTTACTAACTGATATAGAAATTGATCAGATCAAGCTAGTAGCACAAAGTCAGCGAAGGGAAAATGAAGCATGTGTCAGTGAAAACGAGGTAAACTGTAACACCTCGAATCCCAGGGTTGGGGCGGAATCACTGGCAACAGAACAAATTAAAGAAAGGAGCGAAAAAGTGGAGAGAGTGCATGCTCAGGATGAAACTCCAAATGAAAATAATGAGATCGTAAATGATAAAGAAATGAATGAGAATGAACTTGCCAACTTGAAGGATGAAATTATGATCGAATGGATGAAAATGAAAGAATCTGACATGGGGCAACGAGACACCCTCCCTAAGATCCAGAACTCCAAACAGAACCAAAAGATATACACAAGACTAACATAATTCTCAAAAACATTATCATCACAAACAAGCTATTATGCATCGGCTAAAGTCACCACTCACTTATGTGGAGTGAAGATGAAAAAACAAAGGAATTCCCACAAGAAATCTAGTTGGCAAGATAACATCAATCGCCAAATAAACCTTCTCCGATCTGACATAGAAATTTTAACAAACTATAAAGTAGGTGAACATGTTAAACAAACTAAACTTAGAAAATTGAAAAAAAAGTACAGTATAAGATCAACATGTGACATAGACATGCTGATAGAAACAATCAAGCAAAAAGTGTCGGCCAAAGCTGCTCGTATAAGGCGCTTTGAAAAACGATCTAGATTCTATAAGGACAATAATATGTTCAAAAACAACCAAAGAAACTTCTACAGAAAAATTGGTAAGTCAACAATAACTGCTAAATCAATACCACCCAAGGAGGAAGTGCAAGAATTCTGGGAAAAGATCTGGGCCGAAGAAAAAGTTCATAACATACATGCCCCATGGATAGACAGACAAATGAAAGAAACAGCTCACCTAGAAGAACAAACATGGGAAAATATAACAGTTGAACAGCTGCGCTTGGCTCTAAGAAAAACCAGCAAATGGAAATCCCCAGGAAAAGACAAAATACAAAACTTTTGGATAAATGCCTTCACAGAGTCTCATGAGCTGTTAGACCAACTTTACAATGAAATAGTTAAGGAGCCAGAAAAGATACCATCATGGCTAGTTAACGGCATTATATTCCTGCTACCGAAGAATGATGAGACAAACAATCCCAAAAATTACAGACCGATAACTTGCTTGACCACAATGTATAAAATTTTAACATCAGTCCTAACTGAATACACATATGACCACCTGATAACAAATGACCTATTTCCCATTGAGCAGAAAGGGTGCAAACGAGGCTCATATGGCTGTAAGGATCAGCTTCTGGTTAACAAAATGATACTGGAAGATTGTCATAATAGACACAAAAATCTATCGATTGCTTGGATAGATTATAAAAAAGCATTTGATAGTTTGCCACACAGTTGGATTGAAAAATGTTTAGAGATTTTCAAAATATCCCCCGTTTTCAGGAGGTTTTTGTCATTCAGTATGAGGACATGGAGAACGACACTCCTTTTGAATAGTGAAACAACATCACTGGAAGCTGGAGAAGTTAACATTAATTGTGGAATTTTTCAGGGTGACTCTTTATCACCGCTTTTATTCTGCATCGCACTTATACCATTATGTAAAATGCTCAATGAAACAAAACATGGATATAGAGTCTATGACAAAACCATTAATCACCTGTTCTACATGGATGACCTGAAACTATTTGCAAAAAATGATGAACAATTGCAAGGGCTATTATCCACTGTGAAGCAGTTCAGTGATGACATTAAAATGGAGTTTGGACTGGATAAATGCGCCAAAGCAACGTTCACCATAGGAAAGATGCTGAACAGTTCAGACATTAATCTTCATCGGGGGAACGTGATAAGAGAGCTTGATCAAGAACAAACTTACAAATATCTAGGTTTTTGTGAAGGAGACGGAATCAAGCACTCGACAATGAGGGAAAGGATAAGGAAGGAATGTTACCGCAGAGTCAGAGCAATCTTAAGAACGGAATTGAATGCAAGGAATAGGATCGATACCATAAACACGCTT
Organism: Eledone cirrhosa; assembly: GCA_964016885.1. NCBI lineage: Eukaryota > Metazoa > Mollusca > Cephalopoda > Octopoda > Eledonidae > Eledone > Eledone cirrhosa. Next base: position 115,588,092 of record OZ024743.1, read on the forward strand.
GCCATACCAGTAGTAACCTACAGTTACAATGTCATCAACTGGTCAAGCACAGAGATCCGTAGGCTCGATACACAAATCCGAAAATTCTTAACCATGCACAGAATGCATCACCCCAAGGCAGACATAGAGAGAATATATCTCCCTAGGAAAGAAGGAGGACGTGGGTTAATCCAGTTAGACATTGCGTTGAAAACTGCAACAATTGGATTATCCACATATCTAAGGGTATCACATGATTGGATGATCAAACTCGTTTTGAAACACGAAAGCACCAAAAGATCATATTCCATTACAAAAGATGCACAAAGAAACAGTAATGGACTACAAATTTTAGAAGTCCCATTTACTGCTGAAATGGAAAACACAGAAAAAGCAAAGCAGGTAAAAGTAACTGCAAAGAAAGAACTGCTACAGAAACTGGCTAAGAAATGGCAAGAAAAGCCTCTGTATGGAAAATACCCAGAGCGAGCTAACAATCCTGATGTTGACAAAACTTTAACCCATCAGTGGTTGGCATCCTCTGGACTGAAATCGGAGACTGAAGGACTGATTATATCCGCACAAGATCAGTGTCTGCCAACAAAAAATTACCAAGCCAACATAATAAGATATGGGTCCAGCCCATTATGCCGTGTATGCAAAAAACAACCAGAGACCATTGACCATATAATTTCAATGTGCAGTCCTATAGCTCCAACCGAATACCTGAACATGACAGAGCTGCACAATACATACATTGGATAATGTGTAAGCATTTTGACCTGCCCCATCAAAAGAATTGGTGGGAGCATCAACCACCTCCCATACTTGAAAAAGATCACATCTCAATCTTGTGGAACTTTAGCATCCAAACAGACCGAAAAATAGATGCAAATAGACCTGATATAATATTGAAGGACTTTCAAAGGAGGGTATGCCTGCTAATTGATATGTCTGTTCCAATAGACAAGAATGTATCTATAAAAACATTTGAAAAATTGAGCAAGTATAAGGACCTGGAGATAGAAATTGGAAAAATGTGGAAATTGAGAACTAAAACAATACCAGTGGTTGTAGGCGCTCTGGGAATGATACCTAAGGGGTCTAACGACTACTTATCGCAAATCCCAGGAAACCCGCGTATAGGAGAAATACAAAAGTTAGTACTAATGGGAACTGCCCATATACTAAGGAAGATCCTGTCAATATAAGTACATCACAAGTCTAAACACTAAGGATGCATGTGTGAATATGTATGTTCTTTCTTGAACATGGCGGACCTTGTTGTCTCTTGAGGTCACTGGTTGTGACTTGGTGATAACTCGTATAAACATAAAGCAAGATAAATGCAAATAATAATAATAATAATAATAATAATAATAATAATAATAATAATAATAATAATAATAATAATAATAATAATAATAATAATAATAATAATGATTTCTTTATTAACCACAAGGGTTTACATAAAGTAGACATTAAGGACAGTGCAGGACAATGCAGGACGGTACAAATGGGCATTTCTGCGTGTAAAAAAAACAAAAATAGAGGATGTAACAAAAATAACAATGAAAATAACAATGAAAAATTCCCCAATAGGGGGGAGACTTCGGAGGGACATTTGTGGAGAAAGCCCAGTAAAAAGCCACAATGACCCTGACCACCAAGGCAAGTGCCCTCTCCCAGTTTTCCACCTTTAGTTTACAGATATATACTCAGAGTCGGCCCATTCACTCGGGCCATTCTTGCTTCTCTCACCCATCTTTCAACAAAATGCTGGGAAGAGAGCACTTCCTTCTCTACTCTGATTTTCCTTTTCAAATGAAATTTGAAAAAGTCAATCAGAGCATCACCGAAGAGGTAAGTGATCGTCTTCAGCCCTTTCAAACGTGTCCACCATACTATCTCTTTCGCCATGGCCACCAGACAGATAAAAACTGCCTGCCCTTCCCGGCTAAAGGAGGAGGGCGGGGCAATCCTCACGATAGACTCAGATGATAGCTGGATCCGTCCTAAACGCGACAGCAGGTGTTCGACATAAACCCACAAGTCAGCAATTTTCGGACACTGGACGAGTGCGTGCAGGACGGTTTCGTCGCCCTGCGCGCATCTCGGACATGCCCGGCTGACGGCACCTCCATGCCTGTAGAGTTTATCCCGAACTGGCAAGGCTCCTCGGTAGCACTGCCAGGCCAGAGATTTCTGGAAGTTGTCCATAGGCCCTGGCCCGAAAGTTCTTCCGAAGAGATTGGCTAGTTGATTTTCGTCGACGCCTAGAGTTTCCCCAAGTACGTCGTCGCTCTTCCCCTCCACTAATCCTCTATAGAACGCCGAGGTGGAGTTTCCACCGATCACATTGCCCGATTGGTCGAGGGCTGTGAGCGCCTGAAGACATTCCAGTCTCCAGGCGCTCCCTCTCGGTCTTCGCTTGACCCAGGACTGCAGCTCCGTCAAGGAAACGAGCTGGGGAAAAACGCGTCTAGCAAACGGCGACCACACCTGATCACCGTCGAGGAAGAGGTGGAGATGTCGTAGCCTGAGCGCGTGCCTGCGCATCATCAGCCACGGCATGCCCAGCCCTCCACGTAGCGGGTGTTGACAACAGATGGACCGCCTGACCATCGGAGCACGTCCCTTCCACAAAAAGCGAAAGAGCAAACGCTCCAGCGCAGTCAGGCGAGGCTTAGGACAAGGTACGACGGTTAGGCGGTAGCAGATGACAGACGCGATGTACGCGTTAGCCACCTCCGCTCGACCTTTCAGGGATAGCTTCCTCTCCGCCCATTTCTGGGTGAGAGAAGCCACCCTGCTCGTCACCTCGTCCCAGTTTTTGTCCGTCTGGAGGTCCGGACCGAACCAGACCCCTAGCAATTTAACCGGTCCGTCCGTCCAGCGCCCGACGACGCTGTTGGACGGCATGGACCTGCCTCTCCAGGTGCCGAGCTGCAGGCCCACTGACTTTTCCTGGTTGATCATTGCTCCTGTCACCGCTTCGTATTCTCTTAGTGTAGTGCCGATCGCCTCGATGTGTTTGGCGTTCGACACCACTACGGTGACATCGTCCGCATATGCTGACACGGATCTTCCGCATCCTAGTTCGCGCGGGACTCCCCTCAACGTCTCCAGTTTGTGCAGTAATGGCTCGAGAGTCAATACGTACAAGAGGGACGAGAGGGGACATCCTTGGCGGACCGAGCGCATGATGTTGAACGGTTCCGACAGGTGACCGTTCACTCTCACCACAGAGCAGATGTCGCTGTGCATGGCAGCGATCCAGCCTCTGAAGACGGGCCCAAAGCCAGCCGCCCTCAGGACTGCCGCTAGGTAACGATGGTCGACCCTATCGAAAGCTTTCGACTGATCTAAATTGATCAAGGACCCACCCGTGCCAGGTTCCCTAGCTACCCTCTCTACGATGTATCGCATGAGGTGGAGGTTGTCGTGGATGGATCTGTCGGGAATGGCGCATGTCTGCGCCTCTCCCACCAGACCACCAACGACAAGCGCCAACCTCTTTGCTAGCACCTTGGCCAAAATCTTAAACTCTGTGTTTAGCAGAGTTATGGGCCGGAAATTGTCTATGTTATCCCCCTTGTTCGGATCCTTTCTCAGCAGTGCCACCGCTCCTCGGCTCACAGAACTGGGAATTCTCCCGTTCTGTTGCCAGTTGCAGTAGACGTCCGCCAAGAGGCCTCCGAACAAGTCTGGCATCTGTACGTAAAGTTCATAGGGCAGACCATCCAAACCAGGCGATTTACCCCTTGTGCAGCCAGTCATTGCCTCCCGTACTTCAGCGGCTGTTATCGGCTTTTCGCAACACTTCGCCTCAGTGGCCGAGAGCCGCGGCAGTCCGTCGAGGTAGACACTAAAGTCCATCCCTCTACCCGGCCCCCCGCTGCCCCCGAACAGCTGAGCGAAGTGTCGCTGAAAAGCTTCACACATTTGCCCGGGATCGAGTAGCATGCGCCCGTCGTGGTCCACCAAAGACCGGATCGTGGCTTTGTTGCCACGACGCGCCTCCGCCACTCGGGCCCATTGAACGGCTTTCGTCCCCTCGTGTCTGAGAGCACGCACCCTAGCTCTGACAACGCAGCCTTCGTGCTTTGCATTGAAGAATTGGTCAAGGGCCAATTTCGCCGCAAGCACGTCGGTCGCAATGCCTTTGCTAAGCGCCTCGTCTAATTTTCTAACTAGTTCTCCCTCTGCTCTATTTTTCTCTATTGCTAAAGCCTTACTAAACCTAATCGATTCTATTCTAATCGCTCTTTTCAGAGCAAACCACCACTTGTTGTTGACGATGGCCCCCGTCAACGCCCGCTTAACTAGTTCGCTAATCCGGTCTCTGTAGGCCTTGCGCGCTGGTAAGGACGCGTTTAGCTTCCAGTAGCCGGGTCCTCGTCTATGAAGCCTATCTAAGTCAAGCACACAGGTCACGAATTTGTGGTCCGTGTAGCTGACTATCTTGAATTGTGGACAGCCTATGCTAGACCTATCTATTTCCCTACAAAATACTCTATCTAGATATGATCTGGATGACCCTATGCGGTTTGTCCAAGTCCACATTGGCACATTCGGGAAATCCAATCGGTACCTGTCAGACAGTTCAAAACGCCTGAGCAGGTTGGTGAGGCTCTTGCACCCTCCACCCCTATCCGCTAATCCCACACAGTCCCAGCGTGCATCTAAGATCCCGTTCCAGTCGCCCACTAACACTAAAGAGCGGGACGTTCCAAGAAAGGTCTCCAGACGCCGGAAGAAATCAGGCCGCCCTGCTCCTGTCGGGGCATAGACGGCCACTAGCCTGAAAGCTTGCCCGTCTCCGCTGGTCACGTCCAGCACCACCAGCTTACCCTCTGGGTCCAGGAAGATGGCCCGTATGGCGAGATCCAAACCTCTCCGAAAAAGCACAGCAACTCCTCCACCCGATCCAGGACGGCTGGGAGATGCGTACACATCGTAGCCGCCGAAGATCGGTGCGAAGGCCCGTGCTTCGGAGATTCTGGTCTCGCTGATGGCCACTACATCTATGTTTAGTGACCTGAGGTCGTTGAGCAGGTGACCCTGCTTCCATGACGACCCCAAGCCACGCGCATTTATGCTGCCTATTCTGAGTGAGGTCATGTTTAAAATAGAGTGGAAAAGATGGGAAAGACCACTTACCGTACTTTTGGTAGAGGAGGGATGGTTTTTACATCCCTTTTCACTTGATCGTCTGGTGAAGGGACCGTTGAATCGTCCCTTCGGCTGGTCGTCGGTTCTTCTAAGAGAATGTCTGAGTATACTCTTCGATTGATGGTTCCTCCTAGGTCCCTGAAATCACCAACTGCGTTGGGGAATTTCGTTTTAATGTTTGTGTATTGTTTCTGTGCTATTTTTAGCAGTCTTATGTTAGTTGGCGTTTTGATTGGTGCTGGTATTATGTAGTCCTGTTGTGAAATGTCTGTGTGTTCAATTATGTAAGTCATTAGTTTCTTGTTGTGTGTATTTATTGCCGTGCATTTGTTTTTCTGGGGGTGGGGTGTGGTTCTGCTATTTTCTTGTCGTTGTTGCTGGGTGTGTGTGTTTTGTTGTTGTGTTTGCGATGTTGGTGCTTGTGGTGGTGGTGTTGAAGGTGTTGTTGGCGGTGGGGTTGTCGCCGGTGGTGATGGTAGTGCTAGTGTGGGTGGTGATGGTGTTGGTGTTGTTGCTGCTGTGGGTCTCTTTGCAGTAGACTTTACCCTTTTCTCATTTCTTTCCCCCCTTTTCAAAGGCGACGATGCGCTGCTTCTGCGTTTGTGCCTTCTTGCGACCTTTTGCCATCCCTCTCCCACCTCACACTCCATGTCTGATTCTGTGAGGTCGGGGAGGGGTACCAGCTCCACTCTTTCACTTGTTGTTGTTGGTGATGTTTGCACTGGAGTCTCTGTTGCAGCTGCATTTGGTATTGCTGTTGTTGTTGTTAATATTTCCACTGCTGCTGCTGTCTTTGATTTCCGTGGAGTGGGTATGGGTGCCACGGACCTATCGTTCCTGGTTGCCGCTTGTCCTGTTGCTGGTAGCCGTGGAGCCGGATTCGGAAGGAGGGGGGTTTTCTCCTTTCTCAGGGTCTTCTCGTTGCAGAAGGCCCTGAGGTGAGTCTTCGATCCACAGCGAAAGCATTTCGGGCGTTTGCCCTCAACACTTATGGGCAGTTGAGTGCCGTTATCGAAGTCTATCACATCCGGGATAGCTTCGATGCACTCCTGGTTGGTTTGGATTAGCATCTCAATGGAGGAGCCGACCCAATCTTCTCTTACTTTTTTCTGTACTTGCAGTACAGTTGTTTTGTCCTCGATTCCGACGAGGACAGACGCGGCCAGCCAAGAAGGGGTCATTCCGGGGGGGACGTGGGTCAGTTTGACCCTCACAATTTTTTGCCCGCAGTAGGAGGGCACCAACACCATTTCCTCGCTCCTTAGGGTCACTACTGATTGGGCCTTTGCCTCCTGGGGTGTGGCAAAAAGTACGTCTACGGTGGCGTATTTTTTGCCTCGGGTGATGTGCGTTTTCCTCTGCCACACAGACCCCAAGGCTTTTTGTATTTGGGCCTCTGTGGCTCTTTCCACCCTACGGGATTTTGTACTTACTGTACGGTACGTGACCGTACAGTGCTCTTGGGTTTCGAAAAAATTTTTCGCTGCCTTGCAGATTGCTCGGTGTCCGTTCTTTGTCACCATCTTCTTCGCTTCCTCTAATTCCTCATTTGTTATGAGGATTGTTTCCAAGTTTTTCGCAATACCTGCAAATGAGATTGGTTTTTCTCTGCTGTTGTTGTTGTCGTCAGAGCTGCTGGTACTTTTGTTGCTGCAGGTACTACGACTACTGCCTCCGCCGCTGTTGCTGTGGTTGTTGTTGGTGTTGCTGCTGCTAATGCTGTTGTTGTTTATGCTGCTGGTGATGCTGTTGGGGCTGCTACTGTTGTTTTCATTGTCACTGTTGCTGTTGTTATTACGGCTGCTACTGCTATTATTCCTGACGTCAGACGAATGAACTGGGTTTTCGTATTTCCCGCACACCTGTTTCGTCGCTGTCGTCGTCGTCGTGGAGAAACCTTGCACGCTTTGCACGAGACTTTTCTTTTCTTTCGTCGCTTGCGAAAGAGAAGGGAGGGAGAGAGACACATTTAAAGAAGGGAGGGAGAGAGACAATCTTCTCTCTGCTGTAGTGATGATTGAGGAAGAAGAAGACGGAATGAGTGGGAGTGACGTATGAAATTTCTTTTTGGTAGCCATGTTTTTTTGTTTAAAATGAAATTTTGGGTACAAAACCCCAATAACTGGTTATTTAACCCCGAAGGGCCAAATAACGGACAGAAAGACCCCTCTCACGAGGAGGAGGGTGTCTTTATCAACAATTTGGTTCAAGTTTTAAACAATTTACAATTGTTTTAACGGTTAAAAATTACTATACCTTACAGAGCCGAGCCTCCGTCAACCATGGCATTCAATAATAATAATAATAATAAGAAGAAGAAGAAGAAGAAGAAGAAGAAATAATGTAACTAGTATAAATATTCTTCGGGGTGGTTATAATATTGTCACCTTTTCTTCATGTTTTATCACTTCTTTGAACCAACCACTCGAAAACTTATGTTCATTTACTCTTTGTTTGATGAAGTCATGAGGCGAATATTTTTCGAACGTCCTAAAAGACTATACAAATCATTGTGTTCTTCATCGTTTTATTCTGAAACATTAAATAGCATACTCTAATTTTATAGTAATTTTCTATTATTTCACTTCAAGCGAAATACTAATTTGCTACCAATATTTTCCAGAAAGACAATCTCCTTGTTTCTTTCTAAACTTTTAAATGGACCTCGTATATCAAACGCCATTAATAGAACTGCAGGTAAAAAGATTCTGTATAATTAGTTTGCATTTCTAAAGTTTTCACATTTCAGTGTGCTTTTATTGTGATTTATATATATATGTATATATATATATATATATATATATATATATATATATATATATATATATATATATATATATATATATATATATATATATATATATATACATATTTATATATATATATATATATATATATATATATATATATATATATATATACATACATGTGTGTGTGGGGGCATGTGTGTGTGTGTGTGTGTGTACGTTCAGTATAGAAAATTACAATAAGATAGTCTATGATTGCACCGCTGCAGGAGAGTTTAGACAAATCAATGAATCATCAGCAAGCTATGTGTAAAAAAACGTGATATTTGGTTTTATGTTTTATTTTAACATAAGCATTCAGTATTGACTTTGAGGCAATTCATAACAGACACTTAGTATCAAATATATCCGTAGCATGTAGCTCAATAACAAGATAGTTTTTATGGTTCGTGGACGGTCTCTTTTATAAACTATTGGTTGTAATCAAGGAAACATAACTACAGAAGTCCGGAATATCTTAGAGGGAGACTGTATGAAATTGGGCTGAGAGAGACAAGAATATTGATGAGTTGAAACAATGTTACGAACAATTTGAAACTGCATATATTTTCGGTTACGAATGTGGGAGACTGTCATTAACAATGAAGACCACGTTAAACATATACCGAAACTTTTTAATCCTCAAGCGATGTGGGCATATATGAAGAGTGACATACTTTTATATATTCAGAATATGAACTCTACTCATAGAAAAGTTGTAGAAGTATTAAAGAATTATAGAGAGATAATTATATATTTGCTGTTAAAAGTAATTTATCATGTAGCAATTAAGTATTTTGGTCAGTACTACACAAAAACGTCGCATACTAGATGCAGATAGCTTTTAGTTTTATCCATACTTCGACACCCTTGAAACTCGCCATACTGCATCCTAAAGCGCTTTCATATTCAAAATAAACAACAAAATCGTTTCGTCTGATATGAGAAAGAAAACGTTACGATATTATAGTTTAGTCTTGATAAGAAAATTACTACTTCAGTTCATGATATATTAATGAATTTCAGAAAAATACATTACACGTCCACACGTTAGTGAATTGAGATAAAATGAATTGGAATATAAATAAGGTATATGAAGCATTGCGAGATATGTAATTAAACATGTATTGGGAAATCCTGTACAATGCGAATAGGAAATATAAGGGTGGAAATAGTGTATAGTAAAGATAGGATGATAAATCAAAACAGCAATCAGTCTCCGCATGATACCATGTCTATATTTATATTTGTTTGAGTATGCCACACAAACAACGAAAACAAGAGCAAGATAATTTTTTAAAGTATTTAGAGATTATATGGTAGGATATATCATAGTTTGCAGGCGCAGAGAGTGGTGAATATAGTATTCCGCTCAAAATCGTAAGTTGGATTAATGACAGCATACTGGGTTTTTAAACATGACGCTATACTTCACGATACTTCAATCCACCTAACTGACAATCATGAGTTGTAGTTCGTTACACACACACACACACACATATATATATATATATATATATATATGTATATATATATATAAGTATATATATATATTTATATATATATATATATATATATATATATATATATATAT
>OZ024743.1:115602625-115622625 GCA_964016885.1 Eledone cirrhosa
CATTGCGGCGAACAAAATATAGTGACTATGGGTATTAAATATATATATTAAGCTAGGTTATGGCTGTGCAATTAACGAATAATTTTGCAACGAGGAAGATTGAACAAATGCCTCTCATTATCGGAAATCTTGATTGGAATTTGGTAGAGAAAACCTGCAGAAGCCAATCATATCTATATATAATATATGTATATATATATATATATGTATACACACACACACATATATATATATATATATATATATATATATATATATATATATATATATATATATATATATATATATATATATACATATATATATATATATATATTAGTTTCAGAAGATCCCGTTAAGGGTGAAAGCAGCGATTCTTTGCTTAAACTTTAATCTGTTATTATAATCAATATATATATATATATATATATATATATATATATATATATATATATATATATATATATATATATATATATATATATATATATATATATTTATATATATATATATATACATATATATATATATATATATATAAATATATGTATATATATATATATATATATATATATATATATATATATATATATATATATATATATATATGTATATATATATATATATATATATATATATATATATATATATATATATATTGATTATAATAACAGAAATCATCAGGAGATTCCTGATGATTTCGAAAGAATGAAACACTTCTAGTCCTGTAGAATATCTTCTATATTAAAACTATATATATATACACACATATATATATATATACATATATTGCATATATATATATATGTTCATATTAAAATTTGATCCAATAACTACCATGAAATATCCCTATAGGCATTCACACTGATATGTAATTATTCCCACCCTATTGTATATTACATCATAGTATTAACAATTTTCTAGCATTATTCTTTATACCAGATATTTAACTTTTACTTTTTTCTTTCTTCGACCATCACAGTGTTAACCCTTTAAGGAACAGTGTTTGGGATGTTATAGTTCCAAAAGTCACACATGCTAAAGTCATCTGAGCATACGCATGTATTATATATATATATATATATATATATATATATATATATATATATATATATATATACGGAAAAAATGAAACGAAATTTCATTTCCCACTCTTAGTACGGCTGTTACTTAAATATAAGGATACACGTACATACATATATGTATACAGACGTACAGTAGTATGTATATATATATATATACATACATGCACACATATACATACGTACATATATATATATGCATGTATGTATATATACATACTACTGTACGTATGTATACATATATGTATGTACTTGTACATACTTATATATATATAATATACTTATATATATATAATAGTGTAATTTCCTTGTCCATTGAATTTCTTTTAAATCAAATAAATTTTGTAGATACCAAGCACTTTTTTCTTTTTCCTGATGAAACTGTCAAATTTATCCCGAACGCCCTGTATATATATATGTGTGTGTGTTTTCGTCTATGCAATATAAATATGTTTACATATTATATATACAATATTACTAAATTTTATATGGATACATGTTAAATTAATTTTTGAGTCCTTTCCTTCATATGATTTATAATAGAGCACTATATTAGTTTAGCATAGGACTGTGACCGTGCTGAGGCTTAACGGCGTTTTAATCGATAATAGCACCAGTATATTTTTTCAGGAATATATATATATATATATATATATGAAAAAGAACACAAGAGCGTCTACAACATCAAAAGACTTTTATTGGCTTACAATGTTTCTTCTTTACGTAACCGGAGGATTCGTCAGAGCTATAAAAGGGGTTTGATTGGTGTTATGGACTCTATATATATATTTTTTTTATCTTTATTATTTCCACTTTTATCCTCCTTTATATTTTACCTTATTCTTACTTTTATACCTTATTATAGTGTAATCTTCCCCATGCCTTATTATACACTATTAATTATAGATTATTATTATTACTCTTTTTCCATTTCTAATTACCTTATGTACCTTCTCCTCCGCTATATATATATATATATATATATTGTACGCCCTTTGTGTTTGTGTAGCCTCTGCGCACCCTCTGCACCATACTATCGACGCCACCCCATCTATGGTTCAGCTAACCACCCGACTCCCGGGAATGAATATCACCGCAACTAGTAAACAAGGAAGCACCAAAATTAGACTTATCGTCCCCTACTTTTGCTCTTTACTCTCTTTACTCTTTGTTCTTGAATGTTTGGTTGGTAGAGTCCATAACACCAATCAAACCCCTTTTATAGCTCTGACGAAACCTACGGTTACGTAAGGAATAAACATTGTAAGCCAATAAAAATCTGTTGATGTTGTAGACGCTCTTGTGTTCTTTTTCATATATACGGCTCTGCTCCAAAGCATAGAGCTAATTATTATGCTGCCAATACCTTAATGGGACACGGGTATACAATACCTAACTCCTATTAACCTAGGTAAATATATATATATATATTCAAATAGTAATGGACCATTTTCTTGATTTATTCTTAAATTGAGTCTAGCAAACCCTATTGTCTGTAGTTAGTATTCTTTTCACCTTAGCGAATCTGGTCCATTATGAGTTCAACACATATGTAATATGTCTGTGTTCGTTTTCCTTTTTTATTCAGTTATATTATATTGCTCTGAAAAACCACTTTCCTAGAGTTAATTTATTGTAAAGAGACTATTTTAAGTTTCTAACTCAATACATGCCTTTGATATATATCCATATCGAGCCCTCTTCAGATTTTAGACTTCACATTTATTATTATTGTTCTTTGAGTCTTAATCATTGATGATATTTAACTGGAAAGTTTGTTGAAATGAATATCATGCCGCTACCTGCAGCCTCAGACATACAGGATGTATCGGGGGGTTCTTGCTGTTCACAGCAAGCATGCCTTTTGAAGTGTTTCAAAAAACGGGGCTGGACTAATCTCCTTTAACCATCCTTGAAAACTCTTTGTGATAGTACCTAGTGCTACTATGACAATCAGAACGACCTTGATCCCATGGCAGTTACAAATCCCTTTTAACTCCCAATTTAAATACATGTATCGGTTAATTTTCCCCCCTCTCCTTTTCTTCCACTCTTGTGGCAAAGGGGCAGGCTACATCTACAATCAGGCACGATCTTTTTTCTTGTCAAAAACCACCAGGCCAGGGCTATTTTTTTCTAATTTCTTGTCCGTCTGTATCCTAAAATCCATAGCACCTTCACTTGATCGTTTTCTTTCACCGATTCTGGCTTATGCTCATAAAACTTCTCAGAATATTTTAAATTGTTTACTTTGCATAGATGCCAGTGAGGTACCTTTCCTATCATATCATGTCTCCAGCCTTTGTAGTGAGTCTGGGCTAGGTGTTTACACTCGGATACAATGTGAGCCACAGTCTCCTTTCTCTCTTCCACAGATCCTACACAGTTAGCTAGCCTCATTCTTGTAACTATGGTGTTTCACCCACTTCGTTCTGAGGTCCTGCTCTTGCGCAGCCATTAGCATTCCTTCTGTAGCCTTTTAAAGGTCTCCTATTTTTAACCAGTTCCATGTTGTGGATCTCTAAATTCAGTTTTCTTAAAGAAGATACTATGAAGAGATTTTTCATGAAGGTTGCTCTTGCTCCTCGTTGTTATTTCTTCCTTGGACATCCTCTGGTCTATTGTCTTCTCCTTCAGTACAATTTTGAGCATTGGCTCCCTACTGTCTGCCATATATTTGTGCAGACTATTTTTCTCCACCTGAACACAGTCCTCTATGCTGATAAGACCTCTTCCACCTTCAGATCTACTTAAGTAGAGTCTATAGACATCACTCCTCTTGTGAAAAATGTTGTAGATAGCCAATAGCTTCCTAGTCTTCCTATCCATTTTTTCCCGCACTGTACCTAATAATATACACAGCTCGGGAATATACTGCGCTTATGACATTCCTACTATTTAGATGTGATTTTAATACGCTCCTTACTCTCCTAATGTACTCAGATATTATCAATTCCTTCAGTTTTTTGTTCTTGATGTCATCTGTCTCCAGAACACGTAAATATTTGTATCCTTCTTCAGTGTCAATTTCCTTTATCATCTCACCTGTTGGTACCTGGATTCCGTTGCTCTGCTCAATTTACCCCTCTTCATCACAGGACTCCGCACTTATTAATACCAAATTCCATACATATATAATTGCGGAAAATACGGACCGTGTCACCAAGTACATCCCACTTCTTCTCACTCTCCCAAAGAGTTTAAGATCGTCCATGTAGAGGAGGTGGTTGATGGTAAGCTCTCCTTTTACCAACTTGTATCCTGCCCTCACTTTTCGCAATATAATGGTCAGGGGTATCAGGGCAAGGACAAACAGAAGAGAGTACACACTATACCCCTGGAAGATACCTCTCTTGATATTCACGCCTCCCAATGGTTTCCCACCCGATGTTAACTCTGTTTCCCAGGACTTCATACTTTTGCTCAACAACTGTCTGATGTTATCTGCCACCTTGAAGGTCTCTAGGCTTTTAGTTATCCAAGAATGAGGTACCATGTCGAATGCCTTTTTGTAATCTATCCATCCCATGGCAAGACCAGTGTGTCTTCTATTGCAATTCTTCATTGCCATCTCATCAATAAGTAACTTGTCTTTTGTACCACGGGACTTCTTTGGGTATATTTTCTGTTCGTCTGGTAACAAGTTGTTTATGTTGAGGTGATGGTAGATTTCCTCAGACACAATGCCTGTCAACAGTTTCCATATTACGGACAGTCATGTGATAGGTCTATAGTTGGTAACATCATTACCCTTGATTTGGTCTTTCATTACCAGAACTGTGGTACCTTTTGTCAACCACTCTGGTACCTCACCTGACAGCAAGCAGTCATTGAACATGGTTGTCAGTTTCGGGTGGAAGGATGTTATATTTTTAATCCAATACCCCTGCACACCATCTGGGTCTGGTGATTTCCAGTTGGTTAGTTTTTTGGCCTGCCCCTTAAGAGTTTCAACTGTGATACTCAAATCAGTATGTTGGTGTGCCTGTCTACTAATCTCCTTTTGTACTGTCTCAATCCACACTGCCTGATCATTATGTTTAACATCCTGCTCCCATATTCCTCTCCAGAATGTCTTAGTTTGTTCCGCCTCAGGGATCAAGTCGTTGCCTCTTTCTTTCACCTCAAGCTGTCCAAACAACATCTTCTGGCTGTTGTCAAACATGTGGTTCTGTATATACTGACTGACTCTGCTCTCATACCGCCTAATCTTTGCACTTTTTGCTACAATGCATTGCTTCAGTTCCTCTATGATAATATTTAGCTTTTCCCTCCTAGTTTTGTACTTTATTTCCAGTCTATTTTTAGTGTCTATGTTTTGTAAGGTCCCATTCAGTAGGGACTCAAGCTTTCGAATGTCTTTTCTAATTTCCTTGATTTGACCATTCAGTCGTTTCTTCCACCAAGGTTCTGATCTTTCTTGTTTTTTGTTTCCTCTCGTTTTTATGCCAAGTAATTTGCTCACCGCATTTGCTGCTGCTTTGAGTATATTGTTGCATTGGTGAAGGTTCCTCGCCTCAAGGTATGGGATGACTTTGTTTACCTTAGCTGTTGTTTCTTTTAACTTTTTCCTGTCTACAAATCTTAGGTTCATAGGTTTCCCACTATCATTGTTCATTTCATCTACCACTATGTTTAGGATATCAACCAAATCTTGTCCTAGCCCGTCAGCATTCATTTCCTCAATGGCCACATCTTTGTTCCAGATGTATTTATGTCAACATTCAGATCATTGTCAACCTCTTCACCTTCATTTCCCACTGGCTCGTTTGCCTGGCATACTCCACTCTCCATTTCCAACCTAATCTCTCTGCTCAGTTCCTCCAGTTCCAACTCGCTTATCTATCCATTAGTTCTATTACCCGAGCCTGCCCGGCATATATTTATTCATCTAATTTAAATAGACCAATCTAGTTCCAGATGTTATGCATTCGTTTCCTATAGTCTTTTTCCTTGGGGTTATTCTTCAGGTAACATTGCATAACAGTTCTATTCAATTCTTTCGTCGAGTTGGTTCTTGTCCTTTTCCTTCTTCCTCCAACACCAGCAGTATTTCGCTGACAGCCAGGTCCCTGCTGCTGGGCCAGGGAGCACTTGCTGAGTGAGAGTCTGTCACATAACGTTCCACTCTCCTCTTCACCGTTATTCGAACTGTTTAGCTTCGACATTTAAACACGCATATCGAGGATTGGTGAATGTATGGTTACATAACAACCGGCGATTTCATCACCCCCAGTGATTTCATCACCTCCAGCGATTTCATCACCTCCGGTGATTTTAGTGTGACACCATTACGCTGTAGACGAACATAAATAAATAAACAAATAAATAGATAAAAACTTAAAAAAATAAACATGTTTCATTGTAATGTTTGAATGTCTGACTTTGTTTTTTTTGTTTGTTTGTTTTTTACTTTGCATTTTTCGTGGTTCAAGGCCAGTAACATCGGTTACTAGTGTTGTTGTTGCTGCTACTACTATCTTTTGATACCTACCACGCTTCTTTTCATGTGTAGCGGCACTACCGCTATCCCTGTCTTAAGTAGCAAGGGAATAGTGGTAGTAGCGATGATGCAGGGGTGGCGGTGGTGATGGGATAGCAGTACTATAGGGACGGTGCTGGTTTGTATTTGGCTAGATTTTTTTGTGGTAGTGGTGATGGTGATGGTCGCGGCGGCGGTGGTGGTGTTGGTGGTGAAGTTATTTGGCTGTTGTTTTCTAGCCATTTTCTTTTCTGACTATAACATTGTTACTACACAATTAAATATTACATATTGGAGCCCTATGCCATAATGTGATATATTGCCACTTCCCGAGAGAGAAGACTGATATCTTATTATCCATTTGTAATAAGAATTATTCTATCACAATTGTTTTAAATATGTAAACAATCAAAAACTTACGGGGGTGATTCCATAACACTCTATCCACGATGTGCGTAAATTCCCTTATATTATTGTTATAGTTGCATTTATCTTCCTTTATGTTCATACGAGTTATCACCAAGTCACAACCAGTGACCTCAAGAGACAACAAGGTCCGCCATGTTCAAGAAAGAACATACATACACACACATGCATCTTTAGGTGTTTAGACTTGTGATGTACTTATATTTACAGAATCTTCCTTAGTATATGGGCAGTTCCCATTAGTACTATCTTTTGTATTTCTCCTATACACGGGTTTCCTGGGATTTTCGATAAGGAATCATTAGACCCCTTAGATATCATTCCTAGAGCGCCTACAACCACTGGTATTGTTTTAGTTCTCAATTTCCACATTTTTACAATTTCTATCTCCAGGTCCTTATTCTTACTCAATTTTTCAAATGTTTTTATAGATACATTCTTGTCTATTGGAACGGACATATCAATTAGCAGGCATACCCTCTTTTTAAAGTCCTTCAGTATTATATCAGGTCTATTTGCATCTATTTTTAGGTCTGTTTGGATGCTAAAGTTCCACAAGATTGAGATGTGATCTTTTTCAAGTATGTGTGGTGGTTGATGCTCCCACCAATTCTTTTGATGGGGCAGGTCAAAATGTTTACACATTATCCAATGTATGTATTGTGCAGCTCTGTCATGCCTGTTTAGGTATTCGGTTGGAGCTATAGGACTGCACATTGAAATTATATGGTCAATGGTCTCTGGTTGTTTTTTGCATACACGGCATAATGTGTTGCATCCAATTTTTATTATGTTGGTAATATTTTGTTGGCAGACACTGATCTTGTGCTGATATAATCAGTCCTTCCGTCTCCGATTTCAGTCCAGAGGATGCCAACCACTGATGGGTTAAAGTTTTGTCAACATCAGGATTGTTAGCTCGCTCTGGGTATTTTTCATACAGAGGCTTTTCTTGGCATTTCTTAGCCAGTATCTGTAGCAGTTCTTTCTTTGCAGTTACTTTTACCTGCTTTGCTTTTTCTGTGTTTTCCATTTCAGCAGTAAATGGGACTTCTGAAATTTGTAGTCCATTACTGTATCTTTGTGCATCTTTTGTAATGGAATATGATCTTTTGATTTTATTATTATTATTATTATTATTATTATTATTATTATTATTATTATTATTATCACTATCGTTTTATATATATATATATATATATATAAAATATATATATATATATATATAAATATATATATATTTATATATATATATATATATAAAACTGAGGATGTCTGTCTCTGTGTGTGACTTTGAATCCCTAAAACTCGAGGAGCAGCCAACCGACTGTTTTCAAACTTTACACATGTAATACTTATGTTTTCAATGCCCTAGGGACCGCATTAGGCGATTTAGCGATATCTCTCTATAATTCTTAGTCTTTCTCTTTTTAGATAGATACATATATATAACATCGCGCCCTTATAATATCTGTCTGTATGTCTAGCTGTCTGCATTAAGTCACTTTCCTGAGGATGTCTGTCTGCGAGTTTGAATCACTAAAACTCGTGAAGTACCCAACCGAAATTTTTCAAACTTTACAGGTGTATTACGTATGTTTCAGGGAGTGTTATGCACATAACAACTTTTAATCCCCTAGTGCCCGCATTAGGTGAAAAACTGCGTTTTTTCAGGTTTTTAGGTTTTTTTTTAGGCGTTACGCCAGACCGATTTCCTTGAAATTGTAACTATGTATTAGTCAGTCTCTTCTTCATAACGTGAGCAAAGAAAATTCAACTTTTTATGGCCTAGGGCTAGCATTAGGTGAAAAGCTTCATTTTTTTCAGCTTTTTAGGGCTTTTTTGAGGTGCAACGTCTAGCGGGCTTTCCTGAAATTTCATGGCATTTTATGCACATAAAAACAATCCATTCTCTTGATCCCCTATGGCCCACATTAGGTGAAAACCTGCATTTTTTCCTGCTTCATCAATCTTAAAGATTCTCCGACAATTAGAGTATTCGGTTTATTTTCTTTACACATTGTTCAGGCATGCAGTTTTTCCACGATTAGGTCTGTTGGCGGCCCGCATGCAAAAGACCTTATCCCGTGCAACGCCGGGTACCACTGCTAGTATATATATATATATATATATATATATATATATATATATATATATATATATATATATATATATATATGTATATATATATAATACATACGTATGCTCAGATGACTTTAGCATGTGTGACTTTTGGAACTATATTATCCCAAACACTGATCCTTAAAGAGTTAAAACTGTGATGGTCGACGAAAGAAAAAGTTAAATTTCTGGTATAAAGAATAAATCAAGAAAATTGTTAATATGATGATGTAATATACAATAGGCTGAAAATAATTACATATCATTATGTATACCCATATGGATATTTCATGATAGTTATTGGATGAAATTTTAATGTTAACATGCAATAATGGAGAGTGACATATAAAAAAAAATATTAAATTGAATTTTAGGGTAGCATAATTTAAATAAGCTCTAGCCTATAGATAAAGCAGTAGATAGGGTATGGTAATGACGTGTAATGAGCGAACACCTGCAAATTACGTGTAAATATGCTGAAAATGAATCACAGATATATGGACATACATACATGCATTCATAGATACATAGATACATAGATACATAGATACATACATACATACATATACACACACACACACACACAAACACACACACATATATATATATATATATATATATATATATATATATATATATATATATATATATATATATATATTTGTATGTATGTATATATGTCTGTGTGTAAACTAATATATATATATATATATATTAATCATATGTTCATTAGTCTCTAATACTTACAGATCTCAAAGAATTGATAAAATCTATAGATAAGATATCACTCAGAGAACCATTAGTACATATTGAGTTTAAGTGAAACAAAACTCTATTTTGAGGCGTTATACGCCAGAGAGACAAAAACAAAATTAGTTAGTCTCGTTTCTATAAAGATCTCCCTACGATGCTTTCGTTTTCAAATACAAATATTAAAAAAATTCGCAATACTTAACAAGGGAGTTTACCTCAAAACTAAGAGGGTCTATTGATCATGAAATTATACATACGGTTTCAATTGCCGAGGGATCATTTTCAAACATGGATTTCGTTCAACTGAAACTTGAATGGTATTTAACCTGTCTGAATGATTTATAGAGATAAATATCTTATTCGAGTTGGAATCCCATCTTCACGCATATGTATGTTTTCTGGTACGAAAATAAATATTTATGAACACCACACACACATACACACACACACACATATATTATATATATACACACACACACACATATATATATATATATATATATATATATATATATATATATATATCGTTTCTGTATTTGGTTAGCAAGATGCTATATCTGAAAACGTGTGTTGAAACTGATATTGTTATACTTTGGGAGGGTCATGTTGCCAATAAGAAACACACGCACCAGATGTTTCACTTCAATTTATTATAAATTAAATTTATAAATTTAGGAATTTATAAATTTCCGGTTGGTTGGTTTGTTCCACAACCAGACGATTGTTAATATATTGTCAAAGTTATTTCGTCACACATTCTGTGACCTCTTCAGTGACTAGGGATTCTTTTCTTTGTTTTTGTGCCTCTCCTTTGTTCTGTATTTGACAATATATGAAGAATCGTCTGGTTGTGGAACCAACCAACTAACCGGAAATTTATAAATTCCTAAATTTATAAATGTAATTTATAATAAATTGAAGTGAAAGCAACTAGTGCATGTGTTTCTTATTGGCAACTTGACCCTCCCAAAGTATAACAATATATATATATAGTGACGAAACATAAGTCAATTGTATGAACTCATAATCCTTCATTTACTGCTATATATATTTCGATGATAGCCATTGAATGGCTATGATGTCATCAGGCAGTTAGTCACTTCTTAGATATGCCAGCTCTGTGTTTATGGTGTTGATGGTATCAGAGCCTTGGGACATATGAGCTTGTTAGGGACAATTTAATGTTGTCAGCAGGAATAATCTTAATTTTCATTGGTCAGTTTGTAGATGCTAGTAGGGTAGGTATTTGACCTCAAACAGGCAGGTGGTGTTGTAAAGTTCAAACCGTCAGGCAAGATGACAATAGTTCCTTATGACTGATTTTCACAAAAAGCATTCCTGGTCAGATATATATTCAATTGAGGTTTATAGTATGACATTCGATACTACAGGTCATTCTTAAATTGGGGAATTTATGTGGGGTGGTAATACTGAAAGTTATGGTTAGAGTCGAATACTAGAAAGTTTACATATAAAAATAATTATATTGGTTGACTTGCACATACACTCACACCCACCTCCACAGACACACATCCACACATACAAATTGAGAAATTTATGTGGGGTGGTAATACTGAAAATTATGGTAAGATTCAAATACTATATATATATATATATATATATATATATATATATATATATATATATATATATATATATATATATATATATATATATATATATATATATATATATATATATATATATATATATATATATAATATATACATATACATATATATATATATATATATATATATATATATATATATATATATACATGTATATATATATTAGAGTGTGCCATGAAAAGCAAGGTCACACTACTAACGCTCCATTATAAATGCCCCAATTGGTAAAATAAAACATATTTTGTATAAAATAAATTATTGTGATTATAGTGGAAAGTATGATTATGTTGTATGAAATCATGAAAATGTGAAACCAACTATGACCAAATAATAATTGTTTATTTTATTAATCCACTAGCATTAAAGCCCGGCGTTGCTCGAGGTCAGTGAGTTCCCAAAGTTGGGTTGCACCACCCATTTTATGGCACCACTTCTTTGTCTGCCAGGCAATGGGTGAATGAATTGCAGACCTGGACTGCCGAAGCAGGAGCTGGACCAGCAGTGACAATTGTAATTTCGCCTAGGGATATTATCTCTGTGCAAAGAAGTGTTGAAATTTATTCTTTCACAGTACTTGCGCAACACGCGCGTAGACGATGCCACCGAACAACAGAGCTGCGATGGAGTTGTTCTGCATGTTTGTCTATGTGTGTTTTCTAAATTTAAGACAATAGGAGGGGTGTGATATTGACAGAGTTATCTGCTGTGTCTAGCAGGTTTAGTGACCTCATAGAGGATATGTTTTCTAAATTTAAGACAGTAGGGAGTGGTGTGATATGGGGGGGGGGGAGTTAGCTGGTGTTTCTAGCAGGTTTAGTGACCTCATAAAGGATAATATTGTGTATAGTAAATGAATTGATACTTTTTTCTTCCACGTTCGTTGATAGATGTTTTAAAAAAGATGTATCGCTATTTTTGTGTTGTTGAATAAATTTATCTGGTGCTTTTGAATAATTGTTGTTTTGTATGAAATGTAATAAGTTCTCTTTGTCATTGAAGTAAATAAATATTTGACCGTTCCACACTCAAAAACAAACGTTCCCTCGCTCTCTCTCACTCTCACTCTCTCTCTCTCTTTCTCTCTCTCTTAAAGTTTGTAAGTTTAATCGTATATGAGAGAAAGTTGCAGCATGTATGTAGTTTTATCGAATTTTAAGGGGAGTAGGGAGAGAGGTATCAGATTGTACTAGAGGGGTAAAGCGTCATGTATTTAGTTTTATCGATTATTTCCGTAAATGTGGTGAGTTTGAATGAACTAGTCATTGAGGTAAGTTAGATCATTTACAACATTCTTACAGACTTTCAGTCGAATCGGTTTGAAGTTGTGCAAATGTATAAACATGGAACATGCGCACACACACACACAAGAACAACAATCTGCCTTTTATAGATAATGATTATATTTAGTAAACCATATTTGAATATAAAGACGTACAAGGAAGAAACAAGTTCACTTAAGTTAACTCCAGTCTTATTTTTTCAGAGTATCTTTTTTGTAATCCGGGATCTTGCGAGGGTGAGCTTCGACTACTTGAAGAACATACTGCTTCTCCCCCTCATTCTTGGTGATGGTAACACAATTAGTTATCAATTTGACTGCTCTCTCCGCCAGATCGTTGACTACCTTGATATTGTGAACAACAGCACATGCATTTTGATATGGCGCTTGTAATCACCAAGTTGCAGGTGACAGCTGAAGCCAAGTATCGTCGAGAACAAGGCGATCGAACAGAAGACTAGATTTCTTCCCAACTAGATGAGGCAGCTTCGTGGACGACTTCAACTCGGGAAATACTGAAGCACCTTGGTCGAGAGGCCCAGATGTTTTCGTTTTGACAAGACCTTGGGCTATTTGTTTCTTCTCGGAAATAGGACCCGACTTGAAAACAGCGCTAGAGGAATGGCTTCCTCCGTCAGGTACCAAAGATGCCTGCTCAGAGCAGTAGTGGCTGCCCGCGAGAGATCTCTGTCAACCTTACTCTACTGTGTCAACTCCACGTAGAATTGAAGGTCATTGGATGGTGCATCATCATACTTGACTCCTGTCAGCCAGTATCACACGTAGAACAGAGCATTGAACATAGCATTGAACGGCGCAACTTTTCTATTTTAGCTTGATCATAATAGAGTCGCTCACCAAATGCATACATCTTTGCACTAAAGATGATTGTGGACATCAACCGAGCATTATGATGTGCACCAGGCAGAATCCAATGAATTCCACGAGGAGGAGTGACACCAAGCAAGATCAACATCAACTCGGCACATTCTCGGTAGTCGTCCCGTGGAAGAGAACTCATTTTCCCATCGTCGGATGTCAGCAAATCTTGGAGGAACTTGATGTTCTCAGAACACAGGCGCTTGAGTCTCCGGTCAACAATGTTCAATGTTTTAAAGTTAATCTCGTCACCCAAACTTTTTTTAACTCCTTGAACTCTAGGGTGTCTGAACTGGACATTGCTCCGAATAGTTGTTTCCACACTGCACACAGGATACGCTCCATGGTGCCTACAAGCAAAAATAAACACCTTTTTGTTGAGCATCTCTTCTAGTTTCACTCAGGCACCATTTTTCCATCCAGAATTCGAAGCAGTTGTGTCGAAGACCAAGCCCACCACAGACCCATCCAATCTTTAACAAGATCAAATGATGCTTTGGCTTGGGTGCTTCCAATGCCATCAGGAATTATGGGAACATCTAGGAGTTTACCTTTTCTGAAATCCGGAGTTCCAGCAACTAGCAGAGCTAGCTTCTCGTGGTCACCAAGAATTATTTTGCCTTTCCAATGCAAGGTAACAAAGTCTGGTGCAGCAAATTGTTCCTTTATGTGTTCATCCCCCACAGTTCCGATCATCTTAGCTGTAGTGGCGCTTATGTCAGTCTCACTCTAAGAAATAATCGATGCCATAAATGCTGTTCTCTGGCCCAGTGACAGGTTTAAACGATCAGCCATTAGAGACATTTTTGGACTTTGAAATGGATTCTTTGGGAGTTCCAGCTGAATTTTTCGTTTCTTGTCTGACTTTGAGCTGTCTCTGGGTGGGTTTGAGTCCTGAAATTCAGGATCCAGTTCATCTTCAGTTTCATGATTGGCTGAACTTGAATCACTCAGTTCATTACGTGGAAGTTGTGCTGCTACAGATCCTGACAAACGCTTTCTATGGTACTCTGACTCTCGACGAGCCACAGAAACCTGATCACGCTTAAACTCTGAAGATACCATTTTCTGGTAACCCTTGTCTTCAGCATCCAGAGATACTTTTTTCTGGCAAATCTACGAGAAATGTAGCATCTTCCATATTCTGTTCATTATTACGAAGACGGTCTTTCAAAATTTTCTTTTCAGCATCAGTATGTGCAATGTAGAAATACGAAACCAATTCAGAAATAAATAGTGCAACTTTCCTTTGTTTGAGTTAGAACCTTTGTTTTTTGTTTGTATATTTCTGTATTCAGTGTACATGTTCATAATTGTAAGTTTCACTTTGTCTTTTCGTTGAGTCGCCACACCAGCTTTTTCCCACTGACTAACTACTTCCACCAAAAGCCTATCCGCAATAACACCATTGAAGCTCACCTACATTTCGTGTTTCATAGGACCATCTTTCAGGTAGAAGAAATATCTTGGAACATCCTCCTTTGTTGGTATTTTGTTTGGTGAAAAGGATGTAACATATTGCCCCAGGAGGTATATTTCTCGATCATCACAACGGGGCGAGTAGCTACACTAGGCCCACTGGTTTCCGCCATTATTCTGCCAATTTGCAACTATTAGGCAAGGCTTAAATTAGTCTAAAATAATCAAAATTACATTAAACATTGATAATATACAAACTTGCATGAGAAAATACATAGGGATCTAAGCAAAAAACACTTTTGTGTAAAATGTGGGATTCTGGAACACCCTAATATATATATATATATATATATATATATAGAAAGATTTGAATGGATACAGTTTAGTTGAAAGGAATTTATTGACACGTGTTTCTATAACAGTTACATAACCTAAAACAGCTATCTACAAACTTTTAGTTATGCAGACATTCAATATTTCAATGTTATTGTTTACTGTCATTTCATCAGAATAATATTACTGAGGACCTATTTAGTTTTTATAGAGAATATTAGGAGGAAGGGGTGAAGTTGTTAGAAGAATAGTTGAAGGAGTGGTTTTTCGATAGCAGTGAGAATTCTTGGTGGCAGTGATTAATTAGATTCCCATCTGTTGTTTTGACATTTTTTATAGAATATATTATTGGTTATTTTTCTAAATCTATAGAAGGATTAGAGATAGTAAAGATATGCGTGGTTGGTTTTGTGTTTGCACTTAACATTCAGACTTAAATTTTTCTTTCAAGTGTACGTATTCTTTCACCCACGCATTCACACACAAATATATTTGCACACCTCTACAAAATACATATACTCACAATTCACATATTCATACTTACATATATATACACATGCATACACATATATATACACACATGTATTCATGTACATACATACGCGCTCATGTGTATACATTTTCATACTCAACTTATCTTTATATATACACACGTATAGACACACACATATATACATACATACTCTAGTCCATGTGTACACACATACACATACATACACATCCATATACACATACATACATACACATATATATATATACATATATACATATACACATATATACATATATATATATATATATATACACATACATATATACACACATATACACACACACATATATATATATATATATATATAAGCACTTTAATACATGAATACACTTACATCTAACTATACACATCAAACATATATATATATTTACTTATTTATATACATTTTCACATATATATACATACTTATGGACGTTTTTAGACACATTCATTATCGCATATTTGTACCTATTCTCATCAGCATATCTTTTCATTATTAGTATGGTAATTTAAGGTTATTAATATATGTTGAGAAGAGATTGTTTTTATATTTTTCTAACTAGATTAAGGTTTATATAGTTGGGGGATGTCCCTCTTTTATGTAATATTCTGCTTGTAGTGGGAAAAAAGGGTTTTTGTTCTGTGACGGCAGAATAATGTTCGTTCAATTCTGTTATTCAGCAGTTTCTTCTTGTGTGTGATTATGTAATAAATCTCAAGATTACACAATTTGCAGAAATTTTGGCTCCTGGAAAAGCTCTGGGTTTTAGCTAATTTTTCCCATTTTAGGGTAAACTTTTGATTGCTATCCCTGAGCGTCCAAGCTTTTTCTGCTAAAGTTGTTACATTTCTTTGGCTCTGGTGTTTTATTGAGTAAGAATGCCTATACAATCGAGATTTAAACGATGTTGCCGTTGATCCCACGTAATACCACTCGTTGCCTCCGGATTTAATGGTACACTTATAAATAATATTTTTTTCCAGGCAGTTATTGCCGAGGGGGCAGTTGTCAGGATAGGTGCAGTTACAGTTGTGTACGTTGGGTTTTCTCTGGAGTAGTATTGCGGACGAACTTAGGTGCGGTTTATTTATGTTCTGTAGTGTATTGTCTACTGTTTTTGGGGGGTTCTTTGTACTTAAGTTCTTAGTGTTTTCGTTTAACCTTCTAGTATTGATCTTTTTTATGTGTTGTTCAAGGTTTAACGCTGTAGAGTATGACAGTCTTATAGTGGTAGGGTTTAGGATTTTGTGGTATTTGTGTGATGTGGGAAAATGTCTTTTAATTATTTTAAAGAAGAGTACTGGTAAATTTGTACTAATGGAGCTATTGTATTCGGGGTTATACCATAAGTACTCTTTGCATCGCTTTCTATTAGTTTTGTTTGTTGGTTTACTGGTGTGCATACTATGGTAGTAAGTGTGGTTTGGTGTTGTGTTATTATATCTACCTATGTGGGATTTATTTTGGGTGTTTTGATTGTTCCCATCTATGTACTCTATTTTGTTGAGGTAGCCTGCTTTACTAAGGGCGTTATCGTAGTACTCGGCGTGTTCCTTAAATACTTGTATGTTAGAAGATAGACCCGAGATTCTAAGGGAAATATTTTTAGGGATAGATTTAATTATAGAGATGGGGTGGTTAGACCCAACATTTACGTATTTGAGATTTTCATTCAATTTATGAAACGGTTTAATCAAACCAGAGTTTAAATTGAGTGTGACATCCAGGAAGTTAACTACTTTAAGGTTGTATTCATATGTTATAGTTAGTCCTATTTCGAGTAGTAGTTTTCTTATATCTTTGCGTAGTTTTTCTAGTTTTTGGTTATTAAGGTTTTTAGCTAGGAGGAGAACATCGTCGCGGTATATTCTGCCGTGGAGATTGCTGAATTTTTCCTGGAGTCTAAAGGCGATAAATAACCCCACAATATCAGTTATTTCCGCCGAATCGTTAGAGCCCATTGTTATGTCAAAGTTAGAGGGTCTATCTTTACGTACCCAATAACTGTTCTCAAATTTGACTATAGTTTTCCTAGCTTCTAATATAATCTTAATTTCATCGTTTGTAAGGTCGGAGTTATCCTTAGCAAACTTAATGGCTCTATTCAAAGTTTCAGGTGATATCGATGAGTAATATTCATCGATATCAAACTGGATAAACTTAGATTTATTCTTATTGCTAATGCTATTAAACCATCTTATTGCTTCTTGGGTCTTCCCCCAGAGTTTAATGTTAACCTTAGCCTTAATTTGGGGGATGATTCTATCTAAGATATATTTGCTTATTTTACCTATATCTGATTTAGAGGGGCAGATTAATCTAATTTTAGGGTCATTATCAAAGTTTACCTTGTGGTCCTTAAGATTGAAAGTGGGTACCGCCGGTAAGAGTGGTCCTGTCCTATCTTCGATTCCGAGATTTTTCACTATTTCGCATGCCTCATCATTGATGTGCTTAAGGGTTACTTCACTCGTTTTTCTATATTTTTTATGTAATTCTTTTCGAATGAAGTTGTTGTATGTAGTGCAATCCATAGTGTACAGGTTTGATGTTTTGTCCGCTTTTACTACAATTCCTTTGGTGTTTTTAAGGTCGTCCAGTAGTTTTTTTATATCTTTCTGTAATTTGCTGTTGGTGTTGCGTCCTTTGAATTTAAGGACCACTCTTACCGGCGGTACCCACTTTCAATCTTAAGGACCACAAGGTAAACTTTGATAATGACCCTAAAATTAGATTAATCTGCCCCTCAAAATCAGATATAGGTAAAATAAGCAAATATATCTTAGATAGAATCATCCCCCAAATTAAGGCTAAGGTTAACATTAAACTCTGGGGGAAGACCCAAGAAGCAATAAGATGGTTTAATAGCATTAGCAATAAGAATAAATCTAAGTTTATCCAGTTTGATATCGATGAATATTACTCATCGATATCACCTGAAACTTTGAATAGAGCCATTAAGTTTGCTAAGGATAACTCCGACCTTACAAACGATGAAATTAAGATTATATTAGAAGCTAGGAAAACTATAGTCAAATTTGAGAACAGTTATTGGGTACGTAAAGATAGACCCTCTAACTTTGACATAACAATGGGCTCTAACGATTCGGCGGAAATAACTGATATTGTGGGGTTATTTATCGCCTTTAGACTCCAGGAAAAATTCAGCAATCTCCACGGCGGAATATACCGCGAAGATGTTCTCCTCCTAGCTAAAAACCTTAATAACCAAAAACTAGAAAAACTACGCAAAGATATAAGAAAACTACTACTCGAAATAGGACTAACTATAACATATGAATACAACCTTAAAGTAGTTAACTTCCTGGATGTCACACTCAATTTAAACTCTGGTTTGATTAAACCGTTTCATAAATTGAATGAAAATCTCAAATACGTAAATGTTGGGTCTAACCACCCCATCTCTATAATTAAATCTATCCCTAAAAATATTTCCCTTAGAATCTCGGGTCTATCTTCTAACATACAAGTATTTAAGGAACACGCCGAGTACTACGATAACGCCCTTAGTAAAGCAGGCTACCTCAACAAAATAGAGTACATAGATGGGAACAATCAAAACACCCAAAATAAATCCCACATAGGTAGATATAATAACACAACACCAAACCACACTTACTACCATAGTATGCACACCAGTAAACCAACAAACAAAACTAATAGAAAGCGATGCAAAGAGTACTTATGGTATAACCCCGAATACAATAGCTCCATTAGTACAAATTTACCAGTACTCTTCTTTAAAATAATTAAAAGACATTTTCCCACATCACACAAATACCACAAAATCCTAAACCCTACCACTATAAGACTGTCATACTCTACAGCGTTAAACCTTGAACAACACATAAAAAAGATCAATACTAGAAGGTTAAACGAAAACACTAAGAACTTAAGTACAAAGAACCCCAAAAAAACAGTAGACAATACACTACAGAACACAAATAAACCACACCTAAGTTCGTCCGCAATACTACTCCAGAGAAAACCCAACGTACACAACTGTAACTGCACCTATCCTGACAACTGCCCCCTCGGCAATAACTGCCTGGAAAAAAATAT
>OZ024743.1:115627625-115677625 GCA_964016885.1 Eledone cirrhosa
GCAATAATTGAAAATTATAATTAGTGCTCTGAAATAGCGATTTATACAGGAATGTATATATAGTATATAGTTTTTAAAAAGAGAAGTAAGTGACATAGTCACTACTTTACAATGAGAGCGCGGGCTCTTCAAAATGTTTTTAACAGAGCATACACTATATTGCCAAATATACTATATATACATTCATATATACATAGCTATTTCAGAGCATCAATTCTAATTTTCAATATTTGCTGGACCTGCAATCGCTCTGTATAATCAGTTCCTGATTATTACTGGAATTCTATAATAATCCAACATCTATAATTTTTAATAGGCATCGGCGAGTTCTAAGCTCTGATGATTATCACCAATATGAAACAGATCTGTCAGCTTATCTCTCTTTGTTTGTTGAAAAAAGAAGTAAGTGATATAGTCACTACTTTAAAATAATAGTGCAAAGTCTTCAAAAAGTTTTTAATTAAGCAAACAGTATATTGCCAGATATACTATGTATACATTCATATATATATATATATATATATATAAATAAAAATTATAAATGTAAGCTATCGCCATATTTTGACTAAAGAAATTAAAGAACATTATTTATCCTGATAGTGGGGTTAAGAACCCTCGGAGAAATGTACGTCAATACTCATCTTTTTCCATTTTTCCGAGGGTTCTTAACCCCACTATCAAGCTAAATAATTTTCTTTAATTTCTTTAGTCAAAATACGGCAAAGGATTACATTTATAATTTCCAACTCGCTCGCTGTTTCGAAAATATTCTTACTTGATATATATATATATATATATATATACTCTTTTACCTGTTTCAGCCATCCGGCTGAGGCCATGCTGGGGCACCGCCCTTTATATATATATATATATATATATATATAACGAAGGAAATGTGGTAAGGAACCAGATGGACCATAACGCACCAAAGTATTCAATACTTAGGGTAGTAGAGTGGGTAATAGAAACAAGTAGGACCCCGATGGGTGAGCTCAAGCCATTTCGACGGCTAATTCAGGACTAAAAAAAGAATTTTTTAGTCCAGAATTAGCCGTCGAAACGGCTTGAGCTCAGCCGTCGGGGTCCTACTTGTTCCTATCCTATATATATATATATATATATATATATATATATATATGTATATATATATATATATATTCCCCTTCTTTTTTCCTCCCGTTCGCTGAGAAAACGGTTTTCATTCTTTCTAACACCGGATTCACTAGCGAAAGGTCTGTTTTCTGACTCGCTCATATATTCACACAGCTTATGCTGAAAGAATAACTATGTTGCTTGTGTTTATTTCCATCTTCGGTTAGCTTCCCCCTGTGTTGTTTACTTGTCTCACTCGCTTTACGCGTTTCTATTGTCCTAATAACTTATTTTAGTTATTATCGCTCCAACGTGAGGTATATGATTTTTAATGCGATGAAATACCCATGATCGTTTGGTAAATCACTGATGAGGTACTCATTTTATAACATGTTATCCATGTGCAACCAGCAGTATTCTTCTCACCCATATTTTCATATATATATATATATATATATATATATATATATACTATTAAATTTAAAGAGAAAGATCGAAAGAAATAGATACATATATAGAACGACAGTTATACACATGTATATATAGATCGACTGTTGCATGTGAGTGACGATCATAGGAAATATATACTTACTTTGAAACTGAAACAGATTGTACCGTTATGGCGGCAGTAAATATGAGGATCCAATATGTATCCATTTCAGACTTGAGATTAATGGCACCAGAAAATCTGTGTAAAATAATTAGAAATCATGACTTATGAATCTGTCGAGTGAGAAGGAACAGTTAATTGAAAATTGATAATTGATTCATTTAGTAAGAAAAGTGGTTGATAACTATGTGAAATATATATTGCATTATCAGGCCTATTTCATGCTATTTCTATTTCATATATGTTAGTTTGTACTTCAACCGTTATTACAACGCCAGCCTTCATTAGAAGAGCACCAGCTGTTCATATTCTATCATATATTTCGCATAATTTATATTGAAATACATTTCCCTTGTAATTTGCGTTTATTCTTAATATCATACACGACATTTCAGGGGGATTTGGTATAATTGTTCATGCCCGAGGAAGCACGTATATGTTGTTGATATGCTGAACATTATCGCTTTAGGAGTCGATATACATACATACCTATATATATATATATATATATATATATATATATATATATATATATATATATATTATTCCAAATATTAACAAATGAAGATATTCACATAATCAAAATATATGCTTATTATATATATTTCGAAGGTACTGTGTTTTTTTTCCAGTACGTTCTCGTCAGATAAAATATACGGTCTTGATATTTCAATTCCAGTATTGCCAGTGATTTGTTTCATCAAATCTCAACATTTATATACCACACATAATAATATAATAAATTTAAAGAAGAAAAGGACGTAGAGCGAATTGGAGATATAAGAGAGGGAGTAAACAAGAGGAGATGCATGAAAAAAAGAATAAAAATAAAAAAATAAAAAATTACATATATAAATATTTAAATGAATAAATAGATGGGTGAATAGAGGGAGAAATATATATAAAAAAAAGAAACAGAAGAAAGAAGAAATAACGAGAAAAGAAATTATGGAGGGGGGGGGGGTATGTAGAAAAAACCGTTGTAATCCAGGACTTCATACTTTTGCCCAAAAACTGTCTGATGTTATCTGCCACCTTGATGATCTCTAGGCTTTTGGTGATCCAAGAATGGGGCACCATGTCAAATGCCTTTTTGTAGTCTATCCATCCCATGGCAAGACCAGTGTGTCTCCTCTTGCAATTCCTCATTACCATCTTATCAATAAGTAACGGGTCGTTTTTACAACGGGACTTCTTTCGGCATCCTTTCTGTTCGTACGGTAACAAGTTGTTTGTGTAGAGGTGATGGTAGATTTCCTCAGACATAATGATTGTCAAACGTTTCCACATTACGGACAGACATGTGATAGGTCTATAGTTGGTAACATCATTACCCTTGATTCAGTCTTTCATTACCAGAACTGTGGTACCTTTTGTCAACCACTCTGGTACCTCACCTGACATCAAGCAGTCATTGAACATGCTTGTCAGTTTTGGGTGGAGGGATGTTATATTTTTAATCCAATACCCCTGCACACCATCTGGGCCTGGTGATTTCCAGTTGGTTAGTGTTTTGGCCTGCCCCTTAAGAGTTTCAACTGTGATACTCAAATCAGTTTGTTGGTGTGCCTGTTCACTAATCTCCTTTTGTACTGTCTCAATCCACATTGCCTGGTCATTATGTTTAACATCCTGCTCCCATATTCCTCTCCAGAATGTCTTAGTTTGTTCCGCCTCAGGGATCAAGTCGTTGACTCTTACTTTCCCTTCAAGCTGTTCAAACAGCATCTCTGGTTGTTGTCAAACATGCGGTTCTGTCTATACTGACTGACTCTGCTCTCGTATCGCTTAATCTTTGCACTCTTTGCTACAATGCGTTGCTTCAGTTCCTCTATGATAATATTTAGCTTTTTCCTCCTAGATTTGTACTTTATTTCCAGTCTATTTTTAGTGTCTATGTTTTTAGTGTCCCATTCAGTAGGGACTCAAGCTTTCCAATGTCATTTCTCATTTCCCTGATTTGACCATTCAGTCGTTTCTTCCACCAAGGCTCTGATCTTTCTTGTTTGTTGTTTCCTCTCGCTTTTATACCAAGTAATTTCCTCACTGCATTTGCTGTTGCTTTGAGGATATTGTTGCCCTGGTTAAGGCTCCTCGCCTCAAGGTATGGGATGACTTTGTTTACCTTAGCTGTTGTTTCTTTTAACTTTTTCCTGTTTACAAATCTTAGGTTCATAGGTTTCCCACTATCATTATTCAATTCATCTACCACTAAGTTTAGGATATCAACCAAATCTTGTCCTAGCCCGTCAGCATTCATCTCTTCAATGGCCGTATCTTTGTTCCAGGTATTATTTATTTCAGCAAGGGCGGTGGATTGGCAGTATCGGTAGATTGTCGGACGCCATGCTTTCCAGTATAGTTACGTCCCTTTACGATCTGAGTTCAAATCCCGCCGAGGTTGACTTTGCCGTTCATCCTTACGGGGTCGATAAAATAAAGTACCAGTAATGCACTGGCTAATTGCTGTCCTTGTGCCTAACGTAGAAGCAATTATTTATTTCAGCATTCAGATCATTGTCTGCTTCGGATGGTTCCTCCGTTCTGTCAACCTCTTCACCTTCATTTCTCACTGGCTCGTTTGCCTGGCATACTCCACTCTCCATTTCCAACCTAATATCTCTGCTCAATTCCTCCAGTTCCAGCTCGCTTATCCACCCATTAGTTCTTATTACCCGAGCCTGCCCGGCCAATTTTTGTTCATCTAATTTAAATAGACCAATTTCGTTCCGATGTTATGCATCCGTTTCCTATAGCCTTTCTCCTTGGGGTTATTCTTCAGATAACATTGCATAACAGTTCTATTCAATTCTTTCGTCCAGTTGGTTCTGGTACATTTCCTTCTTCTTCTTCCTCCGACACCAGCAGTATTTGGTTGACAGCCAGGTCCCTGCTGCTGAGCCAGGGAGCACCTACTGGGTGAGAGTCTGTCACATGACATTCCAGTCTCCACTTCACCGTTATTCGAACTGTTTAGGTTCGACATTTAAACACTCTTATCGAGGATTGGTGAATTTATGGTTACATAACCACCGGTGATTTCATCACTCCCGGTGATTTTTGTGTGGCGCTATCACGCTGTAGACGAACATAAATAAACAAACAAACAAATAGGTAAAAAAAAAAGCCAAAAAAGAATAAGCATAAGTTTCATTGTAATGTAATGTTTGAATGTCTGACTTAGTTTTTTTTTCTCCTTCTCTGTCTGTCTGTTTGTTTTTCTTCTCATTTTTCTTTTCTTTACGTTTTTCGTTTTTGCTGTGCTGCTTTGATTTTGATTTTTGGTTTTTTGATTTTTTGACCGGGTCATCAAATCAGTCTATTTATATATTTTGATGCCTTCCTCTTTTAATGGGGACACTACGATGCATGTCTTAGCAGGAGGTAGTGGGAGAGAATAGTGGCGGTAGTGATAATGAGGCAGTGGTGGTGGTGGTGGTGGTGCCGTGCTAGTAGTACTTAGCAGGAGGTAGTGGGAGAGAATAGCGACGGTAGCGATAATGAGGTAGTGGTGGTGGTGATGTGATCGTAGTACTGTAGTGATGGTGTTGAAGTTGAAGTAGAAATAGAAGTTGAGGTAACTTGACTAGAGTTTTTAGCGTGGTAGTGGTGATGGTGGCGGTGGTGGTGTTGGTGGTGAAATTATTTTTCTGTCTGTCCACTTAGCCATTTAGCTATTTAGCTATTTAGCCATTTTGCCATTTTCCTCTTTTTCGACTATAACATTTCTGATCCAAAATTAAATATTAAAAATATTGGGATCCTATGCCGTAAAGTGATGCGTTATGGCTTGCTGAGCGTGAAAACTGTAATCTTATTGTTCATTTGCAATTTCAGGTCATTATGGATTGGCAGTATCGGTAGAGGGTCAGACACCATGCTTTCCAGCATAGTTACGTCCCTTTACGATCTGAGTTCAAATCCCGCCGAGGTTGACTTTGCCTTTCATCCTTACGAGGTCGATAAAATAAAGTACCAGTAATGCACTGGGATAATTGATGGCCTTGTGCCAAAAGTAGAAACAATTATTAAAACAAATTCTATAATTACTTTCTTTACTCTATTTAATTCGCTATTATTATTTTTTCCACAATAAATAATATGCCGTCTCTATACAAACCACCGATAATCTCCGGCAGTTTTCTATTTATCATGTTAAGGATGAAAATTCACACAAGATCGGTAACTTGCGCCGAATCAGACGAGCCCATAGTAATGTCAAAGTTTTTCAGCCTATCGGATCTAGTCCAAAGATCATTATTAAATTCTATCAATTTCGCCTTGCAGTTAAAATAATATTTATCTCATCACTAGATAGATCCGTGTGCTTATATGCATATGAAGCGCCTTATTTAGTAGGTTAGAAGTTATTGAGGAATAATAACTCGCTATGTCCATTTGAATGAACTTATGATTTTTTTTATTTTCGATATTATTGAACCAATCTATGACTTCGTTAGTGCCCGTACACAGGTTTAGCTTTGACCTAAATTTAAGCGTTGGTAAAATCCTATCTATAATGTTTTTACTAATTATTCCGAGATCTGATTTGAAGGTGCAATAAGTCTAACAGGTAAGTCTTCTTGAAAATTAATTTTATTTTCTTTAAAATTTATCCGTGGTTGCCTTGGTATGAGGGGTTCCGTTTTCCGCTCTATTCCGAGATTAGTGATAATTTCAAATGCATCATTATTAATATCCACAAATCTTCGCTTGGGGCCTTTTTATAATTTTTTCTCAATTCTTTTAAAATTAAGTCGTTATATTTTGTTCTTTCAATCCCATATATATTGTTTGTTTTGTCTGATTTCACTAATATTTTATTTACTTTCTGTATGTCATTAATTTTTCCCTTTAGACCTCTAACGTATTCTTGGCTATATGTTTTTTTAATTAAATTTTTTATTCCTTAATATATTTATAATTTCGTTTTCAAAATTCGCCAAGAGTTTGTTGTAAGGAGGATTTTTCCTAGATTTAAAAATATGCTCGAAATTCTGGTTGGTGTTTTTCTTATCCGCTTTCTCTTTATTTTCAAAGTGAAAAGCACGCCACCGCAGTCTTCTTATAAAGGAGTTGGTTTGTGCAATAAAGTTTTTTATATATTCTCCGTTAGATGGTAAAGGTATATCTTTGAGAGATGAAGAAATCCTGAAGAACTCCATCACTTATTAGCAATCTAATGCAGAAGAAGCGCTCAACCTTCAGGGAGCTAAATATGACCAAATATTAATATGGTTCATTGATTACTCAATGAATACGGTTTTACAATAGATTAAAAGCACTCAACAAATAAATATTCCTGGAGTGTTAATATTATTCAAAATACTAACAAATGAAGATATTCACATAATCAAAATATATGCTTTATTATATATATATCATAAAACATGTCTATAGAATCACAAGATAAAATATATACTATTTCCTCTCCCAATTAGCATAATTAACTATATAAAAAATCGAATAGACCAGGCTATAAGAATGAGGCTTCTATGAAGGAATCTCCGACAAATAACCAAAACTAGCGCTTCGCGTCGGCTGTAGTGGAATATTTATCGAATATTTCGACAGCGTAATTGCCTAGATACATATATATATATATATATATATATATATATATATATATATATATATATATAAAATGAGAAAATTCGAAGTAGTATCAGATGTTAAAGTACTTTATTGGTAATGCTGTGATATATATTTCAATGGCAGCAGTGGCCACACGATTCTGTGTACCCAGTGCCGTGACATCATCAGACAGCTTCTTATATAATACGGTTACGTTCCCAAGGCAATCCAAATAGAAACGACAAGGCGTGTGTTCTTGAATCGTCTGCCCTTTCCCCTGTGGTCAACAATTCACCTCCGCGATTCTGCGCAGGCGCAAACGAAAGCTGGCTATCCACTACACCAAACTCACTAAAAACTAGCCTAGGCATGTAAACCCCACCCGCCCCTTCCAACCAAAGAACTTTCCCGTCCAGGTTTCTAATATCACACTGTTAAAGTATACTGCGAGTGACAGATAGCCGAAATCTGGTGGTGATGGCAGAGTATGAGTTTCAATAGGCCTTAATGCTACCCCTAATCTACCCCTATTGACTGTCGTCATTGAAATATGTATCACATCATTACCAATAAAGGAATTTAGCATCTGATACTACTTCGCATTTTCTCATTTTAAATATACTCCGTTTTTCCTATGTGGAAAAAATGCGTCGAATGCTTGATTTGAATTGCAACAATATTTACCGTAAGGTTATATATATATTTATACATACGTGTGTAGGTGCGGGTAAGGATATGCATATGTGCATGTATGTGTGAAAGGGACTAAAAGTATTTACATGTAGTTCTGGTTGAAAGTAATAACCTGCAACTAGCTGCATGTCAAACAATCTGCCGATTATGTGCACACACACACACACACACGCGCATATATATATATATATATATATACCTATATATATATATATATGTATATATATATATATATATATATATATATATATATATATATATATATATATATATATATATATATATACGTATATATAGACTTTTCTTGTTTTCTGTCTCTCCCTTGATAGATAAAAGGCTAAGGGCGCGTTACGGATATATGTATAGATATAATGCGCCGAAACATCCGTAGTTAACTACTGACGAAGAGATACTGTCCCTCTCTTATTTGTGTCTCCTTACCTTCTAACACCCGTTTTCAGTAACCACACAGCCTCTCCTCTCAAACTCTCTCTCTCTATATATATACATTTCAAGGAGACAACAAACAGTGGTACAAAAGTATTGGTAGTTTCGCGCTCTATATTTTGTCAGTGTTTGTGTGAGTGTGTGTGTGTGTGTGCGCGTGTGTGTGTGTTTGTATGTGCGTGCGTGTATGTTTGTGTGTATGTGTGTGTGTGTGTGTGTTCATGCGGGTGTGTACTTCCTTTTTGTCATTGAGTAATAAACCTGAAATCAATGCACTGTGATACAAACTAAAGTAATAAAATATCTTTTATAAATGACATCTGTTTACTAAAATAATTGCTGACTTTACAGGCTCACCAAAATTCAATTCTAAATTTAATAATCCGAAAAGAGGGCCTACTATACCTACAATAACTCCAACTGCTTTCGATATTATTATTATTTTTGGTAGATTCGCAGTATCGGTAGAGGGTCGGACGCCATACTTTGTAGCATAGGGTTACGGCCCTTTGAGGTCTGAGTTCAAATACCTCCGAGATTAACTTTGCCTTTCACCCTGACAGGGTTGATATATTAAAGTAGCAGTAATACACTGTCACAATTGCTGGCCTTGCGCCAAAAGTATAAGCAAATATTATTTTTATTATTATTATTATTATTATTATTATTATTATTATTTTCCTGATTAACTTTTTCAAATTTCATTTGAAAAGGAAAATCAGGGTAGAGAGGGAAGTGCTCTCTTCCCAGCATTTTGTTGAAAGATGGGTGAGAGAAGCAAGTATGGCCCGAATGAATGGGCCTTCTCTGAGTATGTGTCTGTAAATTAAAGGTGGAAAACTGGGAGAGGGCACTTGCCCTGGTGGTCAGGGCCACTGTGGTCTTTTAATGGGCTTTCTCCACAAATGTCCCTTGGAAGTCTCCCCCCTATTGGGGAATTTTTCTTTGTTATTTTATTTCAACCTCTGTTTTTTTACACGCAGAAATGCCCATTTGTACCGTCCTGTATTGTCCTGTACTGTCCTTAATGTCTACTTTATGTGAACCCTTGTGGTTAATAAAGAAAACATTATTATTATTATCATTATTATTATTATTATTATTATTATTATTATTATTATTCCTTGAATCTCAGTCATTGATGTTGGTTAACTGGAAAGTCCGTTGGATTGAATATCAAGCCACTACCTGCAGCCTCATATATTCAGGACGTATCGGAGGGTTCTTGCCGTTCCAAGCAAGCATGCCTTTTGAAGCGTTCCAAAAAGCGTGAAGGGGCCGATTTTCTTTAACCATCCCTGGAAACCTTTGGAGATAGTCCCCAGTGCGCCTATGACAATCGGGATCACTTTGACTTCATGGCAGTTCCAATATTATTATTATTATTATTATTATTGTTATTGTTATTCCTTGAATCTCAGTCATTGATGTTGGTTAACTGGAAAGTCCGTTGGATTGAATATCAAGCCACTACCTGCAGCCTCAGATATTCAGGACGTATCGGAGGGTTCTTGCCGTTCCAAGCAAGCATGCCTTTTGAAGCGTTCCAAAAAGCGTGAAGGGGCCGATTTTCTTTAACCATCCCTGGAAACCTTTGGAGATAGTCCCCAGTGCGCCTATGACAATCGGGATCACTTTGACTTCATGGCAGTTCCAAATCCTTTTCACCTCCCACTTTAGGTCCTGGTATCGGTTAATTTTCTCCCTCTCCTTCTCTTGCACTCTCGTGTCGAACGGGCAGGCCACATCCACAATCAGGCACGATCTTTTTTCTTTGTCCACAACCACCAGGTCAGGTCTATTGTGTTCCAGTTTTTTGTCCGTCTGTATCCTAAAATCCCACAGCACCTTCACCTGACTGTTCTCCATCACCGCCTCTGGCCTATGCTCATACCATTTCTCAGAATGTGGTAGATTGTTTACTTTGCACAGGTGCCAGTGGATCACCCTGCCCATCACATCGTGTCTCCAGCCCTTATAGTGGGTCTGGGCTAGGTGTTTACACTCGGACACAATGTGAGCCACAGTCTCCTCTCTCTCTCCACAGATCCTGCACAGTGGGCTAGCCTCCTCCTTGTAGATATGGTGCTTCAACCACTTCGTTTTGAGGGCCTGCTCCTGCGCAGCCATTAGCATTCCTTCTGTAGCCTTTTTGAGGTCTCCTCTTCTCAACCAGTTCCATGTCTGTGGATCTCTAAATTCAGTTTTCTCAAAGAAGGTACTATGAAGGGATTTTCCCTTAAGGCTGCTCTTCCTCCTTGATGTTATTTCCTCCTTGGGTATCCCCTGGCCTACTGTCCCCTCCTTCAGTACAGCTCTGAGCATTGGCTCCTTACTATAGGTCACGTATTTGTATAGGTTGTTTTTCTCCATCTGAACACAGTCCTCTATGCTGATAAGACCTCTTCCACCCTCAGATCTCCTTAGGTAGAGTCTATCGACATCACTCCTCTTGTGGAACATGTTGTAGATAGTCAATAGCTTCCTAGTCTTCCTATCCATTTCTTTTTGTTCAGCAACATTCCATCTCAGAATTCCCGCACTGTACCTAATAATAGACACAGCTCGGGAATTTACTGCGCTTATGGCATTTCTGCTGTTCAGATGTGACTTCAATACGCTCCTTACTCTCCGAATGTATTCAGTTCTTAACAATTCCTTCATTTTTTTGTTCTTTATGCCATCAGCCTCCAGAACGCCCAAATACTTGTATCCTTCCTCAGAGTCAATTTCCTTTATCATCTCACCTGTTGGTATCTGGATCCCGTTACTTCTGCTCAACCTACCCCTCCTCATCACAATGACTCCACATTTACCAATACCAAACTGCATACATATATCACTGCTGAAAATACGGACAGTGTCAACAAGCACATCCAACTCCTTCTCACTTTTCCCGAAGAGCTTAAGATCGTCCATGAAGAGGAGGTGATTAGTGGTAAGCTCTCCCCTTCCCAACTTGTATCCTGCTCTCACTTTTCGCAGCATAATGGTCAAGGGCATCAGGGCAAGGACAAACAACAGAGGGGACAGGCTATCTCCCTGGAAGATACCTCTCTTGATCTTCACGCTTCCCAAGGATACTCCAGTTGATGTCAACTCTGTCTCCCAGGACCCCATACTCCTGCCCAGCAACTGTCTGATGTTATCTGCCACCCTGAAGATCTCCAGGCTTTTGGTGATCCAGGAATGAGGCACCATGTCAAATGCCTTTCTGTAGTCTATCCATCCCATGGCAAGATCAGTGTGTCTCCTCCTGCAATTCCCCATTACCATCTTATCAATAAGCAACTGGTCCTTTGTACCACGTGACTTCTTTCGGCATCCTTTCTGTTCGTCCGGCAACAAGTTGTTTGTGTGGAGGTGATGGTAGATTTCCTCAGACACAATGCTCGTCAACAGTTTCCACATTACGGGCAGACATGTGATAGGTCTATAGTTGGTAACATCATTACCCTTGATTCGGTCTTTCATTATCAGAACTGTGGTACCTTTTGTCAACCACTCTGGCACCTCACCCGACACCAAGCAGTCATTGAACATGGCCGTCAGCTTCGGGTGGAGGGATGTTAAATGTTTAATCCAATACCCCTGCACACCATCTGGGCCTGGTGATTTCCAGTTGGTTAGTTTTTTGGCTTGCCCCTTAAGAGTTTCAACTGTGATACTCAAATCAGTCTGTTGCTGTGCCTGCTCACCGATCTCCCTCTGTACTGTCTCAATCCACCCTGCCTGGGCATTGTGTCTAACATCCTGCTCCCATATTCCTCTCCAGAATGTTTTAGCTTGTTCCGCCCCAGGGATCAAGTCGGTGCCTCTTTCTTTCCCCTCAAGCTGTCCAAACAGCATCTTCTGGTTGTTGTCGAACATGCGGTTCTGTTTATACTGACTGACTCTGTTCTCGTATCGCCTGATTTTGGCACTCTTTGCTACAATGCGTTGCTTCAATTCCTCTATGATAATATTTAGCTTTTTACTCCTAGTTTTGTATTTTATTTCCAGTCTATTTTTAGTGCCTATGTTTTTTAGTGTCCCATTCAGTAGTGACTCAAGCTTTCCTATGTCATTTCTCATTTCCCCGATTTGCCCACTCAGTCGCTTCTTCCACCACGGCTCTGCTCTTTCTTGTCTGTTGTTTCCTCTCGCTTTTATACCAAGTAGTTTCCTCACCGTATTTGCTGTTGCTTTGAGGATATTGTTGCACTGGTGAAGACTCCTCGCCTCAAGGTATGGGATGACCTTGTTTACCTTAGCTGTTGTTTCTTTTAACTTTTTCCTGTCTACAAATCTTAGGTTCATAGGTCTCCCACTATCATTGTTCAACTCATCTACCACTAAATTTAGGATGTCAACCGAATCTTGTCCTAGCCCGTCAGCATTCATCTCCTCAGTGGCCGTATCTCTGTTCCAGGTATTATTTATCTCAGTATTCAGATCAGTGTCTGCTTCGGGTGGTTCCTCCGCTCTCAGGACCTCCTCACCTTCATTTCCCGCCGGCTCGCTTGTCTGGCATACTACACCCGCCATCTCCAAGCCATTCTCTCTGCTCAGTTCCTCCAGTTCCAGCTCGCTTATCCACCCATTAGTTCTTATTACCCGAGCCTGCCCGGCCAATTGTTGTTCATCTAATTTAAATAAACCAATCTCGTTCCAGATGTTATGCATCCGTCTCCTGTAGCCCCTCTCCTTGGGGTTACTTTTCAGGTAGCATTGCATAACAGTTCTATTCAATTCTTTCGTCCAGTTGGTTCTGGCCCCTTTCCTTCTTCTTCTTCCTCCAACATCAGCATTATTATTATTATTATTATTATTATTATTATTATTATTATTATTATTATTATTATTATTATTATTGTTCTTTGAGTCTCAGTCATTGATCTTATTTAACTGGAAAGTTTGTTGAAATGAATATCAAACCACTACCTGCAGCCTCAGATATTCAAGACGTAACGGAGGTTCTTGCTGATCCCAGCAATCATGCCTTTTGAAGTGTTCCAAAAAGCGGGGCTGGACTAATTTTCATTAACCATCATTGGAAACTCTTTGAGATAGTACCTAGTGTGCCTATGACAATCGGGACCACTTTGACTTCATGGCAGTTCCAAATCCTTTTTACCTCCCACATTAAGTCCTGGTATCGGTTAATTTCCTCTCTCTTTTTCTCTTGCACTCTCGTGTCGAATGGGCAGGCTACATCTACAATCAGGCACGAACTTGTTTCCTTTTCCAACACCACCAGGTCAGGTCTATTGTGTTCCAGTTTCTTGTCCGTCTGAATCCTAAATTCCCACAGCACCTTCCCCTGATTGTTTTCTATCAGTGACTCTGGCTTATGCTCATAATATGGTAAATTGTTTACTTTGCATAGGTGCCAGTGGATCACTCTGCCCATCACATCATGTCTCCAGCCTTTATAGTGAGCCTAGACTAGGTGTTTACTCTCTGATACAATATGTGCCACAGTCACCTCTCTCTCTTCACAGATCCTACACAGTGGGCTAGCCTCCTCCTTGTAAATATGGTGTTTCACCCACTTCGTTTTGAGGTCATGCTCTTGCGCAGCCATTAGCATTCTTTCTGTAGCCTTTTTAAGGTCTTATTATTATTATTTTTATTATTATTATTATTATTCTTATTGGCGACCTACGTAGGAAATCGTATCATC
This sequence comes from Eledone cirrhosa, assembly GCA_964016885.1. Taxonomy (NCBI): domain Eukaryota; kingdom Metazoa; phylum Mollusca; class Cephalopoda; order Octopoda; family Eledonidae; genus Eledone; species Eledone cirrhosa. The sequence goes on from OZ024743.1 coordinate 115,641,707, forward strand.
GTGAACTCCGCAAATATTTGTTATTTTCAGTTGTTTAAAATTTCCATATACGGAAAATTTTTGTTTGTTAACTGTTTATATGTGCACATACATTGCTTTCTGAAAAGGACACTCAAAAAGATTCGGGCCTAGAGCCCAAAATTTAAACTTTTATAATTATCAAACAAAAAATTTCTTTTAAAAAAGCATGGACGACTCACAGTTACACCAAGCAGCTGAGAGCCTTCCTCACAAACTAACACCTCACAGCAACACCACCATTGTAAATATGACTACGTTTGCCAAGACTAAAAATATAAGCAGTAGCAATAATTTAAATTCATTTCCCGCCATTACCAATGACTGCAGGTCTTGAAGCCGCCACCCCAACCACGGCAACAACAGAAACAAAAGAAAAAAATAAATTATCTCATGACATGGAAATTCATTCACCCAGAATCGACTCTTCCACACCGAACACCACTGACGCTACCACCACCACAACTGAAACTAAAAACAACAATAACAAAAAAAATAACAATAACAACAGCAAAAACAAGAATGAGAATAACAACACCGTGTCGTTTGCCAAAGCAGCCAAACAATGCGAAACAATCCAGCAGGAGTTAGATGAAGCCAAGAGAATGGTAAAGAAAGATGGGTACAGGGCCAGCCCCCCCACCCCCCTCCACACACACCTAATAAAATGGACCATCGGCGCCTATGCACCGTGTCTTATCGGACGATTAACATAAAATCGCGCCGAGTGGAACGGGCATCCGAGTTCCAAATCCAAAAACTTTGGGACATGTGTGGGCAAAAAAACCCACATCAGACGAGGGCAGAAATATGGAACCGTGGGCGTGTTCTTTGGAACACAGGAGGCCAGAGAGCACTCCATGGCCCTATTAAGAAGCGACGACTTCACACCCGTCCCAAACTATTTTGGCCAGAGACTCGTAAAGATCAGGGTGACCACGTTCAACCGGCCATCGAAATTCCCTGGCTAATGGCTGGCATCCTCGCCGGTATCGAGGCCAGCACCAAAATAATAGAAATAGCAAAAGAAAAGTAGGAGAACTGGTCCGGATCTGGGATGTAGCTCCTGATCCAAGCGGACAAAAAAGCACTGACGGCAGCCACCTCACCGTAATCATCGAGGGTAGAAGGCCTAGGTGTGTCGTTTGTGGTGAATGAAACCACCTAAGGGCTCTCTGCACTCAGGCTAAAAAGTAGAGGCTACTCCTCTTAACCACCAGCAGCAGAAATGGCAGCAACAACTGTAGCAGCAAAAACAGAAGCAACTGTACCAGCAAACAACCCCAGCAACAGTTGCAAAACCAACACCACCACCACCCAAAGCGCCAGAACTAGCACCAGCGCCTACACCATCCACCACGCCACAGCTAAACTAACGCCTGTGGAGGATTTTCCACTCCCCGACCTATCGTAAAAAAAGAAAAAGAAACCAAAACAAGAAAAAATCCTATTCCTTCCCCCTCCAAAAACAAATAAGGTATCAAACAAAAAAGTTAGGACAGCTATGCCACCATCCACACTAGCATCACCAACCCCATCACCACAAACACCAACACCATCACCATCATTAACCCCAACACCACCATCACCAACACCACAGAAGTTACCAAAAAGCGAAACAGAATAAAACCCACAACAAACGCAAACAAAACAAAACAACCAAAACGATACACACTTCACACCATTAAATTTGAACAACAACCAATTACTACACTACATCCAACACATCACCAGCATCACAGAAAAAGACTACACAACACCCCAAAAGTTCACACCACAACCACACTCACATCACACAGGACTCTCCAGGAGGATTTATAAGGATATCCTTCCGGAGGAGGTCACAAGCAGTGAAAAGGATGCAGAAAGCATCCTTCCTGTACGAGAAGTAAGGTAAGTGGTCTTTCCCATCTTTTCAACTCCATTTCAACATGACTTCACTCAGAATAGGCAGCATAAATGCGCCTGGCTTGGGGTCGTCATGGATGCAGGGCCACTTGCTCAACGACCTCAGGTGACTAAACATAGATGTAGTGGCCATCAGCGAGACCAGAATCTCCGAAGCACGGGCCTTCGCACCTATCTTCGGTGGCTACGATGTGTAAGCATCTCCCAGCCGTCCTGGATCGGGGGGAAGAGTTGCTGTGCTTTTTCGGAGAGGTTTGGATCTCGCCATACGGGCCATCTTCCTGGACTCAGAAAGGAATTTGGTGGTGCTGGACGTGACAAGCGGAGACGGGCAAGCTTTCAGGTTAGTGGCCGTCTATTTCCCGATAGGAGCAGGGCGGCCTGATTTCTTCCTGCGTCTGGAAACCTTTCTTGGAACATCTCGTTCTTTACTGTTAGTGGGCGACTGGCACGGGATCATAGATGCACGCTGGGACTGTGTGGGATTAGTGGATAGGAGAGGAGGGTGTAAAAGCCTCGCAAACCTGCTCAGACGTTTTCAATTGTCTGACAGGTACCGTCTGGATTTCCCAAATGTGCCAATGTTGTCATGGACAAACCGCATCGGGTGATCCAGATCATATTTAGATAAAGTATTTTGTATGGAAATAGATAGATCTAGCATAGGCTGTCCACAGTTCAAGATAGTAAGCTACACGGACCACAAATTCGTGATATGTGTGCTTGACTTAGACAGGCTTCATAGACGAGGACCCGGCTACAGGAAGCTAAACGCGTCCCTATCAGCGCGCAAGGCCTACAGCGACCGGATTAGCGAACTAGTTAAGCGGGCGTTGATATGCCATCGTCATCAAAAAATAAAGCAGAGGGAGAACTATTTAGAAAATTAGACGGGGCGCTTAGCAAATGCATTGGGGCCGACGTACTTGCGGCGAAATTTGCCCTTGACCAATTCTTCAATGCAAAGCACGAAGGCTGCGTTGTCAGAGCTAGGGTGCGTTCTTTCAGACACCAGGGTACGAAAGCCGTTCAATGGGCCCGATGGTGGAGCCGTGTCGTGGTATCAAAGCCACGGTCTGGTCTTTGGTGGACCATGACGGGCGCTTGCTACTCGATCCCGGGAATATGTGTGAAACTTTTCAGCGACACTTCGCTCAGCTGTTCTGGGGCAGCGGCGGATCGGATCGAGGGATGGACTCTAGTGTCTACCTCGAAGGACTGCCGCGGCTCTCGGCCGCTGAGGCGTAGCGTTGCGAAAAGCCGATAACAGCAGCTGAAATACGGGAGGAAATGACTGGCTGCACAAGGAGTGAATTGCCTGGTTTTGATGGTCTGCCCTATGAACTTTACGTACAGATTCCAGACTTGTTCGGAGGCCTCTTGGCGGACGTCTACTGCAACTGGTAAAAGAAACGGGAGAATTCCGAGCTCTGTGAGCCGAAGAGCAGTGGCGCTGCTGAGAAAGGATCCGAACAAGGGGGATAACATAGATGATTTCAGGCCCATAACTCTGCTAAAGTTCAAGATTTTGGAAAGGGGCTAGCAAAGAGGTTGGCGCTTGTCGTTGATGGTCTGGTGGGCCAGGCGCAGACGTGCGCCATTCCCGGCATATCCATCCAAGACAACCCCCACATCATGCGATACATCGTGGTGTGGGTAGCTAGGGAACCTGGCACGGGTCGGTCCTTGATCAATTTAGATTAGTCGAAAGCTTTCGATAGGTTCGACCATCGTTACCTAAAGGCAGTCCTTAGGGCGGCTGGATTTGGGCCCGTCTTCAGAAGCTGGATCGCTGCCATGCACAGCGACATCTGCTCTGTGGTGAGAGTGAACGGTCACGTTTCGGAACCGTTCAACATCATGCGCTCGGGCCGCCAAGGATATACCCTCTCGTCCCTCTTGTACATATTGACTCTCGAGCCATTACTGCACAAAGAGGGAACGTTGAGGTGGATCCTGCGCGAAGTAGGATGCGGAAGATTCGTGTTAGCATATGCGGACGATGTCACCGTAATGGTGTCGAACGCCAAACACATCGAGGCGATCGGCTCTACACTTAGAGAATACGAAGCGTTGACAGGAGCAATGTTCAACCAGGAAAAGTCAGTGGGCCTGCAGCTCGACACCTGGAGACGCAGGTCCATGCCGTCCAACAGCGTCGTCTGGCGCTGGAAGGACGGACCGGTTAAATTGTTAGGGGTCTGGTTCGGTCCGGACCTCCAGACGGACAAAAACATGGACGAGGTAACGAACAGGGTGGCTTCTCTCACCCAGAAATGGGCGGAGAGGAAGCTATGCCTGAAATGTCGAGCGGAGGTGGCTAACGTGTACATCGCGCCCGTTATCTACTACCGCCTGACCGTCGTATCTTGTCTTAAGCCTCGCCTGACTACGCTGGAGCGTTTGCTGTTTCGCTTTTTGTGGAATGGACGCGCTACATGGTCAGGCTGTCAACACCCACTACGTGGAGGGCTGGGCTTGCTGTGGCTGAAGATGCGCAGACACGCGCTCAGGCTACGACATCTCCACCTCTTCCTTGACGATGATTAGGTGTGGTGACCGTTTGCTAGACGCGTCTTTCCCCAGCTCGTCTCCTTGATGGAGCTGCAGTCCTGGGTCAAGCGAAGACCGAGAGGGAGCGCTTGGAGACTGGAATGTCTTCAGGCGCTCACAGCCTTCGACCAATCGGGCAATGTGATCGGTGGAAACTGCACCTTGACGTCCTATACAGGATTATTTGAGGGGAAGAGCGACGACGTACTTGTGGAAATTCTAGGCGTCGACGAAAATCAACTAGCCAATCTCTTCGGAAGAACTTTCGGGCCGGGGCCTATGGACAACTTCCAGAAATCCCTGGCCTGGCAGTGCTATCGAGGAGTTTTGCCAGTTCGGTATAAACTCTACAGGTATGGAGGTACGGTCAGCCGGGCATGTCTGAGATGCGCGCAGGGCGACGAAACCGTCCTGCACGCACCCGTCCAGTGTCCGAGCATTGCTGACTTGTGGGTTTATGTCGAACACCTGCTGTCGCGAGTAGGCGGATCCAGCTATCAGCTGAGTCGATCGTGAGGATTGCCCCACCCTCTTCCTTTAGCCGGGAAAGGCAGGCAGTTTTTATCTGTCTGGCAGCCATGGCGAAAGAGATAGTATGATTGACACGTTTGAAAGGGCTGAAGACGAACACTTACCTCTTCGGTGATGCCCTGATTAAATTTTCAAATTTCATTTGAAAAGGAAAATCAGGGTAGAGAGAGAAGTGCTCTTCCCTGCAGTTTGTTGAAAGATGGGTGAGAGAGTCAACAATGGCCCGAGTGAATACTCTGAGTATGTGTGTGTGTAAATTAAAGGTGGAAAACTGGGAGAGGGCACTTTCCCTGGTGGTCAGGGTCACTGTGGCTTTTTAATGGGCTTTCTCCACGAATGTCCCTCGGAAGATTCCCCCCCCCCCCCTATTGGGGAATGTTTTCATTGTTCTATTATTACATCCTCTGTTTTTTTTGATTTTTTTACACGCAGAAATGCCCTTTTGTACCGTCCTGTATTGCCCTGTACTGTCCTTAATGTCTACTTTATGTAAACACTTGTGGTTAATAAAGAAAGTATTATTAGTGTTATTATTATTATTATTGTTATTGTTTTGTTGTCGTTATGTGTATTTGTTTTATTGTGTGTGTACGTGACGTGTAGCGTTAAATCTCTATGTATACACAGGTTATATGCTGGACTATCTGAAGATCATAAAAAAATATATCCCTTGATGTTACATATTAAATTTATGGTATACTCGTCACGACATTTATTAATGTGTTTTTTTCATTTCGGGCGTAAGATGTTATTCTGTTGGGATATAAATAGAGGTATAATTTTAATACAATTTGAATCTAGTGCAGGTTTTATATTGGCTATTAACTCTCTCAAGTGTTCTTGTTCTTTCATATTTGTTCTTTGGTTCATTAGTGACAGATATTACGTAGATGATGAATGTACATATGGAACCCTAACTTCTGATTAATTCATAGGGTCGCTATAATGATATGCAGCGAGTCATGAACATTTTAATCATGGCAGAGCCATCTTTTCTCCTTCTCCAGATTTATTCAGTAAAGGAGAGAGAAAGAGATAGATATATAGAGAGATGAGAGAGAGTGAGAGAGTAATAAGAAGTAAGCGAACAAAAAAAAGCATCCTTACTAGCCTTTTACCATTCATCGACCTTAAAACGAGGAAATTATAACTGCACATGATTTGAACTCAGTGTTGACTGTTGGCACGAATACCAGCAGTCAACACTTTGTCGATTTGCAACCCCATGTTGATGCTATTGTCGAGAATATTGTGGACTTTTGAAGAAAAGAGAAGCAATCCACTTGCTACAGTAAAGTGAGAGTAACATTCTTAATAATAATTGTTTCTACTTTTGGCACAAGGCCAGCAATTACCCAGTGTATTACTGGTACTTTATTTTATCGATCCCGTAAGGATGAAAGGCAAACTTAACCTCGGCGGGATTTGAACTCAGAATGTCAAGGGCCGTAATTCTATGCGTCAAATCATGGCGTCCGAGCCTCTACCGATACTGCCAATCCACCAATAATCTATATCAGACATCGTCGTTTATAACTTTTAATTAGATATTGCCAATGAGTATCGGATGCCTGCTTACGCCAAACACTCATATCTAGAGACAAGCAGAATCAATGAATCGTAACTTAACTATTAATTAGTAAGGGAAAACGCAATGAAATTAAATTTGCAAATTCATACTAACATACTTTCAGCCTATTTAACATTATTTTTCTGAGTAAATTCAGAATAATCATACTATAATTTGTACATGGACAATTTGTTGAGGTTAAAGAGCATTTTGAATTTTCTTTTCTTTTCTTGTTAGCCAAATTTTGTTTGAAAGTAAGAATTTACTATTCAGTTTATACAATTTGGTGAATGATGTTTGCACATGAATGTTTGAGGTAATTGACTAATTGATTCGGCATGAGATTTTATAGACGGCGATTTAATTAGTTAAGAAGTAGTATCAATGAATGTAAACCTAATGTGCAGTATACATTCAAAAAAATATACGATTGAAATTAAGTTATATTATATGTGGATTGGCAGTATCGATAGAGGGTCGGACGCCATGCTTTCCAGCATAGTTACGTCCCTTTACGATCTGAGTTTAAATCCCGCCGAGGTTGACTTTGCCTTTCATCCTTAAGGGGTCGATAAAATAACGTACCAGTAATGCACTGGGTAATTGCTGGCCTTGTGCCTAAAGTAGAAACAATTATATACATTAAAGCAGCTGTTCTCAAACTTTTCCCCTTGTGGAACGCTTGAAATTGGTTTCATTTCTCAGAGAACCCCTGCATAAGAAATTGTTATATTCTATTATTAATATCAATCTCTTTTATAGGGACAAGTAACGAACAAGTTAGAAATTAAATCATAAGCACAGGTTTTTTTCCGAAAATATACCGTACGTGTGTATTGAAGTTAGGAAAAGGAAATTAAACATAAATCAATGAAAACTACATTAATTATATATGATACTTTTTCGTGGAAACCCCAGCGACCTTTTGCGGAACTCATTTTTTTGTTCTTGATGTCATCAGCCTCCAGAACGCCCAAATACTTGTATCCTTCTTCAGAGTCAATTTCCTTTATCATCTCAGTATTGGTACCTGGATTCCGTTACTTCTGCTCAACTTACCCCTCCTCATCACAATGACTCCACACTTACTAATATCAAATTGCATACATATATCATTGCTGAAAATACGGACAGTGTCAACATATTATTATTATTATTATTATTATTATTATTATTATTATTATTATTATTATTACAGTTGCATTTATCTTGCTTTATGTTCATACGAGTTATCACCAAGTCACAACCAGTGACCTCAAGAGACAAAAGGTCCGCCATGTTCAAGAAAGAACATACATACTCACACATGCATCTTTAGTGTTTAGACTTGTGATGTACTTATATTGACAGAATCTTCCTTAGTATATGGGCAGTTCCCATTAGTACTATCTTTTGTATTTCTCCTATACGCGGGTTTCCTGGGATTTGCGATAAGTAATCATTAGACCCCTTAGGTATCATACCCAGAGCGCCTACAACCACTGGTATTGTTTTAGTTCTCAATTTCCACATTTTTCCAATTTCTATCTCCAGGTCCTTATACTTGCTCAATTTGTCAAATGTTTTTATAGATACGTTCTTGTCTATTGGAACAGACATATCAATTAGCAGGCATACCCTCTTTTTAAAGTCCTTCAATATTATATCAGGTCTATTTGCATCTATTTTTCGGTCTGTTTGGATGCTAAAGTTCCACAAGATTGAGATGTGATCTTTTTCAAGTATGGGAGGTGGTTGATGCTCCCACCAATTCTTTTGATGGGGCAGGTCAAAATGCTTACACATTATCCAATGTATGTATTGTGCAGCTCTGTCATGCCTGTTTAGGTATTCGGTTGGAGCTATAGGACTGCACATTGAAATTATATGGTCAATGGTCTCTGGTTGTGTTTTGCATACACGGCATAATGGGCTGCATCCATTTTTTATTATGTTGGCGTGGTAATTTTTTGTTCGCAGACACTGATCTTGTGCTCATATAATCAGTCCTTCAGTCTCCGATTTCCATCCAGAGGATGCCAACCACTGATGGGTTAAGGTTTTGTCAACATCAGGATTGTTAGCTCGCTCTGGGTATTTTCCATACAGAGGCTTTTCTTGCCATTTCTTAGCCAGTTTCTGTGGCAGTTCTTTCTTTGCAGTTACTTTTACCTGCTTTGCTTTTTCTGTGTTTTCCATTTCAGCAGTAAATGGGACTTCTGAAATTTGTCGTCCATTACTGTATCTTTGTGCATCTTTTTCTAATGGAATATGATCTTTTGAAGCTTTCGTGTTTCAAAACGAGTTTGATCATCCAATCATGTGATTCCCTTAGATATGTAGATAATCCAATTGTTGCAGTTTTCAACGCAATGTCTAACTGGATTAACCCACGTCCTCCTTCTTTCCTAGGGAGATATATTCTATCTATATCTGCCTTAGGGTGATGCATTCTGTTCATGGTTAAGAGTTTTCGAATTTTTGTATCGAGCCTACGGATCTCTGTGCTTGACCAGTTGATGACATTGTAACTGTAGGTTACTACTAGTATGGCAAGCGTGTTTATGGCATCCATCCTATTCCTTGCATTCAATTCCGTTCTTAAGATTGCTCTTACTCTGCGGTAACACTCCTTCCTTATCCTTTCCCTCATTGTCGAGTGCTTGATTCCGTCTCCTTCACAAACACCTAGATATTTGTAAGTTTTTTCTTGATCAAGTTCTCTTATCACGTTCCCCCGATCAAGATTAATGTCTGAACTCTTCAGCAGCTTTGTGAACGTTTCTCTGGCGCATTTATCTAGTCCAAACTCCATTTTAATGTCATCACTGAACTGCTCCACAGTGGATAATAGCCCTTGCAATTGTTCATCATTTTTTGCAAATAGTTTCAGGTCATCCATATAGAACAAGTGATTAATGGTTTTGCCATAGACTTTATATCCGTGTTTTGTTTCATTGAGCATTTTACTTAATGGTATAAGTGCGATGCAGAATAAAAGCGGTGATAAAGAGTCACCCTGAAAAATTCCACAATTAATATTAACTTCTCCAGCTGCCAGTGATTGTGTTTCACTATTCAAAAGGAGTGTCGTTTTCCACTGTCTTCATACTGAATGACAAACACCTCCTGACAACGGGGGATATTTTGAAAATCTCTAAACATTTTTCTATCGAACTGTGTGGCAAACTATCGAATGCTTTTTTATAATCTATCCAAGCAATCGATAGAATTTTGTGTCTATTATGACAATCTTCCAGTATCATTTTGTTAACCAGAAGCTGATCCTTACAGCCATATGAGCCTCGTTTACACCCTTTCTGCTCAATGGGAAATAGGTCATTTGTTATCAGGTGGTCATATGTGTATTCAGTTAGGACTGATGTTAACATTTTATACATTGTTGCGAAGCAAGTTATCGGTCTGTAATTTTGGGGATTGTTTGTCTCATCATTCTTCGGAAGCAGGAATGTAATGCCGTTAACTAGCCATGATGGTATCTTTTCTGGCTCCTTAACTATTTCATTGTAAAGTTGGGCTAACAGCTCATGAGACTCTGAGAAGGCATTTATCCAAATGTTTTGTAATTTGTCTTTTCCTGGGGATTTCCATTTGCTGGTTTTTCTTAGAACCAAGCGCAACTGTTCAACTGTTATATTTTCCCATATTTGTTCCTCAAGGTGAGCTGTATCTTTCATTTGTCTGTCTATCCATGGGGCATGTATATTATGAACTTTGTCTTCGGCCCAGATCTTTTCCCAGAATTCTTGCACTTCCTCCTTGGGTGGTATTGATTTAGCAGTTATTGTTGACTTACCAATTTTTCTGTAGAAGTTTCTTTGATTGTTTTTGAACATATTATTGTCCTTATAGAATCTAGATCGTTTTTCAAAGCGCCTTATACGAGTACATTTGGCCGACACTTTTTGCTTGATTATTTCTATCAGCATGTCTATGTCACTTGTTGATATTATACTGTACTTTTTTTTCAATTTTCTAAGTTTAGTTTGTTTAACATGTTCACCTACTTTATAGTTTGTTAAAATTTCTATGTCCCATCGGAGAAGGTTTATTTGGCGATTGATGTTCTCTTGCCAAGTAGATTTCTGCTGGGAATTCCTTTGTTTTTTTTATCTTCACTCCACATAAGTGAGTGGTGACTTTAGCCGATGCATAATAGAGATGATTTTAAATCAGTAATGTTTAGTTTGTTTGTGAAGATAATATTTTTTGAGAATTATGTTAGTCTTGTGTATTATCTTTTGGAGTTCTGGCTCTTAGGGAAGGTGTCTCGTTGCCCCATGTCAGATTCTTTCATTTTCATCCATTCGATCATAATTTCATCCTTCAAGTTAGCAAGTTCATTCTCATTCATTTCTTTATCATTTACGATCTCATTATTTTCATTTGGAGTTTCATCTTGAGCATGCACTCCCTCCACTTTTTCGATCCTTTCTTTAATTTGTTCTGTTGCCAGTGATTCCGCCCCAGCCCTGGGATTCGAAGTGTTACAATTTACCTCGTTTTCACTGACACATGTTTCATTTCCCCATCGCTGACTTTGTGCTAATAGCTTGATCTGATCAACTTGTATATCAGTTAGTAACTTTTTTCTTACAATATTTCTTCGTATATTGGCTAGTTTGTTACTGTCAATATAGCCTCTGTTTTCGGGATGTTTCTTTTTCCAGTTGATATATGTCTTTTCTGTATTCGATGTATTTGATGGGTAGTACATGGCAGTGTAGAAAGCCTCAAGGACTTCTTTATTATCTTCCCTTGACCATTTTTCTCTCTATTTCTTTGGATTTCTTGGTGTTGAGCATGGAGGGCCAACAGTAGGAGTATTCCGGTTATGGGAGGTTTCCAGCTCCGAAGTGATGGGAAGGTTTGAACCATTAGCTGCTTTTTCGACCCCAGTCTGGTTCCTCTCGGAGGGACGCGGCCCTTTTTTACCCGGGTGACGGCCGATCCGGTATGAGATTTTATCATTAGACATTTACTTTATTTTGTCGCATTTTATCCATATCCGCCAAGGGGTAATCATTTCGTGTTACCACTTCTAGAACGAGTGTCAATCAAGACTAGAGGGCTCGTTCTCCCCTAGAGACACGGCTATTCGCCGCCGGCCGCCATCCCGGTATTTCTTGGTCACGGGGTTTTCTTTTTGTTGTTTTTTTTTAAATTGTTATTATCATGAGTGGTTCCTTAATGTGAGCATTGCGTGGCTTAAGAATGAAATTATTAATAATTGTCTCCACTCCAGGCACAAGGCCAGCAATCACCCAGTGCATTACAGTAATATAATATACTTTTTGCTGAAGTTGCCTGTTTTTGTTGTTGGCTATGTCGGTGGCGGTGCTGGGGTTTTTTATATTGTTGGTGAGGAAGGGGTGAGCCAGCAGTGCCATAGATGTTGCCGTTTGGCCGGTGGCCAGGTCACTAAGTCAATCTATTTATATCTTTTGCTAGCCTCTCCCTTGTCTAGTGATACCGCCACCTTCCCCTTTCTCAAGTTAACAGGGGAATAGTGGTGGTAGCAATGAAGGAGTGGTGGCGGTGGTGATGGGATAGTGGTAGCAATGATGGATGGAGTGCTGGCGGCGGTGGCGTTGTCGTTACTGAGTTTTGTGATATGTAGTATCTATGAGTTTGTGTCGCGTATGTTTAATATATATTGTGTTGACATATTCCCGTAAAATTGGAATTAAACATTTTGTTAAAACTTGAGACAATAATAATAGTAATTATTATTATGATGCTGGGATTGGTGGTGGTGGTGGTGGTGAAATTGCCGTTATCTGGCTGTTATATTTAGTGTGATGGGGTAGGTGGTGTATCAAGTTTCTGGTGTTGGTGAAATTGCTGTTATTTGGCTGTTCTATATAGTATAGACAGAGGGTGATTTCTTCCATTTATAACCATTTTCTTTTTTGAATACAAAATATATAATACAAAATTGAATATTTGAGCGATATAACAATATAATATGGATCCGAAATTTTATGGGACTTGATTCGGTGGTTAATGCAACATTTGTACTCAGAATTGTTATTTTACAATTGATTTAAATATGTTAAAAATCAAAAACTTACGGGAGCGATTTCATGACCTTCTACCACCACGTGCGTCTTCTTCCCTTATTATTATTATTATTATTATTATTATTATTATTATTATTATTATTATTATTGAATGCTATGGTTGACGGAGGCTCGGCTCTGTAAGGAATTGTAAATTTTGAACGCTATAACAATTGTAAATTGTTTGAAACTTTAACGAACTTGTAGACAAAAACACCCTCCTCCTCGTGAGAGGGGTCTTTCTGCCCGTTATTTGGCCCTTCGGGGTTAAGTAACTGCTTATTGGGGTTTTGTGCCAATATTTATTTTAAACAAAAAAACAACATGGCTACGAAAAAGAATTTTCATAGGTCACTCCCACTCATTCCGTTTTCTTCTTCCTCAATCATCACTACAGCAGAGAGAAGATTGTCTCTCCCCCTCCCTTCTTTAAATGTGTCTCTCTCCCTCCCTTCTCTTTCGCAAGCGACGACAGAAAAGAAAAGTCTCGTGCAAAGCGTGCAAGATTTCACCACAACGACGACGACAACGACGAAACAGGTGTGCGGGAAATACGAAAACCCATTTCATTCGTCTGACGTCAGGAATAATAGCAGTAGCAGCCGTAATAACAACAGCAACAGTGACAATGAAAACAACAGTAGCAGCCGCATAAACAACAACAGCATTAGCAGCAGCAACACCAACAACAACCACAGCAACAGCGGCGGAGACAGTAGTCGTAGTACCTGCAGCAACAACAAAAGTAACAGCAGCTCTGACGACAACAACAACAACAGCAGCAAAGAAAAACCAATCTCGTTTGCAGGTATCGCGAAGAACCTGGAAACAATCCTCATAACAAATGAGGAATTAGAGGAAGCGAAGAAGATGGTGACAAAGACCGGACACCGAGCAATCTGCAAGGCAGCGGAAACATTTTTCGAAACCCAACAGCACTGTACGGTCACGTACCGTACGGTAAGTACAAAATCCCGTAGGGTTGAAAGACCCACAGAGGCTCAAATACAAAAAGCCTTGGGTCTGTGTGGCAGCGGAAAACGCACATCACCCGAAGCAAAAAATATGCCACCGTAGACGTACTTTTTGTCACACCCCAGGAGGCAAAGGCTCAATCCGTAGTGATCCTAAGGAGCGAGGAAATGGTGTTGGTGCCCTCCTACTGCGGGCAAAAAATTGTGAGGGTCAAACTCACCCACGTCCCACCCGGGATGGCCCCTTCTTGGCTGGCCGCGTCTGTCCTCGTCGGAATCGAGAACAAAACAACTGTACTGCAAGTACAGAAAAAAGTAAGGGAAGATTGGGTCGGCACCTCCATTGAGATGTTAATCCAAACCAACCAGGAGTGCATCGAAGCTATCCCGGATGTGATAGACTTCGATAACGGCACTCAGCTGCCCATAAGTGTTGAGGGCAAACGCCCGAAATGCTTTCGCTGTGGATCGAAGACTCACCTCAGGGCCTTCTGCAACGAGAAGACCCTGAGAAAGGAGAAAACCCCCCTCCTTCCGAAACTGGCTCCACGGCTACCAGCAACAGGACAAGCGGCAACCAGGAACGATAGGTCCGTGGCACCCATACCTACGCCACGGAAATCAGCAGCAGTGGAAATATTAACAACAACAGCAGCAATACCAAATGCAGTTGCAACAGAGACTCCAGTGCAAACATCACCAACAACAACAAGTGAAAGAGTGGAGCTGGTACCTCTCCCCGACCTCACAGAATCAGACATGGAGTGTGAGGTGGGAGAGGGATGGCAAAAGGTCGTAAGAAGGCACAAACGCAGAAGCAGCGCTTCGTCGCCTTTGAAAAGGGAGGAAAGAAATGATAAAATGGTAAAGTCTACTGCAAAGAGACTCACAGCAACAACACCACCAACACCATCACCACCCACACTAGCACCACCATCACCACCGGCGACAAACCCACCGCCAACAACACCTTCAACACCACCACCACAAGCACCAACATCGCAAACACAACAACAAAACACACACACCCAGCAACAACGACAAGAAAATAGCAGAACCACACCCCACCCCCAGAAAAACAAATGCACGGCAATAAATACACACAACAAGAAACTAATGACTTACATAATTGAACACACAGACATTTCATAACACGACTACATAATACCAGCACTAAAAATAGCACAGAAACAATACACAAACATTAAAACGAAATTCCCCAACGCAGTTGGTGATTTCAGGGACCTAGGAGGAACTAGCAATCGAAGAGTATATTCGGACATACTCATAGAAGAGCCGACGACCAGCCGAAGGGACGATTCAACGGTCCCTTCACCAGACGATCAAGTGAAAAAGGATGTAAAAACCATCCCTCCTCTACGAAAAGTACGGTAAGTGGTATTTCCCATCTTTTCCACTCTATTTTAAACATGACCTCACTCAGAATAGGCAGCATAAATGCGCGTGGCTTGGGGTCGTCATGGAAGCAGGGTCATCTTCTCAACGAACTCAGGTCACTAAACATAGATGTAGTGGCCATCAGCGAGACCAGAATCTCCGAAGCACGGGCCTTCGCACCGATCTTCGGCGGCTACGATGTGTACGCATCTCCCAGCCGTCCTGGATCGGGGGGAGGAGTTGCTGTGCTTTTTCGGAGAGGTTTGGATCTCCCCATACGAGCCATCTTCCTGGACCCAGAGGATAAGCTGGTGGTGCTGGACGTGACCAGCGGAGACGGGCAAGCTTTCAGGCTAGTGGCCGACTATGCCCCGACAGGAGCAGGGCGGCCTGATTTCTTCCGGCGTCTGGAGAAATTTCTTGGAACGTCCCGCTCTTTAGTGTTAGTGGGCGACTGGAACGGGATCTTAGATGCACGCTGGGACTGTGTGAGATTAGCGGATAGGGGTGGAGGGTGCAAGAGCCTCACCAACCTGCTCAGGCGTTTTGAACTGTCTGACAGGTACCAGTTGATATTTCCCGAATGTGCCAATGTGGACTTGGTCAAATCGCATAGGGTCATCCAGATCATATCTAGATAGAGTATTTTGTAGGGAAATAGATAGGTCTAGCATAGGCTGTCCACAATTCAAGATAGTCAGCTACACGGACCACAAATTCGTGATCTGTGTGCTTGACTTAGATAGCCTTCATAGACGAGGACCCGGCTACTGGAAGCTAAACGCGTCCTTACCAGCGCGCAAGGCCTACAGAGACCGGATTAGCGAACTAGTTAAGCGGGTGTTGACGGGGGCCATCGTCAACAAAAGTGGTGGTTTGCTCTGAAAAGAGCGATTAGAATAGAATCCATTAGGTTTAGTAAGGCTTTAGCAATAGAGAAAAATAGAGCAGAGGGAGAACTAGATAGAAAATTAGACGAGGCGCTTAGCAAAGGCATTGCGACCGACGTGCTTGCGGCGAAATTGGCCCTTGACCAATTTTTCAATGCAGAGCATGAAGGCTGCGTTGTCAGAGCAAGGGTGCGTGCTCTCAGACACGAGGGGACGAAAGCCGTTCAATGGGCCCGAGTGGCGGAGGCGCGTCGTGTCATCAAAGCCACGATCCGGTCTTTGGTGGATCACGACGGGCGCATGCTACTCGATCCCGGGAAAATGTGTGAAGCTTTTCAGCGACACTTCGCTCAGCTGTTCGGGGGCAGCGGTGGGCCGCGTCGAGTGATGGACTTTAGTGTCTACCATAACGGACTGCCGTGGCTCTCGCCCACTGAGGCGAAGTGTTGCGAAAAGCCGATAACAGCCGCTGAAGTAAGGGAGGCAATGACTGGCTGCACAAGGGGTAAATGGCCAAGGTGCTAGCAAAGAGGTTGGCGCTTGTCGTTGGTGGTCTGGCGGGAGAGGCGCAGACATGCGCCTTTCCCGACAGATCCATCCACGACAACCTCCACCTCATGCTATACATCGTAGAGAGGGTAGCTAGGGAACCTGGCACGGGTCGGTCCTTGATCAATTTAGATCAGTCGAAATCTTTCGATAGGGTCGACCATCGTTACCTAGCGGCAGTCCTGAGGGCGGCTGGCTTTGGGCCCGTCTTCAGAAGCTGGATCGCTGCCATGCACAGCGACATCTGCTTTGTGGTGAGAGTGAACGGTCACCTGTCGGAACCGTTCAACATCATGCGCTCGGTCCGCCAAGGATGTCCCCTCTCGTCCCTCTTGTACGTATTGACTCTCGAGCCATTACTGCACAAACTGTAGACGTTGAGGGGCGTCCCGCGCGAACTAGGATGCGGAAGATCCGTGTCAGCATATGCGGACGATGTCACCATAGTGGTGTCGAACGCCAAACACATCGAGGCGATCGGCACTACACTAAGAGAATACGAAGCGGTGACAGGAGCAATGATCAACCAGGAAAAGTCAGTGGGACTGCAGCTCGGCACCTGGAGAGGCAGGTCCATGCCGTCCAACAGCGTCGTCGGACGCTGGATGGACGGCCCGGTTAAATTGCTAGAGGTCTGGTTCGGTCCGGACCTCCAGATGGACAAAAACTGGGACGAGGTGACGAGCAGGGTGGCTTCTCTCACCCAGAAATGGGCGGAGAGGAAGCTATCCCTGAAAGGTCGAGCGGAGGTGGCTAACGCATACATCGCGTCTGTCATCTGCTACCGCCTGCCGTCGTACCTTGTCCTAAGCCTCGCCTGACTGCGCTGGAGCGTTTGCTCTTTCGCTTTTTGTGGAAGGGACGCGCTCCGATGGTCAGGCGGTCCATCTGTTGTCAACACCCGCTACATGGAGGGCTGGGCGTGCCGTGGCTGATGATGCGCAGGCACGCGCTCAGGCTACGACATCTACACCTCTTCCTCGACGGTTATCAGGTGTGGTCGCCGTTTGCTAGACACGTATTTCCCTAGCTCGTTTCCTTGACGGAGCTGCAGTCCTGGGTCAAGCGAAGACCGAGAGGGAGCGCCTGGAGACTGAAATGTCTTCAGGCGCTCACAGCCCTCGATCAATCGGGCAATGTGATCGGTGGAAACTCCACCTCGGCGTTCTATAGAGGATTAGTGGAGGGGAAGAGCGACGACGTACTTGGGCAAACTCTAGGCGTCGACGAAATTCAACTAGCTAATCTCTTCGGAAGAACTTTCGGGCCAGGGCCTATGGACAACTTCCAGAAATCTCTGGCCTGGCAGTGCTACCGAGGAGCCTTGCCAGTTCGGGATAAACTCTACAGGCATGGAGGTGCCGTCAGCCGGGCATGTCCGAGATGCGCGCAGGGCGACGAAACCGTCCTGCACGCACTCTTCCAGTGTCCGAAAATTGCTGACTTGTGGGTTTGTGTCGAACACCTGCTGTCGCGTTTAGGACGGATCCGGCTATCATCTGTGTCCATCGTGAGGATTGCCCCGCCCTCCTCCTTTAGCCGGGAAGGGCAGGCAGTTTTTATCTGTCTGGTGGCCATGGCGAAAGAGATAGTGTGGTGGACACGTTTGAAAGTGTTGAAGACGAGCACTTACCTCTTCGGTGACTTTTTCAAATTTCATTTGAAAAGGAAAATCAGAGTAGAGAGGGAAGTGCTCTCTTCCCAGCATTTTGTTGAAAGATGGGTGAGAGAAGCAAGAATGGCCCGAGTGAATGGGCCTACTCTGAGTATATATCTGTAAATTAAAGGTGGAAAACTGGGAGAGGGCACTTGCCTTGGTGGTCAGGGTCATTGTGGCCTTTTACTGGGCTTTCTCCACAAATGTCCCTCCGAAGTCTCCCCCCTATTGGGGAAATTTTTATTGTTATTTTTTTGTTACATCCTCTGTTTTGTTTTCCACACGCAGAAATGCCCATTTGTACCGTCCTGTATTGTCCTGCACTGTCCTTAATGTCTACTTTATGTAAACCCTTGTGGTTAATAAAGAAATCATTATTATTATTATTATTGTTATTGTTATTCCTTGAATCTCAGTCATTGATGTTGGTTAACTGGAAAGTCCGTTGGATTGAATATCAAGCCACTACCTGCAGCCTCAGATATTCAGGACGTATCGAAGGGTTCTTGCCGTTCCAAGCAAGCATGCCTTTTGAAGCGTTCCAAAAAGCGTGAAGGGGCCGATTTTCTTTAACCATCCCTGGAAACCTTTGGAGATAGTCCCCAGTGCGCCTATGACAATCGGGATCACTTTGACTTCATGGCAGTTCCAAATCCTTTTCACCTCCCACTTTAGGTCCTGGTATCGGTTAATTTTCTCCCTCTCCTTCTCTTGCACTCTCGTGTCGAACGGGCAGGCCACATCCACAATCAGGCACGATCTTTTTTCTTTGTCCACAACCACCAGGTCAGGTCTATTGTGCTCCAGTTTTTTGTCCGTCTGTATCCTAAAATCCCACAGCACCTTCACCTGACTGTTCTCCATCACCGCCTCTGGCCTATGCTCATACCATTTCTCAGAATGTGGTAGATTGTTTACTTTGCACAGGTGCCAGTGGATCACCCTGCCCATCACTATTATTATTATTATTATTATGATTATTATTATTATTATTATTATTATTATTATTATTATTATTATTATTATTATGTTTGAGTAGTCGTAGTGAAGAATGCTTCAATCATATTACCATAGAGAAAAGAAATGTGATATTTCGTTTTAAGTTGAAAGTAAGATTCGAATCATAGATTTATACTGCCTCTGTGTGTGCGTGATTCTGTTTTTTTTTACATTCAAAATTGTATCCTATCGAGGTCAGATTTTCTATAAAATGTATAGTCGTAGTGATAGAGAAGATATACGCTCCAGTTATTAATATTATGCTTTTGAAGAACGAGAATTATTTGAAAGTCTATGGCTGTTTCCGAATAATATTCGGCCCACAAAATGGATAATGTAAACAGCCCACATAAGCACGATGTCAAAACGGAATATATAATTCAATCATTTTACAGCAAACGTATCAATTCTTACATATATTTCATTCAATTTATGGAGCTATATATGATGTAGTTGGTTCCGAGGAAGAAAATATATTACGTAGAAATAATAATGTTACTTAATACAGTTATATTTCGTGAGTTAAAAACCTTATGCGAGCCTTGAGGTTTTGTAATACCGGGACGAAGGTAATGTTAGTTTCTGTACACTATCAGAATTTTGATAGAAGCATAATATTATATGGTTACGTGATCTACATGTGAATCGATTGCCGAAAGCAATTGCATGTTCAAATCAATGAAAATGATGGAACAGAGTAAGCCACGTAAGTACTCTCTGTTGAAATTGTTTTAGTAAAATTGCTGTTAGTACTTCTGGTGCTGCCGGCTCTGGTGCTAGTTCTGGGATGGCATGCGTGTTAAATAATATATAATCTAAACGACATTATAAATAAGTATAATATAAATAATCTTACACTGACACACACACATATATATAAATGTAAGTATGCTCACGTACACACGCACACACACACGCGCGCGCACACACACACACACACACACACACACACACACACACACACACACACACACACACACACACACACACACACACACACACACACACACACACACACACACACACACACACACACACACATACATATGGAAATGTACGTATGGGTTATATCGAACATTAATGATAATGTATATATATATATATATATATATATATATATATTTATATATATATATATAGATAAATATACACGGGTGTGTATGGTTGTGTATAGAAGATTATATTAATAATAGGAATTTCAACTTTGTCCGATTTACTCGTTTTATTTATAATCCTTTAAAATTTATAATGGTATTATAATGAAATAGTATGATAAAATATTAAATGTTAAGTGTTAATTCAACACTTAATTAACACGTAACATTTAATATTCTATCATACTAGTTCATTATAATACCATTATAAATTTTAAAGGATTGTAAATAAAACGAGTAAATCAGACAAAGTTGGAATTCCTCTTATTAATATATATATATATATATATATATATATATATATATATATATATATATATATATATATATATATATATATATATATATATATATGTGTGTGTGTGTGTGTGTGTATATATATATTTATATATAATAAAATAAAATTTCGCGCTACATGGCTGAATACAATAAATGTAATCTGAGGTTTTGGAATATTAATAATAATATTCGATTCGTTTGCAATTATGCAAACAAGCCTCACTTTTAAAGCCATGTCAGTAGAATGAGCCCCTCATTCTTGCTCTTGTGTTGTCATGTAAACAGAACTGCAAACACTAATATTTCTGGGTATTACCCTTCATCAGTACATTTCACTGTGCGTGTTTGTGTGTCAGTGTCTGTCTGTCTGTGTGTGAGTGTGTGTTTGTGTATGTGTGTTTGTATGTGTGTGTGTGTTTGTGTAAGTAAGCAAAACTTAAACAGATGACAACGGATCGAGAAGATTCTTCCGATGAAGATATATATTCGTTTATGTAAGAGGAAATGAACCTTAAGATTTCGGTCTTTAGTCCTTCATTAGAAAATAAAATGAAAATTAAAAGAAATAATAGAAAGATAGAGGGTAGAAAGGAAAAATCGGAAAACACGTGTGTCTTTTGTGGGCAATTATACATTTACTTGGTTTTCTGAGCTATTATTTATTACGATCAACCTTTGTTGCTGCTATTTCTACGTTTCGAATCCCCCCATTTTACACACATACACACACACAAACACACACATTATATATATATATGTACACATGTGTGTGTGTGTGTGTGTGTGTGTGTGTGTGTGTGTGTGTGTATGCGTGCATGCGTGCATGCGTGCGTGCGTGTTGACGAAATGTACCTCAGCACAAGACTGATATTTTATTTTATCAGGCCTGGGAGGATGTAAAATAGTCAACAAATATCTCAATGGATTTTTATCTGACGTTCTAACAATTCCACTCATTTCACGACCTTTTATGGAAATCGTTTTGGAATTTCACCATTCGGTGTTGCTATAAATATTCTCTTATGTACAGGGTTCAACGATTTTTTTATTTTTCTAACTAAACTATTTCATACTTTGTTACGAGAGAAAAGCTTGTTTCATTTTGAATCATTTTATTAGAATATATTCAAACTTTTCCTGCTTTTATACACGCAGACTCACACATTTCTGTTTAACTTGATAAACACTTTTTGCTATGTGTCCCAAGAGAACCCTATCACAGTCCAGTCGGTATTTTGAGAACTCCAATGTCACCATAATTTGACACTAACAATTGCGACATTATCAGTGTCTTCCCTTAAAAGCAGTAATATTACTACAAGCTATAAACAATATCTATATTAACACTATCCTATACTATTGTCAACTGTTCTATCTCGATCATCTACAAACAGCACGAACTAGATATTAACAATAACTGGATTAATGTCACTATTCTTCGATAATAACTGGAACAGCTGCTATAGCACCTTCGTTTATAAACAAATGGAATGTCCTCACCATTCTTCAGTAATAAATCAACAACAAATGCAATTCTGCCACCATTATTTAGTAATAACTATAAGACTACAACCGTAATATCCCTTCAAACTCTTAATAGTAACTGCAATTTCACCAAATATCATAAAACACAACAAACCCACGTAAGACACCATTCTTCATAAATATATCATTGTGTTACAGGTTACTTTTATAAATGTTTTCCTTTATGTTAATTGCGAGATTATTACAAACATTATTTCTAATATAGGTTCAAGGCCAGCAAATATTTTGGTTAAGGGCAAAGTTAATTAAATCCACCCTAGTACTTGTCTAGTATTCCGTAAGGTTGATAGGCAAAGATGACCTCATTCAGGGGGAAAGAATGTAAAGAACATAACAAATATCATAATGGGATTTACCCCACACACTACCAATTCTGCTAACCCACCATACAAGAAATTGTTATATTAATTTTCTCAGAAATAACAGGTAAAAGCAAATAAATCTCTCAATAATAAATGTATTTTAGAATGTTTTCCTATTGCGAATTATTCCTCTTTACATGTTTATTTCCATTTGCATTCACCCTTCAATGTGAGTTAAAAATGACCAGCAATTACGAAATGTCAGTACATTCTATATTAAAACATTGAATCATCCATTTAGTTGAAAAAAAAAAGAACCAACAGACATTATTTTCAATTATTTTTTCTTGTCTGACATTTCGTGAAAACCTGCGTGTTTATCAAGAAACAAACAAGTAATTATTTATAAAATTACATAAAATTATCAAATGACAGTTCATAATTTCTCTCAGTCATTACATTAAGCTGCTTTTTGTTTTATAATTTGGAAATTGTTTTACATTCGTGCATATCTGTGTATCTTTATTTTTTAGTTTCAATATTGATCCCTTGTCATCGTTACTCATGTAAATTATCCGAATGGGAATACCTACCCGGTCACTATATCTGGTGGAAATAAACACCAACTTTTCCTCACTCCCAAAACCCCTACTTATGGTTTTTTATATAGGCATAAGACCAGCAATTTTGGGGGAGGGGAGGTCGATTAAATCGACCTCAGTGCGTGACTGGTACTTTATTTTATCGACCCCGTAAGAATGAAAGGCAAAGTTAACCTCGGCGGGATTTCAACTCATATTATAAAGGGCCGTAACTCTGTACTGCAAAGCATGGTGTCTGACGCTCTACCGATACTTCCGATCCACCGCCCTCCAACACTCTTAATTATAAAAAGCCGGTATATTATATAATATGACCATATATACACAATGGCTGTAAACCTTTAGACGTACCTAGTGTCAAATAAAAACTTTAACGAAAAGCATGAGTGTTCAAAGAAGGAGTCTTTCCAGTGCTATCTTTTATAAAAAATAAAAATCAATTTTCCCCCCAATCCACCTTCCTACATTATATATTACATATTTTGGTCATATAGAGTATATGATGGTAAATTGGAGGGATGATCTACCTGGAGCTAAAAGACATCTGAAACAAATAAGATGATAGATGAAAGACATCTTCATAGCATGATCCTTTTTTGTAGCTAGTTAAATAACGTGTAAAACAAGCCACTCGTCTTCGCAAGTGTCCCTCTTGTCAACCCAATTTTTCCTTCCCCTCCAAACTTACGACTATCTTAAATTCACAACAAACTGTCATATACACTATATGACCAAAATCTGTAATATATTTCCGCCTATCTAATGTAGGAAGGGTGGACTTGGGCAAAAAATGATTTTTTTCCCCCAAGTCCACCCTATAAAAGATATCACTGCGAAGACACCTTCTTTGATCACTCATGCTTTTCGTTACAGTTTTTAGGTACGTCTAAATATGTACAGCTATTGTGTAAATATGGCCACATTATGTAATCTACCGGCTTTTTATAATTAGGAGTGTTGGGAGTGTGGAAGAGTTGGTGTTTATTCCACCAGATATAGTGACCGGGTATTTTGGTTGGCTTTTTTAGGGGGGGGGGGGGTATATTACTCTGTTGTAGTAATTTAATTGCGGGAGAAATAATAAAACTTCGCACCAAGGAATATTGTTTTAATAAATAGTTAAAGCTTAACTGTGTCAATGATGAAATAAAACATATTTGCCGTATACAGTTTCTTGTCAATATTAAGGTGAATTCAAATCCACCAATGTCAACTTTTCCTTTTTATTCACGGTCAATCGAATAAAGTACCAGTCAAGTACTGGGGTTGACATGGTAGACTCTCGACTCCATAGGAATTGCTGGCCTACATTTGAAATACTTAAGAGTTTTGGATTGATAGAATTGGTAGAGCGTTGGTTAAAATGGCATTGCATTATTTGTTATGACTCAAATTCTGATGAGCTCAACTTTCTTTTCATCATTCCAGGGTCGGACACGCAAATTACTAATAAACACTAAGGTTTATTTAAACGACTTTTCACTTCCTCTAATTTGGTGGTCTATTGGACTTGAAGAATCAGCAGGGCAATGGATAAATACCCATTCTCGTAGTATGTTTTCTAGCTTATGACATTCTGAGTTTAAATTGCACCGGGATCAAATTGCCTCTTATTGTTCTGGGTCGGGAAAATAAGTACCAGTCAAATAATTGGTTGATTTAATCAACTTTGCCTTTCCACCAATGTTGCTGGCTTGTGACCATATGAAAAATTAATATTAAAATAACGGGATGTAGGTAATCATAATCAAATATTGAGAGCTGCAAATGAATGCGAACACCGACATTAAAGTATCTGCATTTGTTTCCTGATAAGATGACAATATACACAGCATATTCACACCAATTTTAACTCCCTTATTTCATTGGTATAATGTTTAAAGAAACAGTATACAAATTATAATCAATATCATATTTGAGATAGCAACGTCCCTCTTCGTTGTCGGATCACTTTCTGAAAATAGGAGTTATATATCGTTTGATCATAAATAGCGCAATTAGATATTATCCGGGAATATTACATACAACGTTTGGTTATTTCCATTGTGCGGAGGCCTACGTACATGATCTAGTACATGTTTATTGTAATGTTAATGATTAATTAAACCAGCAGAAATGTATGTCAAGATTGGGATTTAGGTCATCCCAGTTGGGAGAGTATTTAAAGCAGTGAGTGTCACGTATAATGGTTCTCTTTATGTACAAACTTGTATATTGTGCTACTTTAAATTGTTTTAAGAGTGATTAAAAGAGTGCATAATGCATGATAAGCTATATGTATGAACATATGTATGTATGAATATATGTGCGTATGTATATATGTATGTGTATATAGGTATCTCAGTATGCATGCATGTGTGTGCATTCGTGAATGTATGTATGTTCTTCGGGTTTTATAATTTCACAAATGTTTGCCGATAGAGAGAGTGTCGGTTTCTAACATAGATACAAAACTCTCTCATTGGAATTTACACAACATCAACTAGGTAGATATGTATGCATGTCTGCATGCATGTGTGTGCAGGTATGGGTGTTATTGTATGTGTGGATATGGATGTTTTGAGTTTTATGTGTGCATGTGCATATGCTTTGTGTCTGTACATGTGTATATGCAGTTATTAGATGCAGAATTTTTGGAATGTTTTACATATTTTTACTGTTCCATTAATGGATTGTACTTGTAATTCCTAACTAGTTTTGTTCTTTCTGTTTCTGTGAGGCGCAGCTTCTCAAGATTTGTATTGAGGCAGTTACTAACACATCCCAGTGCCCCAATAATCACAGGTATATGTATGTATGTGTGTATGTACGTATTCAATTGTATGTGTGCGTGTTAAGTTTAACCATGCATTAACACTTTCCTTGAATGAGACCTTTTTATATATAGAATTGACTTTTACAAGGTAAAGGTTGTCAGAATCATCGTATGTCTGACTATGGATTCTTTTCTTAAACAACTTAATGATTATTATGTATCATGAACATTAACTTTCACGCATTTTGTAAATAGCACTTCACACTCATTTGCAAACACACACACACAAACACACACATACACACACGTATATGTATAGTTAGTGATGAGCGATATATATATAAATATATACAACATAGCCCATTCGTATAACAATGGACTTTGCACCTAGAGTGTCCAGCTCTGATGCAAAAGCCCGAGCAAGGTGGGGTTTTTTTGTAGAAGATCAGCAGCCCGACATGCATTATAGTTCTCCGTATTTCTTACACCCCTGATGTTGTCCAAAAGGAAAGCATAGGCTGCAATAATGGCAACAGTGTCGTTCCAACACATTTGTCCTGCTGAGTGAACTGGAACAACAGGAAGTAATGTGTCTTCCTCAAGGCTACAACGCACCATACGGTCCCCTAAACTAAGTAACATCATCGTGATTGTGAACCCGACGCCCTAACCAATGTGTGTGTATATATATATATATATATATATATATATATATATATATATATATATATATATATATATGTATGTATGTATGTATGTATATATATATATATATATATATAAGTATATAAGTAACATCATCGTGATTGTGAACCCGACGCCCTAACCAATGTGTGTGTATATATATATATATATAAATATATATATATATATATATAAGTATGTATATATATATATATATGTATATATATATATATATATATATATATATATATATATATATATATATATATATATATATATATACATATATATATATACATATGTGATTCCAGTTCCTTTGCTGACTAACAACACACACAGGAGCTGAACTTATCGATGAATTACAGGGTAGAACCTATTACAACATGTTTTCCTGTTATTATGCCTTAATTCTTACTGCCTGATGAGGTCACACCCAATAATGGCTGTCACTGAAATAAGTATACCAGCGAATTGGAATACACTTTAACATGTTTGGCTTACACTAATTATTTTACATTTTCGGAGTGAACAAACCAACCTGCGCACTTCATTTAGTGCTCCTACCTGCACACTGAGTTCTCGGTAAACAACCAACACATACTCAATATATCGTGTCGGTTGTCACAAACAGTCATGACCGGCATGGGCCGGGGTTTGGATTCTGTCGATCGATTGGTTATTGATTAGGCGATACCCGCTGATGAAGTCTACCCACACCCGAATATTTTCACTCTCGTTAAATGTACATAGTACCTGCCGAACACATAGACATATATACATACTAAATTCATCGGGGATGCTTTCTGCTTATACTATGCTCTTTCATAATTGTTTCTACTTTTGGCACAAGGCAAGCAAATACACAGTATGTTACTGGTACTTTTGTTATCGACCACGTAAGGATGAAAGGCAAAGTTAACCTCGGCGGGATTTGAACTCAGTCAGAAAAGGGACGTAACTTTGCTGCAAAGCATGGCGTCCGACCCTCTACCGATACTGCCAATCCAAACGGATATGTATATTAACGTCGTAAACTGCAACTTCATTTATCACCGTACATTCGTTTTTGCATATATACACACAGAAATGGGTCGAGTTGTATTTTAGGTTTTTTAACGTTATAAATGTTAAATCGAAAATAATATAACCGGACGGTGCGGAGTTAGATTTCTACATATGTATTTTCTTTTCACATCTGTGTAACTGGCAAAGAATAAATGGGGAAGTGAAAGAAAATCGGATGAACTACTATTTGAAAGAATTACACACACATATATCTAAGATATATTAGCTAACATAAACTAATACAAGGAAACCAATATACACAATATATTACATTCGTGAAGTGTTGCTCTGTGGCTAACTACACTAGAAAGAATTGAAGCTTTACTATTACAAATTTAATAACCAGCGTTAACAGATTATATGAACTAATTTTATCGATAGAAATATTTTACAAGCTGTTTCCGTGTTGTTAAATATGACTCAAGAGAAATACACGTAATGAATAAGACAAGTGAAACCAAATCGACTTTCGTTATTGCATAGTGCTTATATTGAATAAGTGTTGAAGAACATTGAGAAGTAGAAAGCGGATAAAGAATATGGTTTTGATGGTAATAACAATAATAACAACGAAAATAATAACTTATGTGATCTCTGTCTCCGTTCTCTATATCTTTATAAATATATATATATATATATAAATATATATACTGCATGTATTTATAATAAATACACACACACACACACACACACACATATATATATATATATATATATATATATATATATATATATATATATATATATATATATATATATAAACATATATACAAGAATAATATATGGACAGAAGAAATGATGTCTTGTGCAAGTGAGATTCTATAACTCTTAAACTTTCACAGTAGATAAATTATATTGTTAATATTTCCATCATGAACACTATGTAAAATATTCGATGCAATTTGCAGAGATATTCTCTACAGTCCAAGATCAATTTGGGATGTGATAAAATAAACATTTAGTTATCGCTAAGAGTTTCTGATCGACAGCTCTTAACATGAAGTAGGAATTTCATTTCTATGATAGTTGTATAACTTATGTCAAATGTGAAGGTCATTAAACGATTTGATACTCCGCTATAATGGGTTTGAAAGAAATTTATTGGTAAAAGCTATTTACTATATTTGGATGCAATACCAGTCAAACAATGCATGAAAATAACCCTGGCAACTACTGATCGCTGAATTCCTTTAGGGGGATGGCTTGTGATTAAATAAATCAGATTTGTTGATGTGTCAGCGAAAAATACACAGCTGTCCATAACGATGGATACAATCAGAAGGAAAAAACACTAAAATTTATCACTTTCATTTTAAAATATCTGCTTGCTTTTCGGTTTATGCAGTTGGGAAATAGACTATATACATTGGCGTGACTTAAATTCGAAATTTATTTTGGGAAGATTTTTGTAGCGATGGTATAGTAAGAAAATAGAGACTGAACATTTAGAGACGTTTTCGAGAGTTTCGTGTTTATTTACAATAGTTTATAACTTTGCGTATTAATCCGTATGGTGAGACAATGTGGTCGCACGTGCTGGCCTCCCTACAGCCCCGGCGCACAGGATGGAGAAGGCGTTTCCCCGGAGGATGGTAAGGGCGATGCCCTGGTAGAGCCATTCCAACTCGCGAGGCACACCCCTGCGGCTGGCTAGCTCAGAGCCTATGGTGGTGAATAGGAATACAGCTTTTGAGATGTTCTTGATTATGACGTAATACTCTTACTACTTTCGGATATATTTATGAAATACGTGGAAAAACGCGTAACTTTTACTTATTCCTCCAAGTTAATTGTTTCTTATCTTTAACCAACAATTAAATGCATGGCAGTAATAAACATATGCATAATTCAATTCGTAAAATTAGTAAGTTTGTTTAGTAGTAGACGACGTTTCTAAAAGTCTTATCATTGCAGAACAATAAAAGATCTTGTTTCGATTCCTGTTTGTAACCGCTATACTTAACCCCTGGCGCAAAAATAACAACTATATCCAATAATATATACTTCATTACATTAGTAGAATCTGCTAAGTGGTATCTCAATAAGAAACCCGCAACACGGCGGTAGCATGAATGTAAAACACTTCAGCGAAACATTCTATATTAATATTGCAGAATACCACAATTTTATCGTTTACATTTTTGGAATTGATATAAGATACGTAGTAATAAACATATTTTTTTAATGCGTGACTTCATTCATATTATGAAAAGAAATGGATGCTGCGACGACCATAGACGGCTTCATATCATTAAAAATATAAATGAAGGAAACATTTTGAAAACAACATTCTGTAATTGACTTGTACCAGCAAGTAGGAGCCACAATTTACGACGCCTGGTGAGCAATTTATTGATAAGTCATATATGGAAAAATGAAATATAAAACATCACAAAAAATTAAGTAACAGATGAGTCAAACATTTAATAACAGTTTTTAATTTTTATAACCATTACACTAGATATGATGAGGCAACGGATTGGCAGACTTGTTAAACCATCATATAGAATGTTTTACAGTATTCTTCCGATGCTCTTCACTCTCAGGTCAAATTCAGCAGAGGTCAACTTTGCCTTTCACCCTTTCAAAAAGTCTCAGTTCAGTACAATGTCGTTGTTCTCTTCCTCACCTCGCCCCCCCCCCTCCCCCAACATTATTTGCCCCTCTTTCTTTCTCTCTTTGTGCAATATTTCATCTGTGTTAAGATCTGGAGAGAGGATGTGCCAGGTTTAAAAGGCCCAAGACAAATAGTATGTTTCTACAGTGCCCATACGATTCCCTCGCGGGTCAGGATACATAGAAACACTCATACGTTAAATATGATAATTATACGGTAGAGTTAATATAATATAATAGTAGCTGAACCAATTGAAATACCACTCGAGTACGTTTCACCCAAATACGTTTTTATTTAGTTGCATATTTCCGGAAGGTAACAGTTTCACTTACGGTATATATTGGGGTTCCGCCAGAGGTTAAAATCCCTGTGTATATGCGCACCTGTGGATGTTTCGTTTTCAAATGTTACTAAATTATTCTCGTTTCACCTTTTCATCTGGCAGAGTTTCAGTTGAAGATGAAATAACCATTATGGAAACTTTAAAATACCTGCCATTGGAACCTACATATCACATCTTGAACAATGAAATTCTGCAAGGAATTACATGACATTGGTTGTGTTAACGTGAAATATCCCGTAAATTATAAATCAAAATAGTGGAATTAAGCATTGGAGTTGATTATCAAGATATTTCTTCTTCTTCTTCTTCTTCTTCTTCTTCTTCTTCTTCTTCTTCTTCTTCTTCTTCTTCTTCCTCTTCTTCTTCTCCTCCCACTTATAACTCAGCGTGTCGTGGGAGCAGACTCCTCTAACACTTTCCAGCGGGTATTGTCAGAACAACCGTCTTCAACAGATCCGGTTAGATTCCCAAGCGAGACAAGACAAGCTCATGGATGTTATCCTACCATCTTGCTCGATGTCTATTCCAGCGTCTCCTGCTGGTTGGTTTTGCCTGTAAAATCTGTCCAATGATTCATCCCGAATCGTTCTAATTACATGCTTTGATCTCTCAATTCAGAGGAATAACGGCTACCTGGAATGACTGTCTGACCGCCGAGCGACGCACACTATCGAGTAAAGTTACCCCAAAGACCATTTGAAAGAATCCCATTTCAACCGCTTGTATTCGCAATCGTTTTCTCTCAGTCAATATACAAGATTCATGACCATAGGTGAGGGTTGGCACGAATGCCGAATTGAAGATGGCCAGTTTGGCTTTTACAATTACTCCATTCTTCTGCTTGCCGAATGCTGAAGCTAGTGCATTACTACGAGAGCGCCAGCAATTCTTGCATTTAATTCAGCCTCCTGCCTTCCATCACTCCTGAACAAGGCCCGATATATTGAACTTCTTCACTTGCTTCCACGGAACCCCATTCACATGTAGAGTGCACTGCATTGGTTTCCATTAGAGGACGAGTGTCTCAATTCTCGCAGCACTGGTTTTCATTCCAGCCATGTAGCACTCGGCATGAAACCTATCGAATTTGATAACACCAAATCGTCTGCAAATTCCAGTTGACTAATTTTCCCGGCAGCCTATGTCAATTCTGGTCATGAAAATAATGAACAAGAGAACTCACAGTACACGCCATTGGCGTTTATGTTAAAAGAAATTGGGGCTAAAGCGAAACCACCAAGAAGAATGAAGATTAACTTAGCGTTAAATATTATGCTACATTGAAACCCAACCGTTCCTTGTGAACAGGTGAGTCTTTATTTTCGCGTAACAAGGAGAATTAGACAAGTTACGATCCATTAGACTAAACCTCTAAATGATATGAATAGACACAGCTGTGTAGTGATATAAGTATTTCGGTGGTTCTCCGTTATCTCTTAGAACAAAATTAATCAACCATAAAGTAATCTTGTGCTTTCTCTCAAGCAGACGCTGACGTCAACAGGTTTCTCAGTAATTCAATCTTCCATAAACATTCACATTATTACATAGTGGTGAACAAAGGCTAATGTATAATTGAGTGTAAAGAAAATATATGATGTTAATTTCCTCTCAAACATTACGTTGCAAAGAGATTTGAAATGGCTTCCGTCATATACAATTTTGCATGCCTTTTGTGATATATTTCATTGAAAGATATTTGTACGGTTTTCTATTAATTTACTTCATTCTGTAATCTATTCGGGTTTCTCATCATTACAAAGCAAACATTAAAGCATAACCCGTAACCCAATTTAATGCTGGAAATATGACTTTTGCCAAAACTTATTTTAGATCAGTGGTGTCAAACATTTCGTAGTATTATAATATCTATAGTGTTGGATTGGCAGAATTGATAGAGCATCGAATAAAATACGATTCTGGTATTGTGTTTTTCTGGTTCATTACATATTAAGCTCAAATCCCACCGAGGTCAAATTTGCCTTTCCATATTTCATGCGTCGATAGAATAAAGTAGTAATATCGAACTAGTGCTGGTGTGAATTGACCTTTCCATACACCAAAATTGTAGGCCGTGACATAATCTAGAAATTAATATTATACTTGTGCCGACATTTAGAACTACAAAGCTAAGCATAATTTTCATCTTCACCTTTCGACTAGGATATATAAAGCCAAATATTATGTTAAACGTCTCAATTTAGCAATGGGATTTAAAATCAACGTAAATGTTAATGTCTCTATTCTGTGTGCTACAAATATGACTCAGTCACATGTTTAGACACATAGTCGAAGACATATTGTGTTTAACCGAAATACTGACACGGAGATAATGGCGACCCATACACATACAAACAGACACACACACACACGCACACACACACACATAATATGTATGTATATATATATATATATATACATATATATATATATATATATATATATATATATATAGATATATATATATCATCATCATCATCGTTTAACGTCCATGTTCCACGCTTGCATGGGTTTGGACGGGAGTTTTCCCACTTGAGGCAAGAGTGGTTATCATTGCTCGCAGGATTGTCTGGTGGGTTTTCTACAGCTGGATGCCCTTCCTAACACCAACCACATTTACAGTGTGGGGCTGGGAGGTTTTTACCGTGTTGCCTAGACAGCTACATTACAGCGTGGACTGTGTGTTTTTTTTTTGTCGTGACACCTACACGATCTCATTTGTTTCGGCCTGGATGTTGTAGCACCAACATAACTTTACATTGAAAGGGGCGGTGTGGATGGGGTGGGGGAGGTGGGACGGGGTGTATTTTGTTAGAGATGCCTACTGACTGTAGTAGGTTTTACTTTGTATTTAGGTAAGGCGGGTCTTCTCTATTACTGAGTACCGCCAACGGTCTTGGTCCAGTGACATTGTCTTGGAGAGATGTAAGCGTGTGAGGTCGGAATTTATCAGCTCGTCCCAGGTTTTTCTGGGTCTGCATACTCCGTGGCTACCGTCTATCTTTATTGCCCTGCACTTTGTTATACAGCTGTCGTCTTTCATGCGCATCACATGACCATACCAACGTAGCCTTCTCTCGAGTAAACAACATCTGATCCCTCTTATTTCTAATTTTTTCCTTAGTTCGTTTATGCTTTGCCGTTCACGTATATTACTATTACACATCCAGCGGAGCATACTAGCTTCGTTCCTCTCTAGTCTGCGTATATCCTCTGCACACAATGCCCAGGTCTCACTGCCATGCAACATTGCTGTTCGTATGCAGGCATCATACAACCTGCCTTTCATTTTTAGGGAGAACCCTTTAGCGGCTAATAGTGGTATAAGCTCTCTGAACTTTTTCCATCCAGTTCTGACTCTAGCTACTGTACTTTCAGAGCACCCTCTCCCACTGCTAATTTTGTCACCCAGGTAACGGAAGCTGTCCACTATTTCTATAGAACCCTCTGCGCAATTGAAAGAGCTAGTATTTTGTGGGCACTTGCTGCTACTTATTATATATATATATATATATATATATATATATATATATATATATATATATATATATATATATATTATGTAATAAACAACATAAGGCAATTATTCCATTTACCAGTGGTTTCTTAAAAGCAAAAGGTTTTGCTTTCAATCCTCAGAATGAAAAAATCCTGGTTTGTTTATTGAATTTGGATCTTAAAAAAACAAAAAAAGCAAGCTATATGAAAGTGAGGCTGGAGAAGGAAGAAGGAAAGGAAAAATAAAATAAGATAAGACAACACATACAACCACACATACACGAAAAAATATAAAATCACACACACACACACACACACACACACACACACACACACACACACACACACACACACACACACACACACACACACACACACACACACACACACACACATACACACACACGCATGCACACACACGTTATTCCGGGTTGAATCGGAGGCAGCCACAGTAAGCAAGGCACTCAGTACACCGCAGAGCATGAAGTTTTAATATAGATGAGAATCTGTATATGTATACAAACACATACACACACACACACACACACACACACACACACACACACACACACGCGCGCGCATGTGTATGCGCGCACGCATATATATATATATATATATATATATATATATATATATATATATATATATATATATATATATATAGATATAGATATATATATGTATATATATATATCACAAAAGAAACGGAGAATCAGTGTTGCAACGAATAAAATTTATTAGACATATTACAATCTTTTTTCTGGCGACCAGCTCGAGGAAAGATCGTGCCTCGTGCTGGTCGCCAAAGAAACGATTGTAATACGTCTAATAAATGTTATTCGTTGGAACACTGATTCTCCGTTTCTTATTTCATATCATACTCTGCTCTGTAAGAGCATCGAGGGCTAAAACATCATACAGCTTTAAGCATCCCGCACCAATTATATATATATATATATTAATATAACAGATTAAAGTTTAAGCATCTTCTGAAACTCCTTATATATTATACATGTGGAGCCCTCTTCGGATTTCAGTCTTGATATTTATTATTATTACTATATATATATAAGTATGTATATGTACATACATATATGTATACAGACGTACAGTAGTATGTATATGCACACACATATATGTACGTATGGGTTTACCGAACATTTATAATAATGCTCAGTTTGTTTGTAAACAAACAGCCAGAATTAAGCCGTACACTGTTTACCAACCATCGTTGCCCTTTTGTTCAACACTGACAATGGAACGATGTACTAGTTTCAAGCTTATTAGCTATCGTCAGCATCGTATACCTTCCTGCCAGATGATTGAACGTCTGAAAGTATATACATTCCTTATGCATATTAACGGCTGAGCATCCTAATTTGCATATCGAGTGAGTTAATCGGCCGGGCGCACCTAAAACGATAAATGGAAAAAATGAAACGAAATTTCATTTCTCACTCTTAGTACGGCTGTTTATTAAATATATGTAAGTATACGTACATACATATATTTATACAGACATACAGTAGTATGTATATATACATACATGCACACACATATATATATATATATACGTATGGCTTTACCGAAGATTTATTACAATGCTCGGTTTGTTTGTAAACAAACATCCCGAATTAAGCCGTACATTATTTAGCAACCATCGGTGCCCTTTTGTTCAACACTGACAAAAGAACGATGTACTAGTTTCAAGCTACTCAGACGTTAATATGCACAAGGAAAGTATATACTTTCAGACGTTCAACAATCTGGTAGGAAGGTATACATTGCTGACGATAGCTAATAAGCTTGAAACTAGTACATCGTTCCTTTGTCAGTGTTGAACAAAAGGGCAACGATGGTTGCTAAACATTGTACGGCTTAATACGGGATGTTTGTTTAAAAACAAACCGAGCATTATAATAAATGTTCGGTAAACCCATACGTACATATATATATATATATATGT
>OZ024743.1:115682625-115705125 GCA_964016885.1 Eledone cirrhosa
ATATATATATATATATATATATATATATATATATATATATATATATTTATATATATATGTGTGTGTACGCATATACATTAAACAATCAAAGAATAGAAAAGACAGTAAGGTAATTATTTGGTCGTTAAATATGAAATGTGTAGAAAATTGTAGAAAAAAAACTGATTTCTACAAATTTCATACTTGACGGCCCAATATATATATATATGGACAAAATGAAAAGAAATTTCATTTCTCACTCTTAGTACGGCTGTTACTTAAATATAAGTATGTATACGTACATACATATATGTATAGAGACGTACAGTAGTATGTATATATATACATACATGCATATATATATATATGTACGTATGGATTTACCGAGCATTTATTATAATGCTCGGTTTGTTTGTAAACAAACACCCCGAATTAAGCCGTACAGTGTTTAGCAACCATCGTTGCCCTTTTGTTCAACACTGACAAAGGAACGATGTACGAGTTTCAAGCTTATTAGCTATCGTCAGCACCGTATACCTTCCTGCTAGATGATTGAACGTCTGAAAGTATATACTTTCACACGTTCAATCATCTGGCAGGAAGGTATAAGGTGCTGACGATAACTAATAAGCTTGAAACTAGTACATCGTTCCTTTGTCAGTGTTGAACAAAAGGCCAACGATGGTTGCTAAACACTGTACGGCTTAATTCGGGATATTTGTTTACAAACAAACCGTGCATTATAATAAATGTTCGGTGAAGTCATACGTACATATATATATATATGTGTGCATGTATGTATATATATACATTCTACTGTACGTCTGTATACATATATGTATGTACTTAAACATATATATACATATATATTTTTATTCAATTCCCCCCATTACTTTTTTGTCCATTTAAGACTCTGAAAATCGATGTGTTTAATATTTGCATAATTTTCAGGAAATTTAACTTTTCCCACCATTTTAGAACCTTAGCATTATATAGATAGGAAGTTGCATTAATTTTGCTTTGATTTAAAAATAATTTTAAAATACAGAATTATTAATATCTTCTCGCTATATTACACTTAAATTATAAATTGTTTCATTCGGATTACCTCGCAAATTTTCTTACATGTTTGGTGTAACTGTAATGAGGCAATGTGTTAAATCCTTTAGAAGTAATTTCTACAGGAGGTTTTTGCAGCCTATGACAGTTAGTATCAGAGCAAATTCTATCATGTGAGTGAAAACAAATATTCATACAAATATTCATACCTCTAATTGCACCAAATAGACTCTATGTATTCTATTTCATGCCTTCCAATATAATATTGCAATTTATTATTTTATCTTGTTTTGCCGATCAGCAATATATTGTAGGTGGCGGCGAATAGGTAGGCATTAGAACGTCGAGTGGAATTCTTTTCGAATATCTGATCCTCCCCACCATTTCAAATCACACCGAGGTCAGCTTTGACTCTCATCTATTAGACATCAATAAAAACATACCTGTTGAGTACTACTACTACTAATACTACTACTACTACTACTACCACCACTAGTAGTAGTAGTAGTAGTAGTAGTAGTAGTAGTACTAGTAGTAGTTCTTCTTCTTCTTCTTCTTCGTTTCTCTCTCTCTCCTTTTTTGCTTCTCTAGAAGAAGTCAGTTGTGTTTTGACCGTAAGAGGAAACATGCTCTGCCTTATTTTGAGTGTCCAATGAACGTCATGAGTCACAACAGCATCGTTAGGACTCAATCAGGAGTACACGCATAACATATATACGTTATGCTCAATGAAGATACAATTAAATGTATTTCAAAAATTATATATTTTTATTATGTCTCAGGCAAATAAATATGAGAAATAAGATATTAAGAATACGATAAGTGAAGAATCTATTAATATATAATTGTTTCTTCTTTTGGCACAAGGCCAGCAATTATCCAGTGCATTACTGGTACTTTATTTTATCGACCCCGCAAGGATGAAAGGCAAAGTTAACCTCGGCGGGATTTGAACTCAGACTGTAAAGGGACGTAACTATGCTAGA
This sequence comes from Eledone cirrhosa, assembly GCA_964016885.1. NCBI lineage: Eukaryota > Metazoa > Mollusca > Cephalopoda > Octopoda > Eledonidae > Eledone > Eledone cirrhosa. The sequence goes on from OZ024743.1 coordinate 115,684,650, forward strand.
AAGCATGGCGTCCAACCCTCTACCGATACTACCAACCCACCGTCTATTCATATATAATGCTCTTGAGTGTGTGTACGTCACGCAAAGGGATGTAACTCATCTATGTTTCAGTATTTAAATATAAATACATAAATATGGATACATACACATACATAACTTTATCAAGATTATAAAAAGACCGCAGTTGAAAGATATATACAAATAAACATCTACCCTTTAGTCGTCATTTTTGACGGCACGAGGCCAGCTAGTGAATAAATAGACTCCATAGACATGCCGTTGTATATTAGTTTTGGAGTTAGCATATATTGCATTGTATCTCATAGTATATGTTACACTGAAGCACATAGTGTGTATTACATTGTAGACTTTAGTGTATAATACATTGTATAAGTTATTATTAGATACATTCTTGGAGTTAGTATATAATAAATTGTTGGAAGTACTATATATTACATTGATGCAGTTAGTACATATTACATTGTAACAGTAAGTAAATATTTTAGTGTAGTAGTTAGTATATATTACATTACCAAAGTTATATAATACATTGTTGAAGTTATCATATATTGCATTTTTGAAGATTCGCATAGTATATTGTTGGTGTTAATATATATATATATAATATTAGTGTTAGTATATATTACATCGTTGAAATTCTATACATTATAGTGGGGTTAGAATTATTTGATTTTAGTTGCAGCTTTATATACATTATCAGTTCATCATATACGCGCCAAAAGAAAGTATATTATATTTAAGAGAGCCTTCTGGTAGTATTATATTAAACATTCGATTGCATGTTTCCAATATTTAATGCATATTATAGTTGATTAATTCATCAGGATAATTTGATTACACACAGCCTAAGCGAATAAGTATGCTATAAGTTTTAAACGTATCCAGTCAAAATATATTCTAAATGCCTGCGAAACACACACAATTCTTGTAAAATTGAATTAGCTATATATATATATATATACATAAGGGGTTGTAGGTGGAGTAAGAAAATAGGGAATAATAAACACCTTTCTTTGTGAAATTATACAACAAATCTCCATTATAACATACATGACAGCATTGTAAATATTTTTCCTGACTCGTGTGTTTATATAGGTTCTTCCTTGCATATATATTAGGATAGGTTTATCTATCTGTATATATGTGTTTTCTCATATCTGTAGGCTAGAAAAAATATCAGTTGCAGTTGCGTTATTACTGAATAAGACTACCAAATGTTATTGATAGCAAAGCATATTTACGAAATACTCAAATATATACAGATATACACAAAGGCCTGTACACACAGCATCTAACACGCAATTACACATGTAAATTCTAAGCAACTACTGCCAAATAATTATTTATTCATTGATATATTCAGTTACAATGCAAATATCTTGCACGAGAACATAGCAGATTATCAATCTGAAGCAAATATAGGAATATAGGAAATTAGCTATAAATATCAAATCGGAGTAAAACACCGTAAGTGGTATCTGTCAGGCCATTGAAGTGAACGATACTGTTATACAACGTTTGAATAAACTATATTTACGCTATGATTTGTTAAAAGCTTTCTCATACAAATCTTCTTTATTTCATGCAAGATATAGCGCGAACTCAGCAACATTATGGAACTATACAATTATACAGGAGGAAAGTTATTATCTATAAAATGGGCTGGATTCTATAAATATAAATGAACGTAAGATGGAGGATCAAAGTGTTATTTCTGATCTCTCTCTCTCTCTCTCTCTCTCTCTCTCTATATATATATATATATATATATATATATATATATATATATATATATATATATATGTGTGTGTGTATGTGTGTGTGTGTGTGTGTGTGTGTGTGTGTGTGTGTGTGTGTGTGTGTGCGCGTGTATATATATGTATATATATATATATATATATATATATAACCATTCTATGGGAATTGTAAAAGCTTCTTTGCCCTATGCAGCGGGTAGACTAGTGAGGATATTTTATTTAATCAGATAATACAGACAGTAAGATAGAAAGGCACACAGAGACACGCATCAATACACACGCATACATCACACAAGTCATGCATATACGTATATATCATCATTATCATTATGTATATGTATATATATTTATATATACCAAGTGAAGGCGTGGTTCTAAGTGGTTAAAGCGAGCGCCGCTTTCACGATCATGAGGTTATGAGATTGATTCCCACATGATCCCTGGATATCTTGAACAAGAGCCTTTATTTCAGGCTCCTCAAGTTCAGTCAGCTGTAGATATGACTTTCGTTGCCACTGGTGCCAAGCAGTATCGGCCTTTGCTTTTCTCTTGAAAAACATAGTTGGCGTGAAGAAGAGAGACTGCTACAAATGAGCGACTGCTAATCTTCCTCAAAAGCATCTTGCCCGGAATTGTCTCTCGAAAGGGAATCTTTGTAGGTGCAAATCCCATGTAGGAAAAGAGTTATGGCCCCGGCGGCTGAGCTCTGGCCGCTTCGACAGCTAGAACAGCCGTTAAAACGGCTCTACATGTCAAAATATGTCAAAATACTATCAAAAACAGAGGTGGGCGAAGATGCCTCAGATGACAAAGACCAGAGGCCAGTGGTCAACAGAGAAACAATCCGCAAGGTGGCTAAAAGCCCGAGGAAATATGAAAAAAAAGGAAAGAGGAAGGGGACAAGTGTGTTCGTGCAGAGAAGTGACCGGAAGAGTCTGTGCGTCGATACAGTTCTTGCTTTTCCTATTTGAATCTTTTCGATATTTCTTTTGTCTGTCGGCCACATTGTGGATTGTCTTTCTTGTTACTACTAGCCGCTGGTCTCTCACCTCGGAGGCATTTTTTCCATCACTGTCTTTGATAGAATTTAGCTGTTTTAACGGCTGATCTAGCGATGAATTTTCTCATTTTTATATGTATTCAAACACACTCCGTCAGAGACAACATTTTTTTTTCATTTAATATATATATATATATATATATATATATATAACTCGCCTGACAGCTCCCAACCCCTTGACTGCTCTTTTCCTCCCTTCCCTCTCTCGCACACTTCGCCCTGCCATCTCCACCCCTTGTCTTGACCGTCTTGACCACTTCCTGTTGCGCACACCTCACAACTTTCGACTTCCTTCTTACCATTTCCACGGACCCTACCACTTTGGTTATACATTCGGATATCTACGAAAATTACTACCCGGAACCACGCCATCATTCTACACACACACCGGAAAACCATTCCGGAACACAAACATACACAAACACTTACACCATTTTCGCCCACACGCAGACATACATTCCCACGTATCCACACCACACAGACTTACACTCCACCCCAACGAACACAATGGGTTTTCCAAAACCCAAGCATGCACCTCCGTCTCGCCCAGACTCTCACACTTACATCCACGCATACACACACACACACGTACACCTACACACACACACACATCACCTTCCGCCCTCCCCACTCGGACCTCTTTTTTCCTGCTCCCCCTCCCTCCTCTCTATCCACCCACCACCTCCACACGCCTCACTTCTTTTCACCACTTGTTTTTAATTTTTATTTTCCACTTCATGTTATTTTTCCCCACTAACTTCCCCCTCACTCCCTCTCGGAGTTCCTCCTCCTTCCCACCACCCTCCTGATGAGGGACGTATGCCCGAAACGTCGCACCCACACACACCCACTCTCAATAAGCGTGAACCTAATACCTTTCGTAATTGTACTCCTGTGTTGTTGTTTTTTACTTTCCTCTATATATACGTGTGTGTGTGTTTGTGTGTGCGTGTGCTTGTGTGATAACTGTAAATCTGCTATCAAGCCTGTCCATATTTCAAACTTGTTTATGTTATTGCTTTAGAGTTGTACTGCTTCCTTGAAACACATGTGCCTGACTCCACCAACGCTAAGACGAGATGTCTGCTGTATCTTTTTTGTTCGAAGAATTTCGCTTCAAATTATGCTCTGATGAAAAAGGACATACAAATTGATCCATACTTTCTCTGTGTGCTATATTCCATACCCATTCTTGCCATCTGTTTAATCACAGAGACATAAAATCATTGACCCGATTAACACTTGATTTGCTGTGCACTCTCGGTGATTGAATATCTCACTTAACCGAACCGTTATTGTTCTGGGTAGATAAGTGTATGTACTTCTTTATATGCGTGTGATTTGTGTGTTTCTGTGAGCGCTTGAGTATTTGTTTGTATGAATGTGCGAGTGTATGTGAGATCCAGTATAGTTAAATGACTGCTAATATACTGTAGGAAGGGACAGGGATCTTCATTTTCAATTAATTGAAATTATAATACAAATGAGAAAGAAAGAAAATGGCGTCAGTGAAAATTATTCTGAATAGAGGCAAGCCTGCAATCTATCGTTTTATCAACAATAAAACTTCAATTTTGATTCTATTAAATGCGTGAATAACCTCTTTTAACATAAGTTTGTCACTTCAGTATATTGATTACGTGAGCCCCAATCAAATGTGATAGGAGTTGAGAATGCTCGTAGGAAACTACAACTCATGAATTGTTGCAAGTAATCTTTGGTAGGGTCGTTAAAAGCTTTGCAGCATTGGTTCCGGATCTCTGCGCTCTGTGTTCCCCTCCCGCCAAGGACAAGTTTTGAGGTAGACTAAAGGACTCCCAATCCGATACTGGTATCGATTCTTCCTCTATATCTCTTTCTCACTTCCACAGCCCACACATTTACTCCTTCTATGGTAGAAATCAGCTGTATACAAATATGATGATCCGATAGTCTATGCCCGATTAAAAAATGCGCAAGACACGACATACATTATTACGCGTCCTACCAACTGTATCAGGAGTTGCGGTTGCATACATACATGCATACATACATATATACACATATAGTGACAGACATTTTAAGAAATGCTAGATGTAATTATTATTCATGGCTGAGTAAAGTGTGAAACTGTGGAAAAATGTGAATATATTTTAACACCATTTGACAATTCCGTTTTAACCGTAGACAAATGAACCAGATGTGTTTGAGGGTTCGTGGTTCTATTGTTAAAATAGAAACGGTATATTACTTTTCATACTGCTTCGCGCAAATGTAAGGATTTTATTCTTTACAACGTCTGATACTCAGTTCGAGGCGGCAAGTATATAAGCCAAACTTGTGACAATAAAAATCTGAGTAGAATGACAATATGGATTAAAAAAACGGGGTATTATCGAAAGAAAATTAGAGGTCATATTATTTGGTGTAGTTATATTGGTAGTGGATTCAACGATTGCACGATATACACATCTCATTGTATTTATAGACATGTAAATTCGGTTAGAATCGTAGTGACAGACAGCGTGTCTTCGCATAGAAACCTGGGCGAACACATCTCTCCTTCTCCAGGACTTAACACAGCCGATACCAGAGGTAGAGAGTTAATGAGTGAGGGGGATAGATGGAGAGCTATGGCTGTACTGGACAGATAATCTTTGTTATTGATCTCGAAACGTTGAGAACAAAATTGACAATTGCGGCGTTTGAATTCATAGTACAGCGAACCAGATCGAATATTGCAAAGCTTTCTATCGAACGTTCCAGCGACTCTGCCAATTCACCGACTTAATATTATATATATGGTTTAGGTGGAAATTCATCTAAAAGACATTTGCTCGCATGATATTAATATATAAAAACATATATTGGACGTTGGATTTCGTGGACCAATGTTTACATAGATTCATAGATTTATCAAGAAGGTTGTAGACGTTTTCTTATTAAAGCCCTGCAAAGGAAGGTAAGACAATATAATTACAGAGCATAGAAAATGTTATAGCAATTTCTGAACATAGAGTTATATTCCATAGAAATACTTGATGCGTATTGCATTAATATAAGTTCATTTATATATATATATAATGTTTATATGTATATAAGTATATGTTTATATATATATATATATATATATATATATATATATATATATATATATATATATATATATATATATATATGTGGCTGTGGGTGTCTACGTATCTATGCAAACATAATATATATGTATATATGTGTGTATATATATATATATATATATATATATATATATTTAAAAAAATAGAGGTGTGACACACGAGTTGTGATATATTAGTAAAAAGGAAAAGAAAATGGTGACAAATTTTTCCCAGTGAAAAATAGTTTAATTAGGAATAAGTATAAATTAGTAATAAGTATTAGTTAGTATTCAGTTTTAGTTTTAAGTTTATACCGGTTGCGCATTTCTTATGCTTTTCAAAAATAAGTTTGAGATAGAGTGCTCGTGATTAGAGCAAAAATCACGAGCACTCTATCTCAAAATTATTTTTGAAAAGCATAAGAAATGCGCAACCGGTAAAAACTTAAAACTAAAACTGAATACTAATTAATACTTATTACTAATTTATATTTATTCCCAATTAAACTATTTTTCACTGGGGACAATTTGTCAGCATTTTCTTTTCCTTTTTCCTAACATATATATATATATATAAATATATATATATATGTGTGTGTGTGTGCATATATATGTATGTGTGTGTTTGTGTGTGTATATATATATATATATGTGTGTGTGTGTATATATATATGTATATATATGTGTGTATATATATATATATATATATATATATATATATATATATATATATATATATATATATATATATATATATATATATATATATATATATATGTGTGTGGGTGTGTGTGTGTGTATATATATATATATATGTATATGTGTTGTGTGTATGCATGTGTATATACGTTTGTGTATATGCGTGCGATCTACAGGTTCATCTACGTGAGTATGCACGATATGTTAAAGATAAATAGGTAGCATATGTTTTGGTAGCATATGTTTTGTACGCATAAATTTCATCTTAATTTAGAGGTGCGTACTATATTATTATTTTATCATATTCAAAATAAATATTAGAATCTAAATGTAATATATTAGATAGAATGTATTAAAAACAAAAAGAATAGCAAATAAATGGATATATAGAACACTATTTCACGGAGGTGGATTATGTAATATTTCTCACCCTCATTTTGCGTCATGTTTGCCATGGGATATCAATATTTATTTCCATATGTTTATGTATATATACAGACACTCATGCATATATCTATATACACAAGGGTAGAAGTGGTAGTTCTAGTTGGTAAACCATAATGCATCAAATCAATCAAAGTTCAACGACTTGCTTTAGCTGTTGCTCGCACCAACCGGAGGTATATGGTCTTTAAAGCGATGAAATACCAATGATGGTTGGAAGATCACTGATGAAGGGTAACTTTATTCATATGTAACCCATTTGCAACCACGCAGCACGTTTGTTTTCATATTCACACATATATTTTCCCCCGCTGTGACCCGTCTATTTCGTTCTTACTGCTTCCTCTTTCTCTGTATCTTTATCCTCTCTAACAGTCACTCTCTCTGTTAGCCTCTTCCTCACTCTTCACTCACTCACTCTCTGCTAATACCTCTCCTACTTCCTCCCGTTTGACCTGTGCGTAATTCTTTTCTCGCGCACGCTTGAACAGGCTGGTTGTTCCTTTTTTCTCTCTGGTCTACGATTTCACAGAATTTATGTTCATCGAATTCAAGGACTCGACTCCTTCTTCCTCCCGTTTGACCTGTGCGGAATTCCTTCCTTGCTCACATTTCGAGTAGGTTTGATGGTCTTTATTCTCTCTCGTTCACGATTTCACCGAATTTATATTCATGGAAATCTGGGACTTGACTCTTTCTTCCTCACTTTTCGTTGCTTTACCATCTTTGTTTGTTTACATTCTCGCTCGTTCCCCTTATTTACGTGTCCCAACGACTTTCTTTAGCCGTTGCTCGCACCAAACGGAGGTATATGGTCTTTAAAGCAATGAAATACCAATGATGGTTGGAAGATCACTGATGAAGGACTAACTTTATTCATATATGTGTGTGTGTGTGTGTGTGTGTGTGTGTGTGTGTGTGTGTGTGTGTGTGTGTGTGTGTGTGTGTGTGTGTGTGTGAAAGTTAAACAAAAATAACAACACAAACAGTACAGTATATAGAAGGGATATATTAGGTTAACGCTTGATATAGCTATATGTATATAGACATATGTGTGTGCGTGTGTTATGTATGTATTTATATACTTCCATATGAGAATGTGTGTGAGTTATATGTGTATATAGATATATTTATGAGTGCGTGTGTATGTATACATAAACTTATGTAAACAAATATTTTTATTCCATGGCAAATATATATACAGGACCCGCTGGGAGGTGAGTTTGAGAACTCCGCCACCACGACCCACTAAAGATTACGTGGAAGAAGAAGACGAAGAAGAAGAAGAAGAAGAAGAAGAAGAAGAAGAAGAAGAAGAAGAAGAAGAAGAAGAAGAAGAAGAAGAAGAAGAAGAAGAAGAAGAAGAAGAAGAAGAAGAAGAAGAAGAAGAAGAAGAAGAAGATATATCTATATTATACTAAGCGTTTTTGTGCTAGTGTAATTGAAATGTTAAACAATCCATATAATGAGTTTGCTGCTAGATAAATAAATGCTCTACAATGGAACAATGGAAAACCGCACACAATTGGTTTATCTATAAAAAAAGGAGTTCATGAAGATATGCATACTTGTCTCATAATTAAAGGAATGCAATTCGAAATAATTTGTTTTAATAGCAGGATTTTGCTTTACCCCTTTACTTTTCAATGTGTAATTTGTTGCGATCATTTCTATCAGAACTAGAAATACTAATTAATCCAGATGATAGTGCTTGCAGTATCGTCAAGTAATTTCCTTTTAAATAGACGTTTAAAGTTTAAAACATCGTTTATATTCCTACTTGAACTACTCTATGTGGACGATTAAGATCCTCGTCAGATACCTACGAAACAATCTAGACATTAATAAAGTATTTGGAAGATTCGCTTGTAGCCTCCCTATGTTTTACATTTATTTAGAAATATTTATGACCAAATTCCAACTCTATATCTTTCGAGAATGCTGTAACAAGGCCTACACTTCCATATCTTCCGAAAACAAGCTATGTGTTAGGATAATGTCTCCTGCCTCATATGGCTCAATTACCTACCACTCATATCTTTATGTATGTACTTTTATGTATACAAACATATACATGCATAAATTTATATACGCATGTATGCGTTTTAGTGTATGTATATATTTATGCATGTATGTTATGTTTTGAAACGTTCTTTTTTTTATTCTCTATTATTTCTACCAATTTTCCTATAACCATGCTTTGGATTTTTATCTACACGATAAACTTGCTTTGATGGAATTTAGTTAAAAACTGAAGCAAAGTGTTACATGGTCAATTTTAGGAACGTTTCGCATATTTTGTATATTTGCACCATTTATTTTAAATTGTGTTCAAACCAACCAACTTCAAACTATAATATAATTAATCGAACAAGATGGCAATATACGCTTTGTTACGTGGGCACACGACCGGCTACACATAGCAACCAATTTCCCCACAAATAGCAATGCACCATTCTGATATGGATGTGTACATTGTGGTATGTCGTCCAAGACGCATTTGCAAAGAGAGAGTTTGGATCCTGTTGACTGGGCACATTTAAATATAGTTTATCTCTTTTAAGACGGACCGGAGGTTAAACAGCAATATGAACCTCAATAGCTAAGAATTTAATATTGATATCCTCTCCCTCTCTGTCTATATATATATATATATCGATCTTTTCTCACCCCACCCTAATATTTCCCTACATTTCATTGATTCTAAAAGAAATTTAACAACTGGCTGAGCAGAGGGATTCTACAAATATTATTCATTTTTGTTCCCAGAACAACTAATTCTAATACGCATGTTTTCGCTTCTTGAAGACGTTATTTCAATCGAATTGATCCACCTATATTTTTCATGTTGAAATCTTTAAAATTTCTACAAAGCAGATGTAATAGTCTTTAGGATAGTACGTATGTATGTATGTTATCTCTTTCTCTTAATTTCGAGTATGTTTTTTTGACCGGCCACCTTCCTAGTGGCTAGGTTGTAAAAGAAGAGAAATTGTCATCCCTTGAATCGCAAGAATGTTTTGCAAATCTATCGCAGCCACATGTAGACTATGAATTAGGGAGCTGCGCTCTTTGTCCGCAAATCCAAGTTCAGTCATACTTTGGTCCAAGCGGGTTGGTATATAACCCGTAGCTCCAATAATAATGGGTATGAAGCTAAAGGTGTATCTTGGATACTGGATTTGTAAACTCCTCATCAATGGTCCGTAGATGTCCTTCTTCTCCTGTATTTTTCTGACAACGTTTACATCAAGTCGGCAGCTGATCTCCACAACAGAACACGTTTTCAATGTGTGGTCCTAAACAACAATATCAGGCCGGTTGTGCTTTAATTTGGTGGCAGTTTTTATTTTCAGGTTCCACCAGTATTCCTTAGTGCCATCTGTGTCAATGTATTCTTCCTCGTTTGTTGTTAATTTTGTTTTCCATGTGTGTATGTATGTATTTATGTATGTAAGTATGTATATATATATATATTTTTTTTTTTGCGCGGGGACATAGAAATAATCGGGCTGGATGCCCGATCGCGCAGTTAAACCACTGGGAGTGGAGAACCCCTAGCCCTTGTCAGGGCATTCTTCTAGGAGAAGGCATCTCAGGAAACTGGGTTAACTCCGACATAAAACCTGCGGCTCAGTAGTTACCAATGATGTTGATCTTTTCTTCTTTTCGGGTTATAGCTGCTGTCGCTTATTATTATTATTATTATTATTACTATTATTATTACTTTTTTTTTTTTTTTTTTTTTTTCCAATTCAATGATATTCCAGAACAATATAAAAGAGATAATTGGCAATTTAGCTTCTGGAACAAAAAAGATCATTGGCAATAAGGGCAGGGGCCCCAGGTTATCACAGCCTGGGCCCGCTCGTCATCGTGCCATTGTAATAGAGCCAAACAAGGCATTTAGTCTTGGCTGCTGGAACGTACGGACGCCGCTTGACAGGGATTCCTTGAGGCGTCCTGAACGAAGGACCGCTCTTGTTGCAAAGGAGCTTCGGCGTTACGATCTTGACATCGTGGCTTTATCTGAGACGAGGTTAGCTGGAGATGGTCATCGTACGGAATTTTGTGGAGAATATACATTCTTCTGGAAAGGAAGAGATGAAAGAACCAGAAGAGAGGCTGGGGTAGGATTTGCTGTTAAGACTGTGCTTGTGAACAAATTAGAGGAATTCCCAGTAGGGATTAGTGAGCGTCTTATGTCCATGAGAGTTCCGCTGGACAAGGGAAGATATGCTACCCTGGTGAGTGTGTATGCTCCAACTATGAGTTCTGTCGATGATGAAAAGGTGTCCTTTTACCATGCCTTGAAAGGTGTTTTAAGAAATATCCCTCAGGCAGACAAAGTCATCGTGCTTGGTGACTTTAATGCTAGAGTGGGTAGGGATTTTAACACGGGGAATGTAATCGGAAGGCATAGGGTGGGAAAGTGTAACAGCAATGGAATGCTCCTGCTGCAGATGTGTGAGGAGCTGGATCTGTGTGTTACCAACACCATGTTCTAACAAAAGAACAAATTCAAGACTACATGGATGCATCCTGCATCTAAGGAATGGCATCTTTTGGACTACGTCCTAGTCAGGATGCGTGACAGACAGGATGTGCAGTGTGTTCGTGTTCTTCGTGGAGCTGAGTGCTGGACGGACCACCGCCTGGTACGCACAAATGTGATACTAATCACTAAACGTAAAATCCGGGCTCCTGGTGTTGCCCTGCCCAAAAGATTGAATGCTGCTCGTCTTAAGGATAAAAATGTGAAGAGGACATTGGAAGAAGAGATGCAGGCTGCAGATCTTGGTGAGGATTGGCCGACCCTTAAAAAGTCGGTTTATGATGTAGGCAGGCGTGTTCTGGGATTGGCGCAGAGGAAACATCAGGACTGGTTTGATGAGAATGATGTACATATAGAAAACTCGTTGGCTGATAAGAGGCGTGCTCTGTCACGCTACTTGACGGCAAAACCACAAGAGAGGAATACGTTGCATGAGGCACTCAGGGATATAAAATCACGTGTTAGGCGGAGTCTTTCTCAGATGAAGGATCAGTGGTGGAGTGAGAAGGCTGGTGAGATACAAACTGCGTCTGATTTCAATAACACAAAGCTGTTGTACATTCTCTTGCGTGAGGTTTATGGACCGTCTTCTTCTCTGGTGACACCGCTTCGCAGCAAGGATGGCAAAGAACTTCTTCGTGACTCACAAGGAATTCTACGAAGGAGGCGAGAGCACTTTGATGATCTTTTGAATCAGCCGTCTGTCGTCAGTGAAGATTTCCTCAATCTCATTCCAGAAAGTCCTGTGAAAGTAGGTCTCGCAGAACCTCCGACGCTTGTGGAGGTTGCAGTGGCTATTTCGAAGCTGAACAGTGGATGATCTCCAGGTATGTATGGCATACATGCTGAGCTCCTACAATATGGTGGTGAGAGACTCCTGCAACATCTTCACTCTTTGTTTGGCAGGATATGGGCTAATGAATCCGTACCTGAGGACTGGAGAGATGCAGTAATGGTGGTCTTGTACAAGGGAAAGGGTAACAGTAACGATTGTGGGAACTACAGAGGTATATCATTGCTTTCTGTCGTAGGGAAAGTTTTACGTAGGGTGCTTCTGGACCGTCTGCTGACACACATTGCAGATTGTGTTCTTCCTGAAAGTCAATCTGGTTTTCGTGCTGGACGCGGCACTACTGATATGATCTTCTCAGCTAGACAGCTCCAGGAGAAGTGCATGGAACAAGGCTTGGATCTGTATCAGGTTTTTGTCGATCTGACAAAAGCTTTCGATACTGTTAACAGATATGCATTATGGAAGGTTCTCCAGAAACTTGGTTGCCCGGATAAGTTCCTTGCTTTAGTTAGGTCTTTCCATGACGACATGAAGGATTAGGTTAATGTCGGGGGTAACATGTCGGAGCCTATCTCAGCAAAAAATGGAGTGAAACAGGGGAATATTCCAGCACCGACCCTGTTTGCCATATACTTTGCAAAGGTTTTCTGTATTGCATTCAGGAATTGCGAGCATGCTGTTTACATCCGATATCGAACCTCAGGCAGCATATTTAACATCAGGCGCTTTGCTGCGAAGACAAAAGTATTTACATCAATCATAAGAGACCTCTTGTATGCAGATGATTGCGATCTTGTAAGCGCACACAGAGAGAGATATGCAGCATATTTTGAATGCAATTTCTGACGCTTGCACTGCCCTAGGTCTGACTGTCAGTCTCAAGAAAACCGTCGTCATGTACCAACCTGCCCCTGGTAAACAGTACACTGAACCAAACATGTGTATGGCAAACGACTTGGAGTGGTTGATCAGTTTGTTTACCTGGGAAGCACTGTCAATCGATACAGCAACCTTGACAGTGAAATCTCACTTAGGATTAGGAAAGCAAGTGATGCTTTCGGAAAGCGAGAAAGGCGACTCTGGGGTCGGCGAGACATATGCAGGAGGACAAAGGTAAAGGTGTACAGGGCATGTGTGCTCTCTTGTCTTCTTTATGCCTGTGAGACCTGGGTCACATATCGACACCACCTTAAGCAATTGGAGCGTTTCCATCAGATGTGTCTCAGACGGATCGATGGCGTTCACTGGAGGGACCACATCAGTGATGTCGAGATTTTGGAAAGCTCTATGTGTGACAGTATAGAAGCTCTTGTGCTTAAGCAACGACTCCGTTGGAGTGGTCACCTTGCCAGGATGAAGGATTTTAGAATACCAAAACAACTCTTTTATGGAGAGTTGGTTAAAGGAAAACAACCGCCACATAAACCAAAAAAAGAGGTATAAGGATTCCTTGAAAGCCTCTCTGAAAGACGCTAACATATCTGCTGATACATGGGAGAATATTGTTGCTGATCGTAATAAATGGAGAAACACTGTATATGAGGGAAAAGTTGCCTTTGAGGCATCTCGAATCGCATACGAGAAAGTAAAGCGGGATGTGAGGAAGGGCATTGCTGTTGCACTTCCAGACGGCGAGGGTCCTCCTATGGTGCTGACATGCAGCGTATGTGCGAGACTCTGCCTAAGCAAAGCTGGACTCGAAAGTCATCTTCGCAGTCATAAAGTAAGACCAGTGGTTGACTACCAGGCTGCTGTTGGAGATGCTACTCATCCTGCTTGCCAAACATGTGGTAGAGAATGTAAATCAGCAGGAGGGCTCAAGCGACATGCAAAAGTACACGAACTCCAACCACAGCCGACTTTTCCCAGTGAATGTTTTGGTTGCCGACTTTGTGCTAGACATTTTAGATAATTGGCTGGGCTAAAAAGCAACATTCGATCGCAGCGCTGTTAGTTGCAATCGTGTGTGTGTGTAGATATGCTTATGTGTGTGCGTGTGTGTGTATATATATATGTATATGTATATCATTATTGTTGTTGTCGTTATTATTATTGTTGTTATTGTTATTATTATTATTATTGTTATTAATGTATGTGTGTGTGTATATGTGTGTGTGAGTGTGTGTGTGTATATGTGTATGTATATGTATATATATATATATATATTTCTTTTTTTTTTTTTTTCTTTTTAATTTTTTATTATTATTATCATAATTTTTTTTTCTTTCTCCTCGTACAATGGCCATACTAGATAACGAGGGGGCAGCCATCAAGTATGTATATATGTATGTATGCATGTATGTCTGTGTGTATGTATGTATATATATGTGTACGTGTGAACATTATGTTTTTAATTAATTCCTCAGAGATGAAGAGAACTATATGAATGAATGATTGTATTATGTATATGCATACGTATGTATGCATTTATCTTTGGCCCTATTCGGTCACGAATGACCATGGTTTTGTACCTAGAAAGTTTCCCTTTGAGGTACAAGCCTGGGCAAGGTTTGTTGTAGAAGACCAGTAGTATATATATATATATATATATATATATATATATATTTCGTTTCTGAATGTGTTTAGCAAGATTCTTTATCTGAAAACGTGTGTTGAAACCGATATTGTTATACTTTGGGAGGGTCATGTTGCCAATAAGAAACACATGCACCAGTTGCTTTCACTTCAATTTATTATAATACATTTATAAATTTATAAATTTAGAAATTTCCGGTTGGTTGGTTGGTTGGTTCCACAACCAGATGGTTGTTTATATATTGTCAAAGTTCTTTCGTCACACATTCTGTGACCTCTTCAGTGACTGGGGATTCTTTTCTCTGTTTTTTGTTCTGTCCTACGCCATCTTGTTTTTGTGTGTGAGTTGTGTGCTTAGTTTGCGTATGTGTTACATCCGGGTGTCTGTCTGTGTTTATATTCGTTTATTTATTTGTTTATTTACATGTTCCTGGTTGGTTGTTTGTTCTATGTGCGTGTGTGTTTTCATTTTGTCCTTAATTGTAAGTTGTGATGTTGCTGTTCCACTCAGGTTTTCTATTTAATTTTGGTTGTAATTCATTTATGTTTATTGTCTCTGTGATTTGTCTAAACATTGCGTTCTTTCTGTGTGTAGATTTATTTTTATTTCTATGTTCTCTAATTTACCCTTATGTTCTATTTTAGCATGTTGGTAGAGTACAGATGATTCTTTACTATCTTGAATGTCTCGACAGTGTGCATTTATCCGTTCCCCTATACCACGAGCTGTCTCACCTATGTACACTATATTTTTATCTCTACATTGTCCTTCAGTACATCTTATGCTATATACTACATTTCTAGTTTTGCAGTTAATATGGGGGCTTAATTTACAGATTATACATTTCTTATCTATACAGGGAGGTCTTTGAAAAGGGTATGTCCTGCTAATAAGTTTTTTTATGGAGGTACCTGGTCTTTCTACTATCTTAATATTGAGTTTATGTTTATCTAGGGCCCTTCTAAATGTCTAAGCTAATTCGCCTCTAAGGGTTGTATCGATGAACATTACACTCTGGTATTTATTGCTTTCGTACCATAAGTTTATTCTATTAGCCTTATTCCTAGTTCTTTCTATTCTATTCCAAAATTTGCTCCTGTACAAGGGGCAGGTCCCATTTGTGTCATTATTTACAATTTTTTCCCATTTGGTTCTGGCTCCTCTATACATACTCTGATTTTATCTCTCTGATTGTAACCAGAGAACTGCATACGGTGGATGAAGTGCTGTATGTGTCTCTCTCGTTCTTCGGGGTTGCACATGCGGGACACGTTTCTCATCACCCGTACCAAATTCGCAATTAGTATGTTGATTTTGGTATGGTCCGAAACAGCTGAGTTTCGGTGGATCAGATATTTGGAAGTCATGGGTTTGGCATAATGGGAATGGAGGATTTGTATTTTGTTATTAATGGTATCTAACCAGAGCTCTGTGTCTAGTACCGGTAATCGATGGTTGGGGTGTTTGCAAATTAGAGAACATAGAAATAAAAATAGAATCTACACACAGAAAAGACGCAATGTTTAGACAAATAACAGAAGCAATAAACATAAATGAATTAGAACCAAAATTAAATAGAAAACATGCGTGGAACAGCAACATCACAACTTACAATTAAGGACAAAATGAAAACACACACGCACATAAAACAAGCAACCAACCAGTAACATGTAAATAAACAAATAAATAAACGAATATAAACGCACACAGACACCCAGATGTAACACATGCACAAACTAAGCACACAACACACACACAAAGATGGCGTGGGACAGAACAAAAGAGAGGCACAAAAAACAAAGAAAAGAATCCCCAGACACTGAAGAGGTCACAGAATGTGTGACGAAAGAACTTTGACAATATATAATCAACCATCTGGTTGTGGAACCAACCAACCAACCGGAAATTTATAAATTCCTAAATTTATAAATGTATTATAATATTGAAGTGAAACATCTAGAGCGTGTGTTTCTTGTTGGCAACATGACCCTCCCAAAGTATAACAATTAGTTTATATGGCCTTTATAACCAATGTTTATTGCTCTGGTCTCTTTAGCCCATGGACTGCTTGCCAGCATGACTCGGATCTTGCGTTGCGATTCGCTTTTTCTACCCGCCGAAATGCGATTCTCGCTGAATTTATATATATATAGTTCCAGAAGATACCATTAAGGCTGAAAGCAGCGATTCTTTGCTTAAACTTTAATCTGTTATTTTAATAAATATTTGCTCTACGGTTCTTATATATTTGATATATATTTATCCTTATCTAGCCCTCTTTGGATTTTAGTCTTCAAATTCATTATTATTACTATATATATATATATATATATATATATATATATATATATATATAAACGTTTGTATATGTATAATAAAGCCAAAACAATGAAGGTATGGACATAGAATAAAGAATGCAAATGCAAAAGATATTGTTGACAATTAGTCTTTTATCTTAGATTTATTTAAATGTCATTCATTTTCGAGATAATATCTCTTCTTCGGAGGGAAGTAAAGCGGTTAAACCAGTGTTCTAAATAGCTTGCCAGGTCACATTATACTTTACTTGGCAACCTCTTTAGAACACTGGTTTAAGCGCTTTATTTCAACAATATCTTTTGCATTTGCATTCTTTATTCTATGTCCATACCTGCATTGTTTTGGCTATATTATACATTTACAAACGTTTATACCTCATTACACAATGCTTCAAGTGTACTATAACATCCTTCATATACATATATATATATATATATATATATATATATATATATATATATATATATATATATATATATATATATATCAAGCTTGACTACTTATACATGGACCCACTTGAAAATGTTTACTATTTTATATGTTATGATGCATCATACGCTATATTATACTATATTATTATATTATTGTATTAATATATTATTATTATAATTTTCATCTTTTAATATACTATCCTTCCTAGTTATGACCAGTACTTTACCTATCTATATTTATCCTGGTTATTTCTGCATCTGTTATATTTACTTATTCATATTCACCTTAAAATTCTATACAACAAAACTCAACATTTAATTTTTACATTCCTTTTTAAACTTCACTCCACCATTTACATTCCACTATCAATATAACAATCCCTTCTCTTTTCATCATAGGTTCTTTTGATATTTTATAACTAACCCTACATAGATTGATTACGAAATATGCGTACGATGTATTATTATCACCTAGAAACGATCGTAAAGCAGTGAAGTATATTTCTAATGACTTGAATTTTTATTTCTTGTTTTAACTTATATCATGACTCTGCTTTCCTTTTGATGTTTTCTTGTTTTCCGGGATTTATTTTAACCTACATTTTCAACATATGGATTACATTGAGTTCTTCATGCAGATTGGATCCCACAACTAACCGTGGATTTTTTGTGCATCTTGCTCCTTGAATATATTTTTTCATAATTTTCTCCACTTCTGTGATTATAATATTTAGTTGAGCTCTTCTTTTATCTAATTCCTGCATCACAATGGAAAAACAATATTTGGGTACTTTGTTGAAGAATATTCCGATTCCACCTAAAGACGAATATCTAGACTTGCTCATACAAAAAACTAACCAGTTTATTAGGAGAATGCGATGGAGAGCCTATCATTTTGACAACAAAACCAATACAAACGAAAAGAAGTACCGCTATGGATTCAACACATACAAAAATCCCCCTCATATTATTCAACTTGAACATTTTGAGAGCGCCCTACAGAACATAATAAAAAAACATAAAGATCAGGAAACACAAATCTAAATTCCAAAAGGGATTAGACTCTACCCTTCTGCAACTGAATAATTCAAACAAGGTCAATGTCCATTCTGACAAAACTGGTAATCTGTACCATATGGATATCGATAAATATAACCAGTTCGTTTATAAAGAACTTAGGAAAGACTATTAGAAAACCAGCACCACCGCACTGACATCCTTGAACAACATATCATGTGATGTTGCAAACAAACTCTATATTGAAGATAGGACGGAGCCTTTCACACCTAAAAGCCCGCACTTCAACTTGAAGGACCACAAATCTGACTTTAATTCGAACCCATCTATTAGACTTATATGCCTATCAAAATCTGATATCGGTAATATCAGCAAGAACATTTTTGATCGAATCATTCCGCAGATTAGAAAATTTGTAACACTCCAATTATAGGATAACACTTCCCAGATTATTGAATGGTTCACTAACATCTAGAATAAAAACTCAGTTTCATTCATGCAATTCGACATCGATTCTTACTATTCTTCAATTTCTCCAATTCTCTTAAACAAAGCACTGATCTTCACCAGAAATAGATCGGATATATATACTGAGGAAATCAACATCATAACTTACGCTAGAAAAACCTTACTAAACTTCCAAGAAGAACACTGGACAAGAAACACATATAACAATTTATTCGATATAACGATGGGATCCATGGACTCTGCTCAAGTTACATACCTCCTAGGACTATTTCTCCTCTATAATATTCATTCCTCTTTCCCCATCTCATCGGGATGATTATCTATTGATATCTAACAATCTTAGCAATTCTAATATAAAAAAAAACAAAAATCAAGTAAGAAAATTCCTCAAGGACTATTACAACATTAACATCACCTTTGAAAACACCTCAAAAGTAGCTAACTTTCTTGACGTTGCGTTAGACCTCTCTCGAATATTTATCAACCTTACCACAAACCCAACCAGAATCTACACTATACTGGCTCTATACTAAAAAACTTAGTATATAACATATCTCTTAGACTTTCTAAATTATCTTCCAATGGGAATATATTTTATAAAAATGCACCCTTCTACAACGAGTCCCTAACTAGAAGTGGATATAAAGAAAAAATGTCATACATCCCAACACTACTATGGACCATACTACAAACACCAAATAATACCATCGAAACAAATGCCTAATGGGGTCATTGCTATCACACCAAACAACCGAGAAAACACAACAACTATTACTACACGATATATGACGAATGTTAACAACTCACATATGACTACCAAACTTTCAACCTCTCATAATCTACCCAATAATAACACCAAATACAACTACTGCAATTTACCAAATTCCACAAATACAAATACTAAATATAAGAACTCTTCTAGAACACAGCACATTAATATAAGTGGGAATAAGAACTTAACTAAAAACCGCAAAAGAAACATAACATGTTACAACGCACCCTTCAACCTGCAAACTATTGGACAAATTCCCCCCAAATTCTTCGAAATTCTACATAAAAATGTTCCACCAAACGACAGATACCACCAAATATTTAACACGTATACTGTTAAATTCTCATACTCTACATCCAACAATCTCCAGCAAAAAATAACCAACTTCAACATTTATAAATTTTAAAATAATATGACCACACCACCACAACATAATTTAAATAAGACTGCACCTTTTAAAAGGACAAATAATACAATCCTTCAACCTGGAAAACACAACCACCCAAATCACCA
>OZ024743.1:115707625-115772625 GCA_964016885.1 Eledone cirrhosa
TTCATGTTGACATCTCTTGCTCTGCTAAGAGTATTGCAATCATTCTGAGAAGAATTGTTTCACCTTAGCGGATCTTCAGCTCAGACTCTCTATATATTTCAGTCTGAGCTGAAGATCCTGTAAGGTCAAACAATTGTTCTTAGTATGCTGAACTAACTGTTGTGTTAATATTTCTACCAAACTCGTCTCATCGACTGAGTGGTCTACCACTACAGATATTAACTTCCAATGTTCTAGCCCCTCTCTGTCTCTCTCTCTGTCTCTCTCTCTCTCTCTCTCTCTCTCTCTCTCTATATATATATATATATATATACATATATATATATATATATATATATATATACAACCAAGGAAATGTGGTAAGGAACCAGGTGGACCATAACGCACCAGAGTACTCAATACTTAGGGTAGTAGAGTGGGTTATAGGAAAATGTTCAAGACCCCGACAGCAGAGCTCAAGCCGTTACGGCGGCTATTTCTGAGTCCAGAAATAGCCGTCTGAACGGCTTGAGCTCTGCCGTCGTGGTCTTGAACCTTTCATATATATATATATATATATATGCATATAAGAACGTTGATAAAGTTTTGTTTATTTATATCAGGAATTTAAACAAAGAAACTGTTTACAAGAGAATATATTATTTAGCAATATTATGGCTTCTCTGTATATCAACAATTTATATCAAGGCTTCGAACGTGACAATTTAGCCGAAAATTTATATGAAATTTGAATCAAAATGTTCCATTGCATTTGATATATTTCTTTACCTAAGAAGGCCGATATCCATTAATCCATGAATAACGATATTCAATTGGTTATCTTCTCATGAAAATATGTTTATACCTTTTGTTACATACATCCTTCGTTATATTACCCATAAACGTGTCATGTGACAATGTTAAACTTTGGAATATGGTTACTGATCCCAAATTCCATCGAATTGATTCATAATTTCATTCAAAAATAGATATTTCTTTACCCATAAAAGAAAGATTTTATGACATCCATGAAAATTATGCATTACCGTCTTGCAATATATTGGTTGATTAAATTGATAGTCAAGTGCTGTGCTTTGCAATATGATCTTTTACATTCTGTGTTCAAATCGTTTCTAAGTTAAATTTAACTTACATTTTTGCGTCAAGTATTGGCGTGGATATAATCAATTATATTACTTTCTTAAATGTGCGGTGTTATACCTGTCTAAAAAATCGTAATTACGGAATAACCAATAGGCAAACCTGTCTAACATACGAGCATATGCAACATGTAATAAGCTAAAGGAGGATTTTAAAAACAGGGCAGTATTATTATAAAAGCGAATAATAACAAAACATATTTGTAAATCATATTCTGCAACGGTAATAGATCTATTAGGAATATTTCCAGATATCTATTAATTCAGATCTGATATCTACATATTTTATCATATTCTTCAAAACACCGTACGATAAAAATGGTGGTTGGTTTATTGTTTGAGCACTCTTGATCATAGATGGTCAAAATCGGATCTGAATAATTCTTACAGGATTGAAACTAATAATATGTAATACGATATAACGGCATTGGTGCAGCTGGAAGCAAGAATACAATCTCAAGTGTTTACATGCTGATAATATCCACCATCTCATCGAGACTTCTTATTAAAAGAAGAAAGCAAAACACACCAGTTTAGAATAAATCATTTCCAAAGACAACAAATAACTAACATAAGTAATGTACGAAAAGAGGGGGGGGGGATGTACAGACGATGTTTTGAAGAGATAGAAAATTTAAACACGTTAGATTGTTGTGTAAATATCTTGAGCTTAATTTAAGGTTTAGAACATTAATTAGAGTCTCATTGCATTGGGATTACTTTTGCATGATTCTGATGATTAATGCTGTGTTTGATTTATTACCTTTTCGCTATATTCTGTTCAATAGAGCACTCGGTTTGAGAGACTTATCGACAGTGCTACAAAACAAATAAATCTATGCTTGCATGAAAGGCAAGGCATATATTTTGATTGCAAATGTGTGTGCAGCATCTATATAAACATTGAAACGAGGAACACCCACATTGGCACACACACACTGAGACACTCACACATATTTATTTATACGTACGCGCCCTTGAATTTATACGGCTAATAACATATTATGAAGCATATATATATATGTGTGTGTGCGTGTGTGTGTGTGTATACGTGTGTGTATATATGTGTGTGTGTGGTGTGTGTGTGTGTGTGTGTGTGTGTGTGTGTGTGTGTGTGTGTGTGTGTGTGTGTGTGTGTGTGTGTGTGTGTGTGTGTGTGTGTGTGCTGTTACAAAATGGAAGAAGAGCAAACAGGAAAAGGAATCAGCTAAGTAACCCATCATTTTACGGTAGTTTCATAGAACAAAACAATCAATGTCAGCTATGTAACTCCATTTTGCCCGCCTTAATGAAAAACATTCTATTCTGCTGTTTATTCTCAAAAGAAATTAGAAAATATGAATACCAGATGAGCGTTGAAAAAATAACATAAAACCAGTCTGAGACATATCACACGTTGAACAAATTATTACATAATACAATGACGTCTTCTTAACTTATCTGTTAGAACACGAAAAGTGTGAAACACAGAATGTTCACTTTTCGTGTTCTAACATATATGCCTAGCTTCTTTAAAAATTTTTCGGGGATAGCCGTGGTGGTGGTGATCGTATGTCATTGGCTAATTTTCAACCAATCAGAGTACCTCTCTCTATATCTCTTCCACTGTTACTTACGCCTGTTTCTCTCTATCTGTTCCGTCTCTATATATATCTCTTACTCTTTCGCTTTGCACTCCTCCCCTTCAATACCATCTCTCCCCCTCTCTATATATTTGTTACTCTATCGCTGCACGCTCCTCTCCTTCAATATATCAATTACACACGCTTTACACTCCTTTATCCCCAGCGCCCCTATATATACACCCCCCTCTCCCGCATCTATATTTTAATGTACCGTTGCACCGTGAATATATGTGTCTATATATATATACATATATATTGTATATACACATTCATGTATGTGTATACACATTCATGTATGTATATACACTGGTTTTATGTGTGTATTGTAAATTTGTACTGTTAAAACACGAAACTAACATTCGATTGACACTTTGATTACCTGTACAGGCAATAGTTATTAGAATGCTGTTGAAGTGTGTATATATTTTTGGGGGACATCCTGTATATACACACATTATATATAATACAATAAACAGATAAATACACACATATATATATGAGCTTATTTAATTATAAATATTGTGAATTTTTAACTCAGTTCAATTATATATATAAATGGCTTCTACAGGACTAGAACTGTTTCATTCGAAAGAAATCATCATAATATTGAGAGGGGGGACTAGATAAAATATTTCAAATCAAATGTGTATAAGTTATAAGTTAAAATGTATAAATAGAGACGATAGTGGAGGTATATCTGTTTAGTGGAACAGTAGACGATAGAATTAAATACAGACGATAATCTCCCTTTAATGAAACAGCAGACGATAGAATTAAGGCAATTTAAATTTTAAGCATTTGCATTTTTGCCTTTCATCGTTACGGGGTCGATAAAATAAAGTACCAGTAATACACTGTCACTAGACGACTTTCAAATTGAATTGTTGGTTCCATTTCTTTAGTATTTTCAATTGTAGTTATCTACTTAAAAAGCGTTACACGGTTAGAGACATAATTCGTAAGTTATATCTTCCCTATTAAACCATTGCATTATTTCGCCTACAATAGAACAAAAATGAAATGTTCTTTAAAGAAACAGGAATATAACTTTATAAAAAAAAAAGTTGCATCCGCTTCTTTTATCATTGATAATTTTTTCGTTTTAATATTAATTGTTTTTTGTAGTTGTTTATATTAAAAATCTTACTGTAATATTTACTTAAACGAAGGCAAACATCTAAACTTATAGATTAATCTTGAGCGAAGGACTAGATAAATCTCTCTCTCTCTCTCTCTCTCTCTCTCTCTCTCTCTATATATATATATATATATATATATATATATATATATATATATATATATATATAAACGAAGAATGATAAAATTTCAAGCAAAGAGTTTAATTAGGTATATTTTGTAATATTATTAACTAATTATTATAATTAACGCGCATATTTTGCTATCCTCAAACACGTTTACACATGGCATGAAATATAACTAATCCGAGATGGCTAGGTTTCATCTTCTAACTGGATAAACGAAATCCATTATGTCTTGACAACAACATGAGGTAACATTATGTTATTCACAGACACACTTTGTACACTGTTCCATATCAGACTGTATTTCCTTCGTCACATTCACAAACAGTATTGAAAATATGTTCTTCGGCAAATAAAAATGTTTTGTTCATAATATTTCAACTAGCGATTGCTCTACTTCACGCACGACCACCATAAATTAATGACCAGCTCAACACAAGTATTGGTAGAGCGTCAGACACCATGCTTTGCAGTATTGTTATGGTCCTTTGCATTCTAAGTTCAAATCCTGCCGAGGTTAACTTCGACTTTCATACTTACTAATTCGATAAAATAAAGTACCAGTAATGGACTGCCGTAATGGATTTGTGCCGAAAAATAGAAACACTATTAATGTGCAATAAGAGCAAAATATAACGACATTGCTCAATTATTTTATCTAATGTTGTAATAACACAAGGAAATGTTGTTTGTGTATTTTTTTTTATATTTGCTCATAGGCTTTTACAATTTCGCTCAGCCAACAACTATTAAAAAGTGAGTTGCTTAAGATAACAATTTAATCACAAATTGTTGCTATCTTTTAATACACTCCAACAAGTCATCAAATTATGTACAATAAAAACAAATCTTATTAATTTGCTCAGGGAATATAAAGAAAATGTATATACACTGATAATTGCAAATGTATGTAAATATTTTGTTTTTGTATTGTATATTTTATGTTTTCTATTATGTATAATATATTGATTTAATATTGATTGTTTTTTGTAGTTGTTTATATTAAAAGTCTGAAAATATTTTTATACATCTTACACTAATATTTATAAGATAATTTATAATAACAATTACATAATCTAATTACATTACAACGATAATTTATTATTAATATATATCCTGTTTAACTAGAGTTATTACAAGCGTTGCCTTAAAAAAATATTAAACTAGACATGAAAAATGCGCAAGCTCAAAAGTGCCACAGAATGTTATAATAAACCTTCAAAAGTGTGGGACTAGAGTTGTTGCTAAAAAATATTGTAATCATTATATATCGTACATTCTGTGGCATCCTTTATAAAAAATAGCTTAAACCAACGAAGCCTTTATTTTTACGCTATTTCACTTAGTTAATTCTTAGAGTGTAACATATAAAAATAAATACATCTATGTTTAATGTAATAACAGCTATAAATAATTACGTAATATCATTATCATATACTCATAGTAACAAAATAATTGTGTTGAAACTTAATATGATGCTTATATGAACGATCAAATCTATAATGATAATTTCTTAAATATACTAATAGTAAAATAATTTAGTTATCTATTGTTACATTTTCATAGAACTATAATATTAACAATCGTATTGCATTATCAAATTTTTATCACTACAAACTTTCATATTGGAATTACCTTAAGCCACTTATTATTACTTCGCTTTCGTACTTTTACAGCTGTAGATATTGCGCTGTATCTTATATCTAATATCAATATCTCGTGGTAATTTGCATGAAGTGTAAAATAGGTTTATTAATAACTTTAATATGAAATGTATTATACAGGGCTGCGGAGTCGGTCAAAAATTGACTGGCTCCAACTCAGGATCCGATACTCCATTATTTCCTAAATTTCAGCTCCGCAGCTCTGTTATTATATTAATTAATTTATTTTATAGTTGTAAATCATATTTTTATATGTTACACTCTAAGAATTAACTAAGTGAAATAGCGTAAAAATAAAGGCTTCGTTGGTTTAAGCTATTTTTATAAAGGATGCCACAGAATGTACGATATATAATGATTACAATATTTTTTAGCAACAACTCTAGTCCCACACTTTTGAAGGTTTATTATAACATTCTGTGGCACTTTTGAGCTTGCGCATTTTTCATGTCTAGTATATATATATATCTTACAAATACATAATGCTCTTGTGTTTTTGTACGTCATGCAGAAGGAGGCAACTCATCTACTACTTACTACTACTACTACTTTGACATTAAACTCTGCCAGTTGCAAAATGCGCATATACATGAGATAATTTTCTCCATAAATTTCGATCACCAACAGCAGAGTTTAAAGGGCAAAGATCAAGTCCAGTCCATAGGTTGATATTATCAACCCATTGTTTTGGCTGCCGGCCTCTGCTTCTATTACTAGCCAACTTTCCTTCCAGGCATAACCTACTCACACCACGAGTTGAATCTTTTTCTTTAAACTCTGCTGTTGGTGATCGGACTTAGTAGAGAAAAATATCTCATGTTGATGCGCAGTCTGCATCTCGCGGAGCTTAGAGTCAATGTAGTAGTGCGTAGGTAATACTTATTTTTAACTAGCTTTCTTAGATTGGCTACACTTTTATGAATGTATATGTGTGTGTGTGTGTGAGTGTTTGTGTGCGTGAGTGTATGTGTGCGAGTGTGTGTGTGTGTGTGAGTATTTTTGTGTGTGTGTATGTATGTGTGTGTGTGACTGCATGTGTGTGAGTGTACGTGTGTGTGTGTGTATATATGTTGTCCAGGGAGACAAGTTCCTAGCAATATCGAAATAAATTAGAATATACAACGACCACAGTTGAAAGGTATATACAAATGCACATCTACCCCCTAGCCATCATTTGTTACGGCACAGGGTCAGCTAGGATATATATAATTGTTTCTACTTTAGGCACAAGGCCAGCAATTACCCAGTGCATTACTGGATATATATAATTAGGATATATATAATAACTAACAAATAATTTTATCGCTCTACATGGCTGAATACAAGAAATGTAAATCTGAGCTTTTCGAATATCAATAATGGTTTCTTATATAGGCACAAGGCGTGCAATTTTGGGAGAGGGGAAAGTCTCCTCGATTCATTTGCAATTATGCAAACAGCCTCTGTAAGCCATGTAAGTAGAATGACGCCTCATTCTTGGTCTTGTGTTGGCATATATGTTAAAGTTTTGTCAGCATCAGGATTGTTAGCACTTTCTGAATATTTTCCATACATAGGCTTTAATTCTTAGCCAGTTTCTTTAGTAGTTCGTTCTTTTCGGGTACTTTAACCTGCTTTGCTTTTTCTGTGTTTTTCATTTCAGCAGTAAAGGGAACTTCTGTACATAATAATAGACACAGCTCGGGAATTTACTGTACTTATGACATTCCTACTATTTAGAGGTGATTTTAATATTTCCTTACTCTCCTTAATCATTCAGATCTTATCAATTCCTTTATTGTATTGTTCTTGATGTCATATACCTCAAGAACACCCAAATATTTATCCCTTTTCAGTGTTGATTTATTTTATTATCTCACCCTTTGGTACCTGGATTCCATTTATCCTGTTCAATTTACTCCACTTCATCACTAGGATTGAACACATATTAAGACCAAATTCCATACATATATCATTGCTGAAAATACGGACAGTGTTAACAAGTAACAAGTACATCCAACTCCTTTTCGCTTTTCCCATCGAGTTCTATATCGTCCATGAAGAGGAGGTGGCTGTGGTACGCTCTCCTCTTCCCAGCTTGTATCCTGCTTTCACTTTTCGCAATATGAGGGTTAAGGGTATGATGGTAAGGACAAACAGCAAAGGGGACAAACTATCTTATTATTATTATTATCATAATTATTATTTTTTTTATTTTTAGTCTCAGTCATTGATGTTATTTAACTGGAAAGTTTGTTGAAATGAATATCAAGCCACTACCTGCAGCCTCAGATATTCAGGACGTATCGGAGGGTTCTTGCTGTCTCCAGCAAGCATTCCTTTTGAATTGTTCCAAAAAGCTGGGCGGGACTATTTTTCTTGAACCATCCTTCGAACCTCTTTGAGATAGTAACGAGTGCGCCTATGACAATCGGGACCACTTTGACTTCGTGGCAGTTCTAAATCTGTTGTACCTCCCACTTTAAGTCCTGGTATCGGTTACTTTTCTCCCTCTCCTTCCCTTGCACTCTCGTGTCAAATTGGCAGTCCACATCCACAATCAGGCACGATCGTTTTTCCTTGTCCAAAACCACCAGGTCAGGTCTATTGTGTTCCAGTTTCTTGTCCGTCTGTATCCGAAAATCCCACAGCACCTTCACCTGATCGTTTTATATCACCGACTCTGGCTTATGCTAATACCACTTCTCAGAATGTGGTAAATTGTTTACTTTGCATAGGTGCCAGTGGATCACCCTGCCCATCACATCATGTCTCCAGCCTTTATAGTGAGTCTGGGCTAGGTATTTACACTCGGATACAATGTTAGAAACAGTCTCCTCTCTCTCTCTCCACAGATCCTACACAGTGGGTGGGCTAGCCTCCTCCTTGTAAATATGGTGTTTCACGCACTTCGTTTTGAGGGCGCCTGCTCTTGTGCAACCATTAGCATTCCTTCTGTAGCCTGTTTAAGGTCTCCTTTTTCAACCAGTTCCATGTCTGTGGATCACTAAATTCAGTTTTCTCAAAGAAGGTACCATGAAGGGATTTTTCCTGAAGGTTGCTCTTCCTCCTTGTTGTTATTTCCTCCTTATGATTATTATTATTATTATTATTATTATTATTATTATTATTATTATTATTCACTTTGCCTTTCATCCTTACGTTATTTCCTTGTTGTTATTTCCTCCTTATTATTATTATTATTATTATTATTATTATTATTATTATTATTAAATAAAGTACCAGTAATGAACTGGGTAATTGCTGGCCTTGTGCCTAAAGTAGAAACAATTATTATTATTAGTATTATTAGTATTATTATTATTATTATTATTATTATTATTATTATTATTATTCACTTTGCCTTTTATCCTTACGGGGTCGATAAAATAAAGTACCAGACTGGATAATTGCTGGCCTTGTGCCAAAAGTAGAAACATTATTATTATTATAGTTGCATTTATCTTGCTTTATGTTCATACGAGTTATCACCAAGTCACAACCAGTGACCTCAAGAGACAACAAGGTCCGCCATGTTCAAGAACGAACATACATACTCACACATGCATCTTTAGTGTTTAGACTGTGATATACTTATATTGACAGAATCTTCCTTAGTATATGGGCAGTTCCCATTAGTACTATCTTTTGTATTTCTCCTATACGCGGGTTTGCTGGGAGTTGTGATAAGTAATCATTAGACCCCTTAGGTATCATTCCCAGAGCGCCTACAACCACTGGTATTGTTTTAGTTCTCAATTTCCACATTTTTCCAATTTCTATCTCCAGGTCCTTATACTAGCTCAATTTTTCAAATGTTTTTATAGATACATTCTTGTCTATTGGAACGGACATATCAATTAGCAGGCATACCCTCTTTATAAAGTCCTTCAATATTATATCAGGTCTATTTGCATCTATTTTTCGGTCTGTTTGGATGCTAAAGTTCCACAAGATTGAGATGTGATCTTTTTTAAGTATGGGAGGTGGTTGATTCTCCCACCAATTCTTTTGATGGGGCAGGTCAAAATGCTTACACATTATCCAATGTATGTATTGTGCAGCTCTATTATTATTATTATTATTATTATTATTATTATTATTATTATTATTAATAATAAGCATTGGAATGTAATATCTGTGGTACGAACACATACTGCTCTTGAAACCTGCCTATCATATGAGGGAGGAAAATTATTTTGAAACCTCGAGATCAGGGGCACAAACAAAGTCTAATTCAATCGCCTTGATATTTTTGTAATACAAAATCTCCAACATGGACTCTATTTGATATTTCGATCCTTCGAGACTACAATGGGGGTGGAAAGGAAATGAAAAAGTTCAATAAGTATGCAGACATTGCAGGCAATATTTAAAAAGAGGCACCATGTAGAGACAGAAGTCGTACCAATCGTCATTGTGGTGCTAAACACAGTCACTAAACGGCTTACGTATTTCATCAAAGGCCTTGTCATCCCCGCCTCCATAGCCAGTCCCCAAATTTCTACAATCACTATCAATGCCATCAATCTGCCCGATATATTAAGACGCTGAGATCAGGGACTGTTCTCAGGCCAATTAACACACTTCACCTAGTAACCGATTGCTAGAGAAACTAAACAATTAAAAAAAAATATTATAATTGTTGCTGCTGTTGTTGTTGATGTTTGGGTTGTCGTTGTTACTGTTGTTCTGTTGCTGGCTGTTCAAGTACTGCTGTATTTATGTTCATTCTTCATTACATTTTTTCTCTAAATTTCATAATTATTTCTGTCAGTTCGCATTGACTTAATACAAATGGAGAAGTTTGTTTTTAATTTGTATTTTTTCTATTATTTGTGAAAAGGAATAGCATTGTTGAACAGATATTTAATTTCTTTCGTTTAATCAAATTTCAACATGTGTCTTTGCACTGTCGTATATTAAAGTGTTCCTCGCTACACTGGTGTTAACACCACCAGGATGAAATACGCTTACTGACAAAACAAATGTGTGGAGGATAAATATTAACTCAGATTAAAAAAAAAAAATTTAAATCAGAAACATCTGAAGCAAATAACTTCTATAATTAAAGAAATACTAACAGACTCACCGGGAAGAAAATGATGACTTATTCGCAGAAAACGGTAAAATATTGATTAAATTATTTATTTTGACACCATCAACGGTGATGACTACGATGGTATTGATAGAGATTATTTAAATCATATTGATTGTAAGATGAGAGTATCAGGTATAGAAATATCACATGCAAGCGATGGACAAACGACAGATATAGTGATACCAAATCTCAAATTTGATAAAGGATAGCAAGTAATAGTTTTGCATTAAGCTATAGATAAATTATTATGAATAAGGAGGGCGGTACATGGAGTAAATTATATTGTTTTGTAAATAAAGCGGAAAAATGTATTAACTATAATATTGTATTTTTTGAAAAGGCTACCACAATATAATTAGGACACCAGTATGGTGATAACAAATATGTTGGGGTTCTTTTATCTTGCTGTTGTTTTATGTTCCGTATATTTCAAAAGAGTAATTGAAGGAAATTGTCCAGAGCAGGATATATTTGTCACTGACGTGCTTTATAATTTGAATGTGGTGGCCTATTATTCCAATGCTGGAAGCAGTGCATAGATCACGTGCTATGTGTTGTAAGCTATATTTTGATTTAAATGATTGTTGTATTGTTTTAATAATTGGAATAAAATGTGGAAGTGGGTATGTCAACGTTAGCCACTGGGTGTTGAGTTTTAGTCTGTTGCAGATTTGTGGTTTGTATTTGGCTAATACAATCGATCATCAAATTCTGAGATTGTCAATGTTATGTTTCTTGGGTGAGGATAAGTATGCATTGGTGTGTTTCTGACACAGTTGAATAGTGTTATTATCGTGTTGCCGATGTACAATTCTCCGCAAATATCCGTGTTGCAGATTGGGCAATTCACCAGGGCATGTTGGTTTTGTCGTCTATACGCCTTTTCATTTGATAAGCATTTCTGCAGTGAAGCAATCTCAGCACCAAATATTCTATTCTAATAACAAACTCAAAGCTCACATCAACAATACATTAGAACTCTACATCCAATAGCTAGCATAGACCTACTCAGTACCAAATCTGTATCTGTTATGAATATGGAAAGACAAAAATGTATATATAATATAAACTAGTGTAAAATTTATTACATGTGTAATAAAGCTATAATCAATTACAATGGTACAACTACTATGGTTATTCCGAGAGAATTAGATTGTTCAATAAAACTCAGAAATGCAGTGCATAGAGTACAGCATCAGTGTTTATATTCTGTGATAACATTTTTCTAAATATTATAATGGTTTCTACTGTAGGTATGTGGCCAGTATTTTGAGAAGGGAAAGTGGATAATATACATCCTAGTACTTGATTAGTATTTTATTTTATTGACAAAAAAAAAAAGGATGAAATACAACGTTAACCTCGATGGGATTTGTACTCAGAATGTAAAGAGCAGGAAAAATTCGCAAATCATTTTCAGACGCTCTAGCGATTCTGCCAAGCCACTTCCCTTTTAGTATATACTATACTAACGTGTGATGTGTTAAGTCCTGAAGAGGAAAGACAATTACAGTAGTATGTATGCATTTATATGCAGTTCAGTATGTTTATATGATATTAATATGCATTAATATACATGTGCTTGTACTATTATGTGCACCCCAAATGAAGACTTCGAGAAAATTCAAGATGGCATGACCATCTTCCCGTTCCGCGGTGACAAACCCCTCGTCTGGGATGCCACTTGCACCGACACTTTCTGCAGCCGCAACCTCATGCAGTCTGCGACTGACCCAAGTTCTGCTGCAAGTCGGGATGAGGTGGCCAAACTCCTCAAATACCGGTCGCTCTCCGACAGGTTTGTGGTCGTACCCCTGGCAGTGTAGAATTCTGGTGACCTCGACCCCAGGGCTACCTCCTTACTCACCACCATAGGTGCTGAGCTGGCCAGCCGCATGTGTGAGCCCCGCGAGTTGGAGTTGCCGTCCGCCGTTGCCGTCCTCCAGGGAAACGCCTTCTCCATTCTGTCCGCCGGGGCTATGGGTGGGCCCCATCGCGTACCGTTGTAGTTGTTGTATACAGATATTAACTCATCAATCACATTGTCCTAATAATACTAACTATATTAACTACTGTTCCTCTTGTTAGAGAATCATTTTGAAACTGTTTTATCGAGGAGTCCGCTGGAAGGCTTATCTGAGGACTCTGTCTCAACAACAGAAAGCCCATTTGTACAGTCCTGTACCGCCCTGCGCTGTCCTTAATCTTATATTTTATGTCAACCCTTGTGTTAATAAATAAAACATTATTATTATTTTTATTATCAATATTATTGTGCTGCATCTCTCGAGACGTGTGTAGTTACAACGGAGTAAGTCAGTTGAATTTGATGAATTTATCGAAACTTTTATATAGTAATTTTTACATTGTTGTGTAGTTAAAAAAACCCTCTTTCAAATGAGGTAGTTTTTTAACTGTATCTCGCGCCCTTAAGGCATAAATTTGTATTTAATTATAAAACATACCCCACAATTTGTTGAGGGGTATGATTGTTATTGAATGGCGTACGAAACAAATAGTTCACAGGGAGGAACAGCGGGTTGTTCGAAGGGTGGAACAACCGATTCCGTCCAATCACAAGGCAGAGGCAAGAACAACAGAAACAGCAGTAGCCACAGTGGCAGTGGCGGTGATAACAACAACAACAGCAGCAACAAAGGTAAGACAAGCGATGAGTCATCACTGCAGTCCGCAACATGGTTCGCTAAAGCCGCAAAAAATGTTGAACCGGTACACATCACCAATGAGGAGATAAAGCAAGCCAAGATCTTGGTTAAAAAGACCGGACACAGGGTAAGTCTCACCCGCCAAGCTAATATAATGAAAAACAAGATGTTTGTGTTTGGTCAGTTATCGCACAATTGGAATAAAATTGCGCCGAGTCGAACGGAGTACGGAGTCACAGGTCCAAAGAGCTATGGGTGCCTTCTGGGCACAGAAACCATACATAGTCCGGATGTGGATGTGCTCTTCGCTAAACTGGAAGACGCCAGAGCACACTCCATTGCACCACTCCACAGTGACGAAATAATAATAACGCCCACATACTGCGCCAGAGAGTCGTGAGGGTTCGAGTAACCCAGTTTCCGCCCTCAGTGGAGATCGCCTGGTTGATGGCGGCCGTCCTCGCTGACGTCGAGGATCCAACAACTATCCTCGACGTCATGCGAATAAGACAGGAGAAGGGGACAGGGTCGGGGATGGAACTAATCATCCAAGCAAATCATGCGAGCATCTAGCCATCCCCGATGTAATACGCCTGGACGACGGCAGCCATCTACCCGTGATCGTCGAAGTTAGGCGCCCAAGGTGTCATGGATGCGGAGAGAAGACGCATCTTAAGGCCTTCTACCCCAAACTCACCAAAACGGGCACGAGCTCCCCCTTCTCACTACGCCGTGCCCCGCGACTGGAGTGGACAAACCAACCAAGACCACAGTGGCAGAAGAAACATTACTATCACTAACAGTGAAAACACCATCTCCTCCTCCACCAACAGAACCAATGGAGAACATGCCCCTTCCCCATATTGCTAAATCAGACAAAGAATGCGATGAGGCCGAAGGATGTAAAACCATCCCAGCAAAAAAAGGAAGAATTCCCTACCTTCGTCCTCAAAAGAAGGGGAAGAAAGAAACCCAAAAAAGAAAATGAAAACGAACCCATCGCCTTCACCACCATCAGCAGCCACACCCCCACAACCACCTCCACCATCACCACCAACACCACCACAACCAACACCATTAGCATCTACCCCATCGTCTCCTCCAATAACACCATAGCAAACAAAGAAAGCACCAACACCCAACACTAGACACAATACACAGCCATAGACACAGACAACACAAAGCTTTTAAATTACATTCAACACCAAACCAACATCACAGAAACAAACTACGTACATACCAACAAATGCCCCCCCCCCCCCCGCCCCATATACAAATAATAGAAATCACCCAAAAAAGTGACATGACATTAAAAACAATATTCACCACATCCATTGGAGACTACCGAGGAAACATCACTAAACAAATATTCACAGACATTCTCATGGAGAAACCCGCCACTGGTCGGAAGGATGGATAACCCATCCCCTTCCTAAAAAAGAGCCACAGGTAAATTATTTTACTTTTTCCCCTCTCACTTGTTTTCCTCCTATCGTAGCCAACACGGTTTCTCTCAGGATAGGTAGCATAATTGCACGTAGCCTGGGGTCGTCTTGGAAGCAGGGCTACCTGCTCAACGATCTCAGTTCGCTAAACGTAGATGTGGTGGCCATCAGCGAGACCAGAATCTCTGAGGCAGGGGCAATCGCACCCATTTTCGGCGGCTACGAGGTGTATACGTATCGAAGCCGTCCCGGGGGAGTGGCTGTGTTGTTCCGGAGAAGTCTGGATCTCGAAGGTAAGCTGGTTGGGCTGCACGTGACCAGCGGAGAAGGGCAAGCTTTCAGGCTAGTGGCCGTCTATGCCCCAACAGGAGCAGGACGGCCTAACTTCTTCCGGCTTCTCGAGACCTTCTTGGAAGGTCCCACACTTTCGTATTAGTGGACCACTGGATCGGGATCTTAGATCTACGCAGGGACTGTGTGGGATTAGCGGATATTGGTGGAAGGTGTAAAAGCCTCGCAAAGCTGCTCAGGTGTTTTGAACTGTCTGACAGCTACCGGTTGGATTTCCGGAATGTGCCAATGTGGACTTGGACAAAACTTATCGGGTCATCCAAGTCATATCTAAATAGAGTATTTTGTAGGGAAATAGGTTGGTCTAGCATAGGCTGTCCACAATTCGAGAAAGTCGACTACAAGGACCACAGATTCGTGATCTGTGTGGTTGACTTATACAGGCTTCATGGACCCGGCTACTGGAAGCTAAACGCATCATTAACAACACGTAAGCCTTAGAGAGACCGGATTAGCGAATTAGTTAAGTGGGCGTTGACGGGAGCCATCATTAACAAAAATGGAGTTTGCCCTCAAAAGGGAAATTAAAATAGTGTGCATTAGATTTAGTAAGGCGTCAGTAATAGAGAAAAATAGAGCAGAGGGAGAACTCGTTAGCAAATTAGACGAGGCGCTTACTTAAGGCATTGCGACCGACGTGCTTGCGGCGAAATTGGCCCTCGACCAACTTTTCAACGCAAAGCACGAAAGCTGCGTTGTCAGAGCTAGGGTGCGTCCTCTCAGGCTTGAGGAGATGAAAGCCGTTCGATGGGCCCGGTGGGGGAGGCGCATCGTGGCGACAAAGCCACAATCTGCTCTTTGGCGGACCACGACGAGCACATGCTACTAGATCCGGGAAAATGTGTGCGGCTTTTCAGTGACACTTTACTCAGATGTTCGGGGGCAGCGGCGTGCTGGATCGCGGGATGGACTTTAGTTCCTAGCTCGACGTACTGCCAGAGCTCTCGGTCAATGAGGCGGAGTGTTGTGAAAAGCCGATAACAGCTGCTGAAGTACGGGAGTCAATGACTGGCAGCACATTGGGTAAATCGCCTGGTTTTGATGGTCTGCCCTACGAATTTACGTACACATGTCTGACTTGTTCGGAGAGCTCTTGGTGCTGCTGAGAAAGGATACAAATAAGGAGGTTAACATAGATAATTTCAAGCCCATACCTGTAAAGACAGAGTTCAAGATTTTGGCTAAGCTGCTAGCAAAGAGGTTGCCGATGGTCGTTGGTGGTCTGGTGGGAGAGGCACAAACATGCGCCATTCCAGACAGATCCTTCCACGACAACCTCCACATCATGAGATCCATCATGAAGACGGTAGCTAGGGAACTTGGCACGGGTGGGTCCTTGATCAATTTAGATCAGTCGAAAGCTTTCGATAGAGTCGACCATCGTTCTCTGGCGACCCTCCTGGTGGTGGCTGGCTTTGGGCCTGTCTTCAGAGGCTGGAACGCTGCCATGCACAGTGACATCTGCTCTGTGGGGGGAGTGATCGGTCACCTTTCGGAAATGTTCAACATCATGCGCTCGGTCCGCCAAGGATGTCCCCTCTCGTCCCTGTTGTACGTATAGACTCTCGAGCAATTACTGCACAAACTGGAGATGTTGAGGGGGGTCCCGTGCGAAGTGGGATACGGATAACCGTGTCAGCATATGCAGACGACGTCACAGTAGTGGTGTCGAAGGCCAAAGACATCGAGGTGATCGGCACCACCCTAAGATAACACGAGGCGGTGACAGGAGCAATGATCAACCAGGAAAAGTTGGTGGGCCTGTAGCTCGGCACCTGAAGAGGCAGGTTCATATCCCCCAAAGGTCGAGCGGAGGTGTCGAACGCGTACATGTCCCCCCCCCCCCCCCAGCGATATGACTGCTGTCGTGTGACAACGACGTAAAAGTTGAGAGGAGTGTTACGGCGAACACAGAATTGATACAACAAGC
This sequence comes from Eledone cirrhosa, assembly GCA_964016885.1. Taxonomy (NCBI): domain Eukaryota; kingdom Metazoa; phylum Mollusca; class Cephalopoda; order Octopoda; family Eledonidae; genus Eledone; species Eledone cirrhosa. The sequence continues at coordinate 115,724,788 of OZ024743.1, forward strand.
ACCACCACAAACAACGTGAACAAAGACCGCAATGACAACAAATGCAACAACAATATTAACGCCACTAACATGAAAATAAATAGCGACAGCACCAACAGCAACAATACCAACTGCACCGAGAACAACAACAACGGCGGCACCAAAGATGTAACCAACTGCAACAGCGATAACAGCAACAACACCAACAAGAACAACGACAACAACACCGATAACGACAACAAGAAGAACACTTTCACTGTGGCAGCAGCCAGAGCGAGGCGATGCTTCAGCATGGACCTCTGGAACAAAGATGAAATGTTGACCCAGGCCTGGAAGCCCATCAAGCACGAGCAAACCTGGGCTAACTTAACTGTCCCGGTAGAAGCTATTGAAGGAGTGGGGCGCAGAAACCAAGAGGGCAGCTTTAATTCCACAAGCAGATGTCGAGGTCGCCTTTTGCCAACATTTTGCTCGATTGTTCGGGGGATGTGGCGAGTCAGAGGCGGTGGCGGACTTCAGTCCTTACCTCGATGGCTTGACGCAACTCTCAACGGCCGACGCTGAGCTCTGCGAAAGGCCTATTACTTCAGCCGAGATTCAGGATGCCCTTGTCGGCTGCATGACGCGCAAGTCACCCGGTTTGGATCGTCTGCCCTACGAGCTTTACATAAATATGCCAGACTTGTTCTCTGATCTCCTCGAAGCGCTCTATTGCAACTGGCATGTAGAACGGGAGTATTCACAGTTCTGTGGCCGGGTCGTAGTGACGCTGATGGGGAAGGACGAGAACAAGAGAAACACATTAGACAATTTCTGGCCAATAACTCTGCTAAACACAGAGTTTAAGATTTTGGCCAAGGTGTTATTAAAGATCTTGGCGCTTGTCCTCAAGCATTTGCTTGGAGAGGCGCAAACTTGCTCAACCACGACCAGGTCCATACAAGACAACCTCCACCTGATGCGATACATCACAGAGATAGTAGGGTGTAAACCTGACTTCGGTGAGGCTCTGATTAATTTAGATCAATCGAAAGCATTCGGTAGGGTCGACCATCTGTACCTGGAAGCTCACCTCTAGGCAGCTGACTCCTCTAGCCCCGTCTTCAGAAGCTGGAGCGCTGCAATGCACAGCGGCATCTGCTCAGTGGTCAACGTTAATGGCCACCTCTCGGAACCGTTTCATATCTCCTGATCGGTTCGTCAAGGGTGACCTCTCTCCTCCCTTCTGTACGTATTGACTCTCGAGCCTTTACTGTGGAAGTTATTGCAGAGCATCCCGCTCGAACCAGGACGCGGAAAGGCTGTTTCGGCTTTGGGGGACGATATCACCGTGATGGTGTTGGACACCTCACCAATCGAGGTGTTCGTCAACTTATTGGAGGAATATAAAAGTTGAGGGGAGCAAAACTTAACCCGGAAATGTCGGTGGGCTTACAACTCGGCAGCTGGAAAGGAAAGTCCATGCCGTCCAACAGCGGCGTTGGGCGCTGGACGGACGTACCGGTAAAGCTGCTCCGGGTTTGGTTAGGGTCAGACCTCCAGGTGTATAAGAATTGGGACGAGGTGACGGGCAGGGTAGCCAGTCTCACCCAGAAATGGGCTACAAGAAAGCTATCACTGAAAGGTCGGGTGGAGGTTGTGAACTACGATACATCGCGTCCATCATCTACTACCGCATGACCGTTGTCCTTTGCCCCCGTCCGCGCTTCGCCAACTTGGAATGGCTCCTCTTCAAATTCTTGTGTAGAGGATAAGCCCATTTGGTGAGGAGGTCCATCTGCTGCCAGCACGCTCTCCGCGGAGGGCTGGTTATGCCGTGGCTAATGATGCGCAGACATGCACTGAGGCTCGGCATCTCCACATATTCTACCTAAATGGTGAGCAGGTGTGATCGCCATTTGTCTGGCGGGCCTTTCCGCAGCTCGTCTCTTTGACTGAGCTGCAATCCTGGGTGAAGAAGAGACCGAGACTGGGTGACTGTTATCTGGAATGTTGCCAGACATTCACTACCCTCTACCAGACGGGCAATGCGGTCAGTGGAACTCCCACTCTCAAATTCTATAGAGGATTAGTGGTGGGCAGGTGCGACGACGCAATCGGGGAGGCTCTGGGCGTCGACGAAGTCGAACTAACCAGTCTGTTCCGAATGACTTTCGAGCCGGGGACGATGGATAATTTCCAAAAGTCCCTCGCTTGGCAGTGCTAACGGGGAGCACTCCTGGTTCGAGATAAACTCTACAGGCACGGAAGTGATGTCACATGGACCTGCCCGAGATGCGCGCAGGGCGACCAAACCGTTCTGCACGCACTCGTCCAGAGTCCGTGCATTACTAACTTGTGCAGATATGTCGAACAGCTGTTGTCGAGTGTAGGACGGATTTGGCTATCGGCCTAGTCCATAGTGAAGATAGACTCGCCGACTTCTTTTGGCCAGGAAGTACAGGCAATTTTCCTTTGTCTAGTGGCAGTAGCGAAAGAGGTTCTTTGGTGGACCAGGTTGAAGACAGACACTTTCCACTTCGGCCAATCCCTCATCAACTTTCTCAAATTTCACTTGGAAAGGAAGGTGAGGGTGGAGAGAGAAAGGCTGACCCCCCCCCCCACCCGCACATTTGCTGAAAGGTGGGTGAATGTGGCGAGAATAGCCTACTCTTGCGAGAATGGCCTACTCTGATCATGCGCCTGTAGGTGGGTGAATTTGAGGAAGAGAGGGGTGCCCTTGCCGGATACTCTCGAAGCATCGGGTCTTTCAGGATTGGTGGGGTACCTGAGTGAACCCTGGGTGGTCATCCCCCCTATTGGGGAATTTCGCTTGTTGTATTTTTATTGTTATTTTATGTTATTGTTATTTATATTGTTTACATGTTATATATGTAAACCTCCACTGTCCCTGTCTTCTGTATTGTCCCCTATATTTCGGCCCATGTGGCCAATAAAGAAATCATTATTATTATTATTATCTTGTCATTCTGAGTTAAAATCCCGCCGAGGTTAACTTTGCCTTTCATCCTTACGGGCTCGATAAAATAAAGTAATACCAGTAATACACTGAGGTAATAGCTGGCCTTGTGCCAAAAGTAGAAACAATTATTATTATTATTATTATTATTATTATTATTATTATTATTATTATTAAAGAGCGGTGAATTGGCAGTATCCGTAGAGGGTTGGACGCCATGCTTTCTAGCATAGTTACGTCCCTTTACAGTCTGAGTTCAAATCCCGCCGAGGTTAATTTTGCTTTTCATCCTTCCGGGGTCGATAAAATAAAGTACCAGTAATGTACTGGTTAATTGCTGGCCTTGTGCCTAAAGTAGAAACAATTATTATTATGCCATTCTGAGTTCAAATCCCGTCGAGGTTAACTTTGCCTTTCATCCTAACGGGGGTCGATAAAATAAAGTACCAGTAATAGACTGGATTACAATTATTATTATTATTATTATTATTATTATTATTATTATTATTGTGGATGTATACACGTCGCAGGACGTAATTTTGTTCCCTTAATTTTGTCATTTTTGAACAGTTTTTATTGCGAACTTATTGTAAACAATTATATTGTTTTGAGTTTAAACACACCCCGCTTCTCTTGAGGTGGTCGAAATTAATCGGTATTTAGCCCTTCGGCGCTAAATTCCAATTTGAACTTTGCATTTAGCAAATACGCCCCACCCCACCCCTAAAAAAAGAAAAATGGCGTCATTCAAAAAATCTGTTTCTCTACCATGTCTCCACACAAAAATTACTCCTTCAGCAAGGTATCCTTCTCAACCTTGTCTTTCTTCACCCAGCTGTCAGCGTGGGGTCATGCTTTCCTTTTCCTCTCCTTCCTCGTCACATACTAAGAGTCAGGCAAAGGCCATTTCTTTCTCTTCTTCATCAAGCAGCGGTCGAGAAGTGACTGCTGCTGATGCATTGGACAGTGAAAAATTCGGGATATTCTACAAAGAGTAGGAGGACAACGTCCGTGGTACCCGCACGAAAGCTACGGACAACAAAAACAACGGCGGCAACTACAGCAACAGAAACAGTTGAACTAGCTGCACCTGTGCCAACAACGGCAGACCAGGCTCCACCACTTCAACCACCAACAACAAAGACAAATAAGAGGTTAGAACTCATACTCCCCCCGGACCTCTCACAGTCGAACATGACGTATGAGGCGGCTGAGGAGTGGAAAACGGTTGTCAACAAAAAAAAACAATCGCAAAAACACCACAGCTTCTCCCTCCATAAGCGAAGGCAAAGAAAGAAGGCTAAAGACTGCAAGGAGACTTGCAGCAAGACCACAACCATCACCATCACCACCACAAGCATCACCACCAACAACAACTACACCACCACCAGCATCGCAAACACAACAAAACACACACACCCAACAGCAACAAGAGAACAGCAACAAAATCACCCCCACCCCCACCCCCTACACCCTCTACCCCTCAAAAAAAAAGAAAATGTACACAGCCATAAATATCACACACAAAGGATTAGTGGAAAATATGAAAAAAATACACAGACATTATAGACTCAAGTTACCACACCCCACCAACACCAAGAACATTACCCCAAAACATTACAATTATCTAAATTAATCTGGAAGACTATAAATAATTAAAGCAAAAATTCCCCAACACAGCTGGAGATTTCAGTGGGTGACTCTCCAGAAGAATATATACCGATATCATCTTGGAGAGACCAATGACCAGCCAAAAGGACAGTTCTACAGTCCCTTCCCTATACGATCAAGGTAAGTGATCCTTTCTTACTTACCCTGTTTCTTCATTAAGCATGGCCGTACTTAGAATAGTCAGTATAAATGTACGTGCCCTGGGATCATCTTGGAGGAGGGCCACGTACTGAACGACCTCAGGTTACTAAACATCAGCGAGACCAGAATCTTCGAAGCACGAGCCTTGACACCGATCTACGGCGGCTACGATGTATACGCATCTCCCAGTCGTCCGGGATCGGGAGGAGGATTTGCTGTGCTTTTTCCGAGAGGCTTGAATCTCGCCATACGGGCCATCTTCCTGGACCCAGAAGGTAAGTCGCTGGTGCTCGACGTGACTGGCAGCGAAGGCAATGCTATTTAAAGTAGACAACTACACAGACCACAAATTTGTGATCTGTGAAGTTGACTTAGATAGACTCCATAGGCAAGGGCCCGGCTACTGGAAGCTGAAGGCGTCGTTCCCGGCGCGCAAAGCTTACAGAGAACGGATTAGCGAATTAGTTAAGCGGGCGTTGACGGGTGCGATTGTCAACAACAGGTGGTGGTTTACCCTGAAAAGGGCTATTAGAGTAGAATCGATAAGGTTTAGCAAAAGAGTAGTGATTTAGGAAAATAGATTAGAGGGAGAGCTAGTTAGAATGCTAGAAGAGGCGTTTAGGACAGGCATCGCAACAGACGTGCCTGCGGCAAGATTGGTACTCGACCAATTATTCAACGCAAAGCATGAAGGATGCGTTGTCAGAGCTAGAGCGCGTGCTCTGAGACACGAGGGGACGAAAGTCGTACAATGGGCCCGATTTGTCGAGGCGTGACGTGGCAACATATCCACAATTCCGTCTTTGCTTGATCAAAACGGGCGCATGTTGCTGGAATCCGAGCAGATGTGTGTGGCTTTTTAACAGCCCTTTGCTCAATTATTTCGGGAGCGGCGGCGGACTGGATCGGAGTATGGACTTCGGTGCATATCTCGTCGGACTGCCGCGGCTCTCGACGACCGCAGCGCAGTGCTGCGGAGAGCCGATAACAACAGGTCAAATACGGGAAGCGATGTCTTACTGCACGTGGGGTAAGTTGCCAGGTTTGGATGGTCTGCCCTACGAGCTTTATGCGTACATACCAGACTTGTTCGGCGACCTCTTGGCAGATGTCTACTGCAACTGGCAGCAGAACGTGAGCATTCTCAGTTTTGTGACCCGGCGAACGATGGCGCTGCTGAGAAAAGACCCGGACAAGGGTTATAGACAAATTCAGGCCCCTAACTCTGCTAAACGCAGAGTTCAAGATTTTGGCCAAGGTACTAGTAAAGAGATTGTTGCTTGTTGTCGTTGATCAGGTATGCGCCATTCCGGAGAGATCCATCCACGCGATACATCATAGGGGTGGTGGTTAAGGAACCTGGCACTGGTGGGGCTCTGATCAATTTGGGTTCATCTAAAGTATTTGATCTGGTCGACTATCGGTACCTGGCTGCGGTCCTCGAGGCGGAGGCTTCGGGTCCGTTTTTAGGGGTTGGATCGCTGCCATGCACAGCTCGGTTGTGAAGATGAATGGTCACCTGTCTCAGACCTTCAGCATCATGCGCTTGGTCCTCCAGAGTGGTGCCCTCTCGTCCCTCTTGTACGTACTGGGCCTCGAGCCATTACTGCACAAATTGGAGACCATGAGGGGGGTCCCTCGTGAACTGGGATGTGGGGGATCCTTGTTGGCTTACGCAGACGACATCACCGTGGTTGTGTCGAGCACCAAACTCTTTCCAGATGGTTGGCACTGCTCTCAAGGAATACGACGCGGTGACAGGAGTAAAGATAAACCAGGAAAAGTCGGTAGGCTTGCAACTCGGTACCTGGAGAGGCGAGTCCATGCCGTCCGACAGCGTCGTGGGGCTGTGGACGGAAGGACCGGTTAAATTGCTCGCGGTCTGATTCGGTCCAGACCTCTAGTTTGAGAAAAACTGGAGCGAGGTGACGAGCAGAGTGGCTTCTCTCACCCAGAAATGGTCCTAGAGGAGCCTGTCTCTAAAAGGTCGGGCGGAGGAGGCGAATGCGTACATCGCGTCCATCATCTGCTACCGCCTGACCGTCGAATCTTGTCCCGACCCAACTCTCATCAAAATGGAGCGCCTTCTCTTCCGCTTTTTTGTGGAAAGGACGTGCTCCCATGGTCAGACGATCCATCTGCCATCAGTATCCGTTGCGTGGAGGAATTGGCATGCCGTGGCTGATGATGCGCAAACATGCGCTGTGGCTGCGACATCTCTGGTGCTTCCTTGATGGTGAGCAGGTGTCGTCGCCGTTTGCCAGACGCGCTTTTCCCCAGCTCCTCTACTTGACGGATCTGCAGTCCTGGACCAAGAAAAGACCGAGAGATAGCGCTTGGAAGCGGGAATCTTTCCATGCGCTCACCGCCCTCTACAAGCTATACACTGATTTCGGTGGAACATTCACCTCAGCGTTCTATAGAGGGTTAGTGGAGGGGCAGAACGACGACGTTCTCGGGGAGACCCTGGGAGTCGAAGACGATCAGCTGTTCGCTCTCGTCAATAGAAATTTCAGCCCGGGGCCTATGGACAACTTCCAGAAATCCCTGGCCGGGCAATGCTACCGGGGAGCGTTGCCGGTTCAGGATAAGCTCTACATGCACGGAGGTGCTGTCAGCCGAGCCTGTCCGAGATGCCCGCACGGCGACGAAACCGTTCTGCACGTACACGTTCAGTGCCCGATGATTGCTGACTTGTGGAGCTATGTCGAACAGTTGACGTCGCGTGTAGGACGGATCCGGTTATCCACGCAGTCCATTGTGCAGATAGCCCCGCCATCCTCCTTTAAAGAGGAGGCAGGGCAGGCAGTTTTCATCTGCCTGGTGTCGATGGTGGTAGTCATTGTGTGGTGGACAATGTTGAAAGGATTGAAGTCGGACACTTTGCTCTCCGGCCAATCCCTGATTAATTTTTTCAAGTCTCACTTGAAGAGGAAAACCAGGGTGGAGAGGCAAGTGCTGTCTTCTAGTAGGTTTGTTGAAAGGTGGGTGAAAGTGGCGAGCCTGGTCCGAGTGAACGGGCCCGCTCTGAGTAAGCGCCTGTAGAGTGAGGAGCGGGAAAACTGAGAGAGGGCGCTTGCCCTGGTGGTCAGAGTGGCTGTGGTCTTTTGTGTGGTTTTCGCCACGAGTGACCCTCAGAGGTTTCCCCCATTTGGGAAAATGTTTGTTGTTTGCATTTTTTTAAATTTCTATCCCGATTTCTATCTTGTTATAACCTGTTTACGCGACCAAAACCCACTCTGTATCGTCCTGTACTGTTCTGTGCCATCTCTAATATTTTTCTTCGTGTTAGCTCTTGTGGCCAATAAAGAAACCTTTATTTAGGGCGGCGGATTGGCAGTATTGGTAGAGGGTCGGACGCCATGCTTTGCAGCAAAGAGTTATGGCCCTTTGAGGTCTGAGTTCAAATCCCGCCGAGGTTAACTTTGCCTTTCATCCTTACGGGGGCGATAAAATAAAGTAATAGTAATACACTGAGATAATTGCTGGCCTTGTGCCAAAAGTAGAAACAATTATTATTATTAGTAGTAGTAGTAGTATTAATAGTAGTATTAGTAGTAGTAGTAGTAGTAGTTCTTGTGCTAGTTGTAGACAAGGAGAACACATTTATTGTTATCAACAGGGCCAATGTAATGAAAATGTATTAATATAGTGATAGAACAAATACGAGGTTGAAAATATATTGACCCCTATTTAAACTCACAATTCAGAAATACATTCAAAGACCGCAGTATTGTTCCTGTTAATGTGTGTAGTTTGTCTTACTGTAGATGTATCTTAGTGCTGTTTTATTAGTCGATCCGGTTACAGGTCAATATCACCATCAATATTCCGAAATTTGCTTTAGAGCTTATAATTTAGTTTCCAGATAAAAATATATTTTTAGTTTGAATGCTGCTGATTTCTAAAGAACATCATGTATATTAATATATTATTTCGGAATTTGTTTTCAAATATCTCTGTAGCTCTTAAGTCAAACATTTAGGTCCATCGTATTATCTAGACTGGCTTAATTATATAGAAATATATATGTACTTTTTAATGTAATGCCGCAAAGAAATGTTTGGTTATATCCACACATGACATTCCCTCATACAAATAACACGAAACGTATCTGTTATATCGCTTAGCGAATACATTTCTTCATTCAATTTTGCTGTGCACCACCCTCACTTCACGTTTCAACAATATACCTTATACTGCTTCTCTACTGTCACATCATTTACATCGTCAGCATTTTAAATATATGATCTCTATTAAAACAACATATATTTAGTAGTTATCCTGAATGTAGTTACTTTTGTGGACCATGAACTCATTGCAATGATTTAATTAAGATAACATATGCAAAGTAGAGATCATTCAGAGTAGTGAATTAAAATGACTCAACATTTAATAAATATATTTCTAATATACTACAGTATTGAACATTAATTTATTGTATTCCTGGGTAATCACATTAATACATAAAGGTGAAATTGACAGGAAAATCTTCTTAAATATATATTGCCTTTTACCTAAACATAATCGCTTAAATAATTGTTGCGGATATTATTGGACTTTCAATAGTTTCATAAATATATGTGTTAATATAAGAATTGTTGCGGATATTATTGGACTTTCAATAGTTTCATAAATATATGTGTTAATGAGCGTGAAAGAATAGTTTAAGCAACTTCAACTTTTTTTTTTTAAATTAAAGCTTTCAACAGAACTGAGCTAGATATTTGGCTTCAGCTTCCGGAACCTCTCAATAAATGAACAACAAAAATATTAATATATTTTATGAATTGAGTCTGTAGAATGTCGCATGCAATGATTTGCGTTATTTATTTCAGCTTTCAGGAATTTGAGTTCATATTTGGTCGAGGTTATTGTTCACTTTATCCTTTCCAAGGATGATAAAAACTACCAGTTCAATACTGGAGCCAATCCTTTCTCAATATCTCTTTTTCACTCCTTCTATAACACCCACTCCTCTAGACTGCATGAAATGAACTGTTCAAAGCTTGAAAAAGGCTGAGTTTCGCCAGTCAAAAAATCCCAAGATACTCCGTATATCACGACGCCGCCCCGCCGTCCCGCCGCCCCTCCAGCTCCATCAGGACTTATGGGTTCATATGTAATCATCACTCCTGATAACAACAATTGAGGTGATAAAGTTTTGGCCACATAATCTTGAAGAGGATTTACCAGAATAACTAGGGAAATAATTAATAATTGCAGGTTTAAAACATTATCTCGGATATAACTATTTGCATTTTGATATTGACTATTACTGACAAAAATCCATAAATGTAATCGGAACCAGTATATTCCTAACCCACGCAAACGTATTTAAGGGACAATCTGTAATAGGTATATATCAAGCATCTCCACACTATAGAAATTATTTTATGGCTATATATAAAACAACAAGAAACGCTTTCTAGAGGACATTTATATTTTATGAAATAAAAATAAATTTCAAACATTAAGTAATGGAACATCTTCAATTTAAAATGTTATAGGGGCAAGAGAAAGGACCATTTTAGATAATTTAGTAATGGAAGTTAATGGAATTGTGACAGACATATATTACAGATACAAAGAACTATGCACTCTTTAATTCTGGTCACATGAAACTCACTAGAACACTTAGCCTAAAATATTCACAATTGTTTCTGTGGATCTTAATGGTTATGTAAGACTTCCAGAGAAAGCGGCGAATTGTCAGTCGTTAGAAGGCCAAAAAGAAAGTTTTGTGGTCTTTGTTTCTGCTCTCTTATCTATGAGTTCAGGTCAAGTTGAGGTCTAATGTACGAAGGTGGGCTGAAAGTCCCATAGGGTGACTATGAAAGAGAAATGCTAGACCTGTGACATCTTGCATGCATTAATTTCAACTCTTTTTATTAATAACATCATTAGTTTTTCTTTTCAGGTAATCTGATATCTGACTGTGCAAAGAAGACTTTAAAAGTAACCAGTAGCGACCTCTCTTGAACGATGCACAGGATTTGGCTTCGTGGTTTTATAAACTACACCCAGATGAAATATTTCGCCTCAAAGGACATTCATGCTGACATGGTTGCTACATTAGTGGATGCCGCCACAGCTTTATTGAAAGCGCAAAAGTGGGAAATTGAATTGAAGAGGAGAGGGGAAAATCTTGAAGTTGATGCAAGGTCTGGACATCCTGAATCTACCACCACAGAGGAAAACATTAATCATGTTCACATCATTTTTATGAAATAGCTATTAGTAATGAAATAGCTATTAGAAATGAAATAGCTATTAGTATATCACGTGAGAGAGCTGAGAATATTCTGCACAATGAACTTTGCATGATAAAGGTTTCTTCTCGGTGGTTGCCATGTTTTCTTACCTGATCAAAAGGGCACCAGGCTGATCACTTCACTGGTAAAGCTGGCATTGTTTGAAGGAGATCCAGTTGCGTTCCTTGAAAGTTTCGTATGTGTTGGGTTTAACTCCTTGAGCCAAGGACAAAGGGGTCAATCTATACAGTGGAAACACTTCTCGTCGCCTGATCCGAGGAAGGCCAAGGTTGTTTCATCTGCAGGGAAGGTGATGGCCTCATTTTGTCGGGATGTATAAGGTATTGTATTAATCGACTCTCTTCAAAAGGGCCTCATCATCAATGGTTAGTCCTAAGCCAGTTGCCCATCAAGACGAAACGACTAGAAAATCTGATGAAATAGATTTTATTCCACCAGGACAATGTTCCAGCACAGGGGTTCTTGGTTTCAAAGACTGCTGTGCATCTTTTAACTGGTTGGTTACTTTCCCTGTTCTCCTGATTTGGCCTCATCTGACTATCATTTGATCCCCAACACGAATAATCAATTGGTTTCGAACCAGCATTGTAGTGATGAAGACGTTTTATCTACTGTTGGTCAATTTTTTGTACGTCAGGATGAAAGTCTCTTCATCAATAGGATACAAGCATTACAGCACAAATCGAAGAAGTGTCTGGGCCGAAAAGGGGACTATGTTAATGAAGATACCTCATTTGGTCATATTCCATGAGATAATCTTGGTCATTCTAACGTTTCAGCCAACTCTCTTACCACTCTAGGTTTGCAACTCTTTAAGTAAAGTACCAATACAGTACTAGGGTTAATACATCTATACAATTTCCCATTTGTCTCTATCAAAATATTTCCCTCCTTTTCTGGGTGAAATCGATTATGTTCTGACCTGGTGACGGGATGAACTCCATCAGGCTTCCCAAAATGGGCTACGTGTCACTACAGCGCCCCTACGACTCCATCAGGAGTTACTCGTCTATACATACATACATACATGATAGCTGCCCCCTCGTTATCGAGTATGGCCATTGCACAATATACCATTATTGATAATTATTAATTAATTCTATCGTGCAATGCCTGTGCGTCAATATATTTTTTTAAAGTGAGGAAAGACTGAGCCAATTCCACTCTCTAAGCGACAGTAGCGATACCCGAAAGAAGAAAAGATCAACATCATCGGTAACTACTGAGCCGCAGGTTTTATATGGGAGTTATCCCAGTTTCCTGAATTGCCTTCTCCTAGAAGAATTCCCTGATAAAGGCTAGGGATCCTTCACTCCCAGTGGTTTAACCGGGCGGTACATGTCTACATACATATTTACACAATTTCGGATTGCCGTTGATTCTTATGAGTTCTTCCGCCCTCTGTCAGGTTTTGTTTTTTGTCCTAGGGTGTCCCAAATCAGCCTCCACACCAAGTAAAGTTGGTGGGGTTGCCAGTTTGGTCGCCGACAACCCGATCATGCGACAGGTTGTACTGGGTTAGATGTTACCAGTAGCACGCAAGAGTGACTCGACATAGTCATACAAACATACATACAAACATACGTACATACATACATACATACATACATACATACATGCATACATACATAGATACAGACATACGGGTTATATACCAACCAGTTTGGACTAAAGTATGACTGAACTTGGATTTGCGGACAAAGAGCGCAGCTCCCTAATTCATAGTCTACAAATGGCTGCGATATTTGGCACCTTCAAAATTTGCAAAACATTCTTGCGATTCAAGGGATGATAATTTCTTTTCTTTTACAACCTTGCCACAAGGAAGGTGGCTGGTCAAAAAAATATACTCGAAATTAAGAGAAAGAGATAACATACATACATACATATTTACATGGTGGCTGCTGACTCGTTATCGAGTATGACCATTGTACGATATGCCATTATTAATAATTATCAATTAATTCTCTAGTGCAATGCCTGTGCGTGAAGATTTTTTTAAAGTGACGGAAGACTGTGCACTGAGCCAATCCCACTCTCTGAGTGACAGTAGCTATAGCCTGAAAAGAAGAAAAGATCTCTATCATCGGTAACTACTGAACCGCAGGTTTTATATGGGAGTTATCCCAGTTTCCTGAGTTGCCTTCACCTAGAAGAATGCCCTAGGCTAGGGATCCTTCAATCCCAGTGGTTTACCCGCGTAATCGTGTATCCAGCCCCACTATTTCTATGTCCCCGCGCATATACATACACATGTACACACATATATACGTATACATACATATGTACATGTGTATATACATATTTACACATTTTTGTATGACCGATGACTCTTATGATTTCTTCCGCCCTTTGTTAGATTTTGTTTTTTGTCGTGCAGTGTGTCTAAAATCACCCTCCCCACAAAGTAGACTTGGTGGGGTTGCCGGTTTAGTCGCCGACGACCCGATCATGCGACAGGTTGAACTGTCACCAGTAGCACTCAAGTGTGACCCGGCATCTATACATACATACACACATACAAGGCTTGAAAAAAAAAAAAGTTGATTCATTCATAAATAATAACCACCATACTTATCAGATAACAGGAGAGAGCCAGCCAAGATAATTAATATTTTCATACTACCACAAGCAAAATAAAACAATAGTGAAAGGCTTATCACAAGATGTTCATGACAATTCTAAACACAACAAATTATATATTAAACTCCTTGAAAATGTGCCGGCGCTGATAAGCGAAATTATATATTTATATGTATATATATATATATATATATATATATATATATATACATATACATACATATATATATATATATATATATATATATATATATATATATATATATATATATATATATATATATATATATATATATATATATATATATATATATATATATTTATATATACATATATATACATACATACATATGTAGGTATGTATGTATATATATATGTATGTATGTATATATATATATATATATATATATATATATATATATATATATATATATATATATATATATATATATATATATATATATATCCTTTTATAATACTTTAAAAGTTATATAAACAAAAAGTGGCATACTCGCAATCTGTTTTTCATACAGTATATATCAGTGATATTAAAATAATTTCGCTTTCTAATTACAACATCGAAGTCTATATTTAATTTTATAAACTTATTTCTCCAAGTTTGCAAATATATTCAATCACGTATCTCATTTGTAAAGGCATTCTTGATTTTATGTGATTATGCCCTCGACATAAATTATTTAAATATATCCACATATAATCACATTCACTGTCAGTGACATAAACTTTAAGGTTTGTCCTAAGCAAACAATAAATTTATCAAAACGCGTCCCGGCAAGGTGTCTAATATGGGTTTGAGTATTCTGGCTAGGAGGGACCCGACCTGACATCAAGATCAGGCCCATTGTATCGAGCGTGGAAGGACCATTCTACAAAATTTCATGGCTCCTAGCCAGAATACATAAACCCATCTTAGACACCTTGCCGGGACATGTTAACAGCTCCGAGGAGGTGCTGAAGCGCCTGCATCAAATGGATCCCGACACCAGAAGGAATAACAGATATGCCTTCAGCCTTGATGTAGCCGCTTTCTACATCTCGTCCCGGCACTCCTGGCCGTCAATATGCTGATGGAACGTGTCCAATCCACCGACCTACACTGCTTCAGGCTCACCACCACTGACATCCACCAACTCCTATCCATCGTCGTCGACAACACCTACTTCGGATTCCTTGACCACACATACCAACAAACATCGGGACTGCCCATGGGATCAAGCCTGTCGGGTGTGCTAGCGATCTCTTACATGGACAGCCTCGAGCGCAAAAGCACTCAACGCCTGCCACCCCAATGCCGTCGCCTTTTTCTCTAGGTTCGTGGACGATATCCTCTTCCTCATATCTTCCAAAGACATGGCGACAGAATCTATGAGACGTTCAACAACACGGACGAGAACATTGACTTCAGTGTTGAACACACCAACGACGACGGGTCGCTTGCCCTCCCCGACTTCCGAATCAACATCACGGAACAGGGAGGGATCCACTGCAACTTCTACCTAAAGGCAGCCTGCAGGGACCTGTTCGTCAACTACAAGTCCGCCATCCCTAACAGTGCCAAAAGAGGATACATCACGAACAAGATCGCTCGAATCAAAAACAGATGAAGCGATCCCGCGAGTGGTGTCACTCATACCAAGCGATTCCTCGAGGTGCTGGAGACGAACGGGTACCCTACCTCACTCACAGACAGAGTAGGAGAAACCAGGCACAAGAGACAGAGAGGCACCCAAGGCAAGGGCTTCCTTAAAATGCCACACCTGGGCGAGAATACCACCAACGCTATCCGCAAGGCTATACGGAGGGAGGGCCTCGACACCCACCTGGCCCACTTGGGCCCCTCCCTGCGAAGATGCCTCTCCAGGAAACCTGAGAAATCAACTGAGGCGTGCTCCCTCAGAGTCTGCCCGATGCGCCATGCAAACTGTTGCCGACGCACATACGTCGTGTATAAGATAGAATGTAACAAGTGCAATCAATACTATATAGGTAGCACAATCCGGCCGTTGCACATCCGGATCAAGGAACACACTCAAACCAAGGCTTCGTTTTTCCAGAAACACATAGCCAAATGCGGAAACAAAGACGGAAGTCCCATTGTCACAATTCTAGCGACAGAAAGAAACGTCGGCACGTTACCTTTTCAAGGAAGCACTTTGGATTAAACGCCTAGGGCCACAACTAAATATCCGATCCGAGAGAAGCGAACTGAGGTGGTTGGTTTAAGTTAACAAACGATGCAGCAACACACACACACACACACACACAAGCGAGACAGCAACACACGCACACACACACACACTCAATGGAGACAACAAAACACGTAAACACACACACACAGTAAGATTCACCAAACAGTCAGAGAATGGACGGACAGCTAGCGCCACCCCACCACCCCACTCCCACAATTGAAAGAACTACTTCGGCCGCTGACCTCTGCCTGACCGACCCCATATAGCGCACGCGCGCTGTGCTGAATACCTCAGATATTCAAAAACAATGAACAGCGGAGGACACGTTTCGCACCTTTCCGACAGACAACCTTTCCTCTCCCGCCACCCCCACCCCCCGAAAAACCCCATTTGATGGATGTGAATCCGAAATATATAGGGACAATTAAAACTCTCCCAAGGTAACTCTTTCTCGTGTTGTTATTTTTATTTTATCCTTTACGTTCTTTCCTTCATTCATCTACACGTTCCAGTCTTATACACGCCACGCCTCTCAACGTACACCCACTTACATCTCTCTCTCCACCACCGGATCTTGTTACCCGGAGATTTACCCATCTGCATTTTCGAGGCTTCCAAACGACTACTCTCATATATATATATATATATATATATATATATAAATTAATAAAAATAATGAATAAAAACAAAGAAACAGTTCCTTATATTAAAAAATTCATCATTTTACGAACGTTTCTAGGATATATATGTTTGTGTTGGTATGTATATCATATAGATCTATGTAAAATTTTTACAAACTCTCAGAGGGTATATACATACCTACACATATATATGCTGTCTTCAGAAATAGTGATATTTCTTTATTGAAAAAAACCAACAAAGATTTAATATAATAGGTCTGTTTGGGAACAGGTTTTGAATTGACCAATAGAAAGGTAGTAAGTGATCAAGATGGTAGAAAAGTAGTAATAGAACTTTAAATTAGGGGTAGAGGAAAGCAGATTTCAGTTTTGAATGGAAAGATTATGATGAATGAAAAGATTATATTAGGGATAAAAATAGATCAAGTCGGTAAAAGTTACACGAAAAATTGATGTTATAAAAGAATAATGCTAATGTAAATATCTAAGGAGAATAAAATTTTACGATAAATGTGTTAGTGAAAAATATCAATCTCATTTAAAATATAGGGAATTTACATCTATAAAAAGAAAATAAATTAATTAAATTGATAGGTATATTTATATTGATAAATTTATATTAATTCATATATAAGAGTTAGATGTAATTGAAGAGTGCTGTTAAAAACGAAGGGAAAATAAAAAAAATAATAATTATTATTGTTTGGGGGGGGGTAAATTTATTAGTGAGAAATAACAAATTTATATAGATTATAAGGAACATAGAATCATAACCTGAAATTAAAATAGTTTATATGTATACTTATTGGTATACATTTTAGGAAAGGATAGCTGTAAAAGGGAAATAAAATTATGCAGTTCATAAGTAGTAGAATATTAATTATAGGTTAACTAATTTTTAAAAAGTGTATATTAATTAGGTTTATAAGATTTAAAAGTTCTTCTCAGTTTATGACTACATGATATAATTAATTCCTGTCGTTTATTTAATAGGATATCCTTAGATTTCATTATTTCAAAAAGTTCCTGGGAACATAATCTACATTCCTATCTATTATTTTGATAAGGGGTGGCCCTTTTCATGGTTGTTGGGGGTACCTACATAATTCTCATTAATCATTGAGCTATTCTTATTCTAATTAATGTTAGCGAGAGAATGAATGCTGCTTTGTGGGTGATTTAGTGCTGGGGTTGTATTGTGATTTTGTGTTACGTTGTTTTTGTGATGGTGATTTGGGTGGTTGTGTTTTCCAGGTTGAAGGATTGTATTATTTGTCCTTTTAAAAGGTGCAGTCTTATTTAAATTATGTTGTGGTGGCGGGGTCATATTATTTTTAAATTTATAAATGTTGTAGTTGGTTATATTTTGCTGGAGATTGTTTGATGTAGAGTATGAGAATTTAACAGTATACGTGTTAAATATTTGGTGGTATCTGTGGTTGGGTGGAAAATGTTTATGTAGAATTTCGAAGAATTTGGGGGGAATTTGTCCAATCGTTTACAGGTTGAAGGGTGCGTTGTACCATGTTATATTTCTTTTGCGTGTTTTAGTTAAGTTCTTATTCCCACTTATATTAATGTGCTGTGTTCTAGAAGAGTTCTTATGGTTAGTATTTGTATTTGTGGAATTTGGTAAATTGCAGTGGTTGTATTTGGTGTTATTATTGGGTAGATTATAAGAGGTTGAATGTTTGGTAGTCATATGTGAGTTGTTACCATTGGCCATAGATCGTGTAGTAATACTTGTTGTTGTTTCTCGGTTGTTTGGTGTGATAGGAATGACCCCACTGGGCATTTGTTTCGATGGCATTTTTTGGTGTTTGTACTGTTTGCTAGGTTTTGTAGTATGGTCCATAGTAGTGTTTCAGATATATGACATTTTTTCTTTATATCCACTTCTAGTTAGGGACTCGTTGTGGAAGGGTGCATTTTTATAAAATATATCCTCATTGGAAGATAATTTAGAAAGTCTAAGAGATATGTTATATACTAAGTTTTTGAGTATAGAGCCAATGTGGTTAGAGCGTGAATGTACATAGTGTAGATTCTGGTTGGGTTTGTGGTAAGGTAGATAAATATTCGTAGAGAGGTCTAAGGTAATGTTTGTTTTTTGTTTTTCTCTATATTAGAATTGATAATATTGTTAGATATCAATAGACAATCATCCCGGTAAAGACCTCCTGTGAGGCGGGGAAAAGAGGAATGAATATTATAGAAGAGAAATAGTCCAACGAGATCTGTAACTTGAGCAGAGTCCATAGATCCCATCGTTATATCGAATAAGTTTTTTATGTGTTTCTTGACCAGTGTTCTTCTTGAAAGTTTAGCAAGGTTTTTCTAGCGTGAGTTATGATGTTGATTTCTTCAGTATGACCACACCACCACAACATAATTTAAATAAGACTGCACCTTTTAAAAGGACAAATTATACAACCTGGAAAATACAACAACCCAAATCTCCAACACAAAAACAACATGACACAAAATCACAATACAACTCCAGCACTAAATCACCCACAAAGCAGCATTCATTCTCTCGCTAACATTAATTAGAATAACAATAGCTCAATGATTAATGAGAATTATGTAGTTACCCCCAACAACCATCTTACGTATGGTTCTAATTGCAGAAATAGAAGCGCTTGCACCTTAAATGGCAACTGTTTGATTAATAATGTCATATATAAATGCACTGTGTCTACTACTGACTCCAACAAATCATATATATGATCTACATCGAACACATTTAAGAAAATATATTACGCACACTCCAGTAGCTTTAACAATACTAAACTAGCTAACACCAGATATTTAGCTGAAGCAGTAAATAACTATAAAAAGAAAAAAAATAGATTTCAAAGTCTCCATATGTTGGGAACAGGAGAGAATGCAGATTATGTTCCGGGGAAATCTTGGAAATTACTAAATCTAAGGACGATTTATTGAATAAAAGACAGGAACTGATTATAGCTTGTAATCACCGTATACGAAAAACATTTAAGTACTATAAACGTAATTAAACATTCTAAATAGCAATTCACTATAATTCTATGTTACGTACCATTTGTTAGTATCCCCTTCGCCTAATTATACGCCTTCGTGCTTATTTTTAATTTTTTAACCATTTAATTGTTTACCTTCCATAGATTCATGCGTGACTGACTAAGGGCATCAAGGTACATAACTACCTGTAATTGCATGGGTATACATGTATCTATGTATGTATGATAATATAATATATATATATATATATATATATATATATATATATATATATATATATATATATATATATATATATATATATATATATATATAAATATATATATGTGTGTGTGTGTGTGTGTGTGTGTGTGTGTATGCGTATGTGTGTATATGTGTATGTACTTGTATGTGTGTGTACATGTATACATGTATGTATAAGTGTATATATATATATATATATATATATTTATATATATATAAGTATGTACTCGTACATAGATATATGTATACAGACGTACAGTAGTATGTATATATATATATACATACATGCACTCATATATATATATATGTATATGTACGTATGCATTCACCAAACATTTATTATAATGCTCGGTGTGTTCCTAAAAAAAATCCCGTATTATGCCGTACAGTATTTAACAACCATCGTTGCCCTTTTGTTCAACACTGACAAAGGAACGATGTACTAGTTTCAAGCTTATTAGCTATAGTCAGCACCGTATGCCTTCTTGGTAAACATTGTACGGCTTAATTCGGGATGTTTGTTTCAAACACACCAAGCAGTATAATAAATATTCGGTGAATCCATACGTACATATATATATGTATGCATGTAGGTATATATATACATAATGCTGTACGTCTGTATACATATATGTATGTACGTGTACATACTTATATTTAAGTAACAGGCGTACTAAGGGTGAAAATGAAATTTCTTTACATTTTTCCGTTTATATATATATATATATATCCAGATGGCTTCCAAAAATAATGGTTGCATTTTAAAAGGGTACGTCAAAGCTTATTTGTAAAACTGTTATATATTGTATTTTGTCTGATGAAGGCATACCATAATTTAATTTGGTATCCCTGAAATATGTATAATGAAATAAATATGGTTTTATAAATATAGTTTCCATTTATTAATATCGTATATATATATATATATATATATATATATATATATATATATATATATATATATATATATATATATATATATATATATATATATATATATATATATATATAAATATATATATGTATAAATATCTATATATCTATATATACATATATATATATATATATGTGTGTGTGTGTGTGTGTGTGTGTGTGTGTATGTACGTATAAGTTTATATCTATGTATGCATATGTATGTTTTTAATGGAGTATCAATGTAATTATGCCTCTATCTATACATGTGAATATATGTACTTTTGTTATCTAAGAAAATTATGTGTTTTGACTATATGTCAACATACATTTATCTGAGTTTGATTACTTATACATAGACACATTGAAAATATTTACTATTTTATATTTTATTATGTATTATACGCTATAACATACTTTATACAATGTACCATACTCTGCTATATTATATTAAATTATATTATAATATTATATTTTATATTTTATTATCTTATTATAATTTTCAACTTTTAATATACTATCTTTCCTATTTATGACCATTACTTTAACTATATATATTTATCCTAGTTATCTCTGTATATTTTATATTTACTTTATTATATTCACCTAAAAATTCCATACAACACAAATCAACATTTAATTTTTACATTCCTTTTTAAACTTCACTCCACCATCTACATTCCACTATCATTATAACAATGCCTTTCTCCTCATAGGTTCTTTATAGTAATTCTATTTTTAACACAATTCAACCATTCCTTTCAAAGTGTCATGACCTCAACTTAAGAGAGTTATATTTCATCTTAACATCATTTGGCAAAAGACCATTTGATTGGTTTGTTCTTCAGATACCTCCAAATAAGGTCATAGAACTCAATTTACAATTGATTTTTAATAAATATTCCTTGCTTTTGACAACGGCTTATGATATACATGTAGGTAAATATATTCCTTATCAGATATATGCGTACGATGTATTATTACCACCTAGAAACGATCGTAAAGCAGATAAGTATATTTCTAATGACTTTAATTTTTATTTCATTGTCTTAACTTCACGCCTGTGAGAAAAAACACTGCGAGAATAACCACAAACCATCCATCTAAATTCGACTTTTGAAAAGCAAAAGGAGCGCGACACCGGTAAAGGAACTAAATACATATATATATTTTAAAAAAAAGGCTCCAGTTGCATTTTCGATTTCATCTTTTTCCCTTATATATACATCTATATTTATATTATTTATTATTATTACTATATATATATGTATATATATTATTTATTATTATTACTATATATATATATATATATATATATATATATATATATATATATATATATATGTAGATACATCTACCAAGAGTTTACGGTAGTGTCCAATCCGTATGAAGAACTCAATGTAGTCCGGATATCATGGAAAGAAGAGATGCAATGAAAAATCACTTTCGGTGAAAGATAAACGGAATACAGGGTCAAGATAAAATATTAAAAAAATAATGAATAAAACAATGAAACAGTTCCTTATATTAAACAAAAAAAGTTCATTATTTAACGATCGTTTCTAGGATATATATGTGTTAGAATTGGCATGCATATTCAACAGATCTATGTACAAAATTATACAAAATTATACAAACTATCAAGATTAAATATACATACCAAACACACATATATGCCGTCTTCAGAAATAATTATTTCTGAAGACGGCATATATGTGTGTTTGGTATGTATATTTAATCTTGATAGTTTGTATAATTTTGTATAATTTTGTACATAGATCTGTTGAATATGCATGCCAATTCTAACACATATATATCCTAGAAACGATCGTTAAATAATGAACTTTTTTTGTTTAATATAAGGAACTGTTTCATTGTTTTATTCATTATTTTTTTAATATTTTATATATATATATATATATATATATATAAAAACTAAGAAAGGAATTTGGCTCTACATGGCTGTATACATAAATGTATTCTGAGTCTTTCGAATATTTATAATAACATTTGATTCGTTTGCAATTATGCAAACAAGCCTCAATTTTATAGGAATGTCAGTAGAATGAACACTTCATCCTTGCTCTTGTGTTGGCATGCGAACAGAATAGCAGACACTAATATGCAAATAAGGCCGATCAGTAACTGTATTTTTGAAAATAGCATAGATTTTCACTAGCTCTGATAGTGTGGGAGGTGAACAGTGAGTGGTACTCATGAAGGGTGATACCCAGAAACATTAGTGTTTGCAGTTCTGTTCTCATGCCAACACAAGAGCAATAATAAAATGTTCATTCTACTGACATGCCTATAAAATTTAGGTTTGTTTGCATAATTGCAAACAAATCGAATGTTAATATTAATATTCGAAAAACTCAGATTACATTTATTGTGTTCAGCTATGTAGAGCGAAATTTTCTTTTTTATATGAATTTGGCAAAGCCGGCCATTTATCGCTCGTATACAGGAAACTGACTGGCCAGTCTCTGTTATGCAAGTCTGGCTGAGCATTGGATCTGCTAATATGCAGATCTGACTGATCAGCCTGTCTGCTAATATGCAAATCAGGCCGATCAGTCAGTGTATTTTTGAAAATAGCATATATTTTCATTAGCTCTGACAGGTTGGTAGGTGAACAGAGAGCTGTACTGATGAAGGGTGATACGTAGAAATATTACTGTCTGCAGATCTGTTCGCATGCTAACACAAGAGCAAGAATGAAGTGCTCATTCTACAGACTTGGCTATAAAATTGGGGCTTGTTTGCATAATTGCATACAAATCGAATGTTATTATTAATATTCGAAAAACTCAGATTGCATTTATTATATATACTAATATATATTAATATATACATTTATTATTATTACTATATATATATATATATATATAAATATATGTGTATATATATATATATATATATATATATATATATATATGTGTGTGTGTGTGTGTGTGTGTATATAATAGGAACAAAGAGGGAGTGGGGGAAACCCAGTCAAGCGTTGAAAGTGAAATCTATACACCAGATTCTAAGTGTAGCGAAGAAGAGGAGGGAGGGGTGAAAGAATAGGTAAATCGAAAGGCAGTAAAGAAAACCCATTATAAAAATAAATATATAAAAATCAATTTCTGGTTACTAACCCATTTCCACAATCACCAAACCTCTCATTGGTATTGCTAAGCTATAGAAAAGTTTAATAGGTGGAGAATGGTAACAATACTATATACGATATAGTAGTGAAATCATTTTATAAAGCCGGCTTTATAGGGGGTCTAACAAACTGCTATAGATATTTAATAATGAGCCAATGGTATCTTACAATGACAGGTTAATAAGTTGAGAAGAAAAAATACTAAGATACTACTACAAAATACTAATACAAAATATTAATACAATAATACTAATACAAAAATACTAATACAAACATTCTAATACAAAAATAATAATACAAAATACCACTAAGAAATTTTGAAACCACAGAAATGGAGCAGCAACCAGAAAGAAAACAATTTACTGGGGTCTAACACATCTGCTATAAAAAACGTAATCGGCCAATTCTATCTTAAAATTAGGGGGGAGGGGTACTGAGGCTACAGAGGATCGATGGGCTGCATCGGGGTCGGCGAAAGTTGAAAAAAAGACGAGGAAGGAGATCTAGGGTGGAAGGACTAGGAAGAGATAGGGGGAAGAAGGAAACATAGAGGAAAAGATAAAAAAGTTACGTCTACCTTTGCATGCTGGGGTTACCCCTTACAAAATCGGTAAGTGGGGGTATCAGCCCTTGTGTTTGCATGCGGTTACCAGTTCGGTTACTAGTTTGTGTTTCCCCCACACCCTCTTTGTTCTACCTGCAAGTTCAGCCACCCCTACCTCCCACCAAATGCCATGATACATTCATCTGTCTTTACAACAAACTTTTAACCAATCCTCTCGACAATTACTATCTTCCCAAATAAGGAAATACCCCCTGAGAAGTTCGGCTATTTATTTACCAGGCTAACAATTCCTATTTAGTCCAGAAATAGCCATCAAAACAGCTTGAGCTCTGCCGTTGGGGTCATACTTGTTTATATTACCCACTCTACTACCCTAAGTATTGAGTTCTTTGGTGCGTTATGGTCCATCTGGTTCCTTACCACAATTCCTTCGTTATATATATATATATATATATATATATATATATATATATATATATATATATATATATAATAATCTCATTATATATGTATATATAATAATATATATATATTTATATGTATATATGTATATATAGAGATGTATACATAGAGAAGTATATATATATATACATACATATATATATATATATATATATATATATATATATATATATATATATATATATATATAGTTATGTAATAAACAACATAAGGCAATTATTCCATTTACCAGTGGTTTCTTAAAAGCAAAACATTTTGCTTTCAATCATCAGAATGAAAAAATCCTGGTCGAGGATTAGGTGTATTCATTTCATGAAAATCATGATTTTTTCATTCTGATGATTGAAAGCAAATTTTTTTGCTTTTAAGAAACCACTGGTAAATGGAATAATTGCCTTATGTTGTTTATTACATAAATATTAAGCTCTGTTACATACATAGAGCACTCTTTTTTCCTGGTCTTTTCCGACGGAATTACTTCATTTATATATATATATATATATATATATATATATATATATATATATATATATATATTTATATATATATATATATATATATATATATATATATATATATATACATATATATATGCATATGTCTGTGTCATTGGTTTTATAAATTATTTCTGCTCCAAGAGTAAGTTAGTAATTTGACAAATATATATTAATGGAATAAGAACCACATGAAATAGTTTCCTGGTTTGACGTGATCGACTAAAACTTTAAAGCCAATGTCATTGCAAGGCCGATATGGTGAAATCATTTAAAGAAAATGTGTGCGTCTCTATATGTGAATGTACAAATGTGTATCTATGTTTGTATTTGTGTATGCGTTCTATGAGTGTCGGGATGAGTGTGTGTGTGTGTGTGTGTGTGTGTGTGTGTGTGTGTGTGTGTGTGTGTGTGTGTGTGTGTGTGTGTGGGTGTGTGTGTGTGTGTGTGTTTATGTATTCATAAGATTATATGTGTACTTGTAAAAATGCCATTGATAAGGATGTACCGGAAATTAAAAACTGGTCGCCCAATAAATCACAAAATAATTCTGTCACCAAAAGCTTATTGCTACAATTTACTTCAGACAAAGTAGCCTCGTTTTAGAACAGTACGTCCAATTAATGTCTTATCAAGCAAAATACAAAAATAGGCATGAACAATTTCTAAATAACTCTAATACATTCGCTACATCTTCATTAGACCTATTTAGTGATGGTAATGATAAAGATGAAGATTATACAGATCATGATGATAATAATGATGAGAATATATTGTTGATGATGATCATGATAACCATGGTAAACATCATGATGAGGGTGATGCTGATGATGGTAATGACGATGATGATGATGATGATGATGATGATGATAATGGTGATGATGATGACTACAATGATGGTGATGATGATGATGAAGATGATGATGATGATCATCATCATCGTGTTCACTTGGAAACATTATTAAGAGGCTTAATCCGATCAAACCCACGTTTATTAAGATGATTTTCATGAAATGAATAAAGCTAATAAAATTAAGATAACGATGATAATGATGAGGATGATGAAGAAGAGGAAGAAAAAGTGGGGTAAATATTTCATTTCGTTACTCAGAACAGCAATATAATAATATTAATAATAATAATAATAATAATAATAATAATAATGTTTTCTTTATTAACCACAAGGGTTCACATAAAGTAGACATTAAGGACAGTACAGGACAATACAGGACGGTACAAATGGGCATTTCTGCGTGTAAAAAAACAGAGGTTGAAATAAAATAACAAAGAAAAATTCCCCAATAGGGGGGAGACTTCCAAGGTACATTTGTGGAGAAAGCCCATTAAAAGACCACAGTGGCCCTGACCACCAGGGCAAGTGCCCTCTCCCAGTTTTCCACCTTTAAATTACAGACACATACTCAGAGAAGGCCCATTCATTCGGGCCATACTTGCTTCTCTCACCCATCTTTCAACAAAATGCTGGGAAGAGAGCACTTCCCTCTCTACCTTGATTTTCCTTTTCAAATGAAATTTGAAAAAGTTAATCAGGGCATCACCGAAGAGGTAAGTGCTCGTCTTCAGCCCTTTCAAACGTGTCCACCATACTATCTCTTTCGCCATGGCCACCAGACAGATAAAAACTGCCTGCCCTTCCAGGCTAAAGGAAGGGGGCGGGGCAATCCTCAAGATGGACTCAGCTGACAGCCGGATCCGTCCTACACGTGACAGCAGGTGTTCGACATAAACCCACAAGTCAGCAATGCTCGGACACTGGACGAGTGCATGCAGGACGGTTTCGTCGCCCTGCGCGCATCTCGGACATGCCCGGCTGACGGCACCTCCATGCCTGTAGAGTTTATCCCGAACTGGCAAAGCTCCTCGGTAGCACTGCCAGGCCAGGGATTTCTGGAAGTTGTCCATAGGCCCCGGCCAGAAAGTCCTTCCGAAGAGATTGGCTAGTTGATTTTCGTCGACGCCTAGAGTTTCTCCAAGTACGTCGTCGCTCTTCCCTTCCACTAATCCCCTATAGAACGCCAAGGTGGAGTTTCCACCGATCACATTGCCCGATTGGTCGAGGGCTGTGAGCGCCTGAAGACATTCCAGTCTCCAAGCGCTCCCTCTCGGTCTTCGCTTGACCCAGGACTGCAGCTCCGTCAAGGAGACGAGCTGGGGAAAAACGTGTCTTGCAAACGGCGACCACACCTGATCACCGTCGAGGAAGAGGTGGAGATGTCGTAGCCTGAGCGCGTGTCTGCGCATCATCAGCCACGGCATGCCCAGCCCTCCACGTAGCGGGTGTTGACAGCAGATGGACCGCCTGACCATCGGAGCGCGTCCCTTCCACAAGAAGCGAAAGAGCAAACGCTCCAGCGCAGTCAGGCGGGGCTTAGGACAAGGTACGACGGTCAGGCGGTAGTAGATGACGGATGCGATGTACGCATTCGCCACCTCCGCTCGACCTTTCAGGATAGCTTCCTCTCGGCCCATTTCTGGGTGAGAGAAGCCACCCTGCTCGTCACCTCGTCCCAGTTTTTGTCCGTCTGGAGGTCTGGACCGAATCAGACTCCTAGCAATTTAACCGGTCCCCTAGCAATTTAACCGGACCTACCTCTCCAGGTGCCGAGCTGCAGGCCCACTGACTTTTCCTGGTTCATCATTGCTCCTGTCACCGCTTCGTATTCTCTTAGTGTAGTGCCGATCGCCTCGATGTGTTTGGCGTTCGACACCACTACGGTGACATCGTCGGCATATGCTGACACGGATCTTCCGCATCCTAGTTTGTGCAGTAATGGCTCGAGAGTCAATACGTACAATAGGGACGAGAGGGGACATCCTTGGCGGACCGAGCGCATGATGTTGAACGGTTCCGAAAGGTGACCGTTCACTCTCACTACAGAGCAGGTGTCGCTGTGCATGGCAGCGATCCAGCCTCTGAAGACAGGCCCAAAGCCAGCCGCCCTCAGGACTGCC
The DNA here is from genome assembly GCA_964016885.1 of Eledone cirrhosa. NCBI lineage: Eukaryota > Metazoa > Mollusca > Cephalopoda > Octopoda > Eledonidae > Eledone > Eledone cirrhosa. The sequence goes on from OZ024743.1 coordinate 115,753,053, forward strand.
GTTAGGTAACAATGGTCGACCCTATCGAATGCTTTCGACTGATCTAAATTGATCAAAGACCCACCCGTGCCAGGTTCCCTAGCTACCCTCTCTACGATGTATCGCATGAGGTGGAGGTTGTCGTGGATGGATCTGTCGGGAATGGCGCATGTCTGCGCCTCTCCCACCAGACCACCAACGAGAAGCGCCAACCTCTTTGCTAGCACCTTGGCCAAAATCTTGAACTCTGTGTTTAGCAGAGTTATGGGCCTAAAATTATCTATGTTATCCCCCTTGTTCGGATCCTTTCTCAGCAGCGCCACCGCTCCTCGGCTCACAGAGCTGGGAATTCTCCCGTTCTGTTTCCAGTTGCAGTAGACGTCCGCCAAGAGGCCTCCGAACAAGTTTGGCATTTGTACGTAAAGTTCATAGGGCAGACCATCCAAACCAGGCGATTTACCCCTTGTGCAACTAGTCATTGCATCCCGTACTTCAGCGGTTGTTATCGGCTTTTCGCAACACTCCGCCTCAGTGGCCGAAAGCCGCGGCAGTCCGTCGAGGTAGACACTAAAGTCCATCCCTCGATCCGGCCCGCCACTGCCCCCGAACAGTTGAGCGAAGTGTCGCTGAAAAGCTTCACACATTTGCCCGGGATCGAGTAGCATGCGCCCGTCGTGGTCCACCAAAGACCGGATCGTGGCTTTGTTGCCACGACGCGCCTCCGCCACTCGGGCCCATTGAACGGCTTTCGTCCCCTCGTGTCTGAGAGCACGCACCCTAGCTCTGACAACGCAGCCTTCGTGCTTTGCATTGAAGAATTGGTCAAGGGCCAATTTCGCCGCAAGTACGTCGGTCGCGATGCCTTTGCTAAGCGCCTCATCTAATTTTCTAACTAATTCTCCCTCTGCTCTATTTTTCTCTATTGCTAAAGTCTTACTAAACCTAATGGACTCTATTCTAATTGCCCTTTTCAGAGCAAACCACCACTTGTTGTTGACGATGGCCTCCGTCAACGCCCGCTTAACTAGTTCGCTAATCCGGTCTCTCTAGGCCTTGCGCGCTGGTAAGGACGCGTTTAGCTTCCAGTAGCCGGGTCCTTGTCTATGAAGCCTATCTAAGTCAAGCACACAGATCACGAATTTGTGGTCCGTGTAGCTGACTATCTTGAATTGTGGACAGCCTATGCTAGACCTATCTATTTCCCTACAAAATACTCTATCTAGATATGATCTGGATGACCCTATGCGATTTGTCCAAGTCCACATTGGTACATTCGGGAAATCCATTCGGTACCTGTCAGACAGTTCAAAACGTCTGAGCAGGTTGGTGAGACTCTTGCACCCCCCTTCCCTATCCACTAATCCCACACAATGCCAGCGTGCATCTAAGATCCCGTTCCAGTCGCCCACTAACACTAAAGAGCGGGACGTTCCAAGAAAGGTCTCCAGACGCCGGAAGAAATCAGGCCGCCCTGCTCCTGTCGGGGCATAGACGGCCACTAACCTGAAAGCTTGCCCGTCTCCGCTGGTCACGTCCAGCACCACCAACTTACCTTCTGGGTCCAGGAAGATGGCCCGTATGGCAAGATCCAAACCTCTCCGAAAAAGCACAGCAACTCCTCCCCCCGATCCCAGACGGCTGGGAGATTCGTACACATCGTAGCCGCCGAAGATCGGTGCGAAAGCCTGTGCTTCGGAGATTCTGGTCTCGCTGATGGCCACTACATCTATGTTTAGTGACCCGAGGTCGTTGAGCAGGTGGCCCTGCTTCCATGACGACCCCAAGCCACGCGCATTTATGCTGCCTATTCTGAGTGAGGTCATGTTGAAAAGGAGTGGAAAAGATGGGAAAGACCACTTACCTTACTTCTCGTAGGGGAAGGACGGCTTTTCCATCCTTTTCACTGCTTGTGGCCTCCTCTGGAAGGATGTCCTTATAAATCCTCCTGGAGAGTGCTTGTCGGAAGTCTCCGATGTATTTGGGGAATTTTTGTTTTAGTGTCATGTACGTTTTCTGTGTGATGCGAGTGATTTGTATGTGTGGAGGTGGTGTGAATTTTGGGGTTGTTGTGTAGTCTTTTTCTGTGATGCTGGTGTTGTGTTGGATGTAGTGTAATAATTGCTTGTTGTTCAAATTTAATGCTGTGTAGTGTGTATCGTTTTGGTTGTTTTGTTTTGTTTGCGTTTGTTGTGGGTTTGTTTCTGTTTCGCATTTTGGTGACTTTTGTGGTGTAGGTGATGGTGGTGCTGGGGATAATGATGGTGATGGTGTTGGTGTTTGGGTTGATGGGGTTGGTGATGCTGGTGTGGATGGTGGCATATCTGTCCTAACTTTTTTGTTTCTTAGTTTATTTGTTTCCCTCTGTATTTTGTTTTTGGAGGGGGAAGGAAGAGAATTTTTTCTTTTTTGGTTTCTTTTTTTTTTCCGGATATCGTTTCCCACTCCTCGTCGTCACAATCTGTCTCCAGTTGTGATAGGCCGGGGAGTGGAAAATCCTCCACAGCCGTTAGTTTTGGTTGTGGTGTGGTGGATGGTGTAGGCGCTGGTGCTAGTTCTGAAGCGTTGGGTGGTCGTGGTGTTGGTTTTGCTGGTGGTGGTAGTGGTGTTGGTTTTGCTACTGTTGCTGGGGTTGTTGCTGTTATAGTTGCTTCTGTTGTTGCTGCTACAGTTGTTGCTGCCATCTCTGCTACTGGTGGTGTTGATGGTTGTGTCACTGGGGTGGGTAGGAGAGGTGGCCTCAACCTTTTAGCCTGAGGGCAGAAAGCCTTTAGGTGGGTTCCTTCACCACAAACGACACACCTAGGTCTTCTGCCCTCGACAATTACCGTGAGGTGGCTGCCGTCAGTGAGGTCTATTACCTCTGCGATCTCCTCAATGCTTTTTTGGTCCGCTTGGATCAGGAGCTCCATCCCAGATCCGGACCAGTTTTCCTGCTTTTCTTTTGCTACTGCTATTATTTTCGTGTTGGCTTCGATGCCGGTGAGGACAGCCGCTATTAGCCAGGGAATTTCGATGGCCGGTGGAACGTGGGTCACCCTGATCTTTACGAGTCTCTGGCCACAATAGCTTGGGACGAGTGTGAGGTCGTCACTTTTTAATGGGGCCATGGAGTGTTCTCTAGCCTCCTCTGGTGTTTCAAAGAACACATCCACGGTTCCATACTTTTGCCCACGTCTGATGTGGGTTTTTCTTGCCCACACATGTCCCAAAGCTTTTTGGATTTGGGACTCGGATGCCCGTTCCACTCGGCGCGATTTTACATTTATTGTTCTATACGACACGGTGCACAGGCGCCGATGCTCCATTTTATTAGGTGGGGGGGGGAGGCTGACCCTGTACCCATCTTTCTTTACCATTTGTTTGGCATTTTCTAAATCTTCTTGAGTTACCGTGAACGCTTCGAATTGTTTTGCTACGATGGCGAAACTGAGGGTCGGTTTTATAATGTCATTGTTGTTGTTGTTGCTATCGTTAATATTAATTTTATTTTCAGTTTTGGTGGTGGTGACGTCAGTCGTCTTTGGTGCGGAAGAGTCCATTTTGCTTGATTTCATTTCGACATCACGAGTTAATTTATTTTTTTCTTCTTTTGTTTCTGTTGTCGCGGTGGTGGTGGGGGTGGTGGTTGTCGCGGTGGTGGTGGTGGTGGAGGCTTTAACACCTGCAGTCATTGGTAATGGCGGGAAATGAATGTCTGCCTGAGACAAATTTATAATTATTGCTACTGCTTATATTTTTTTTTGTGTTGGCAAACGTAGTAACATTTACAATGGTGGTGTCGGTGTGAGGTGTTATTTTGTGAGGAAGGCTTTCAGCTGCTTCGTGCAGAGGGGAATTAGCCATTTTTTTTCCAAGAAAATTTTGGATAATAATAAAAGTTAAAAATTTTGGGCACAAGGCCCCAATCTTTTTGGGTGTCCTTTTCGGAAAACAATATATGTGTGCTTATAAACAGTTTACAATAAAATTTTCCATAAATGGCAATTTTTAAACAAACGGAAATAACAAACCTTTGCGGAGCTCACGATAATACGATTTCCTACGTAGGTCGCCAATAATAATAATAATAATAATAATAATAATAATGATAATAATAATAATAATGATAATAATAATAATAATAATAATAATAATAATAATAATAATAATGATTTCTTTATTAACCACAAGGGTTTACATAAAGTAGACATTAAGGACAGTGCAGGACAATGCAGGACGGTACAAATGGGCATTTCTGCGTGTAAAAAAAACAAAAACAGAGGATGTAACAAAAATAACAATGAAAATAACAATGAAAAATTCCCCAATAGGGGGGAGACTTCGGAGGGACATTTGTGGAGAAAGCCCAGTAAAAAGCCACAATGACCCTGACCACCAAGGCAAGTGCCCTCTCCCAGTTTTCCACCTTTAGTTTACAGATATATACTCAGAGTCGGCCCATTCACTCGGGCCATTCTTGCTTCTCTCACCCATCTTTCAACAAAATGCTGGGAAGAGAGCACTTCCTTCTCTACTCTGATTTTCCTTTTCAAATGAAATTTGAAAAAGTCAATCAGAGCATCACCGAAGAGGTAAGTGCTCGTCTTCAGCCCTTTCAAACGTGTCCACCATACTATCTCTTTCGCCATGGCCACCAGACAGATAAAAACTGCCTGCCCTTCCCGGCTAAATGAGGAGGGCGGGGCAATCCTCACGATAGACTCAGATGATAGCTGGATCCGTCCTAAACGCGACAGCAGGTGTTCGACATAAACCCACAAGTCAGCAATTTTCGGACACTGGACGAGTGCGTGCAGGACGGTTTCGTCGCCCTGCGCGCATCTCGGACATGCCCGGCTGACGGCACCTCCATGCCTGTAGAGTTTATCCCGAACTGGCAAGGCTCCTCGGTAGCACTGCCAGGCCAGAGATTTCTGGAAGTTGTCCATAGGCCCTGGCCCGAAAGTTCTTCCGAAGAGATTGGCTAGTTGATTTTCGTCGACGCCTAGAGTTTCCCCAAGTACGTCGTCGCTCTTCCCTTCCACTAATCCTCTATAGAACGCCGAGGTGGAGTTTCCACCGATCACATTGCCCGATTGGTCGAGGGCTGTGAGCGCCTGAAGACATTCCAGTCTCCAGGCGCTCCCTCTCGGTCTTCGCTTGACCCAGGACTGCAGCTCCGTCAAGGAAACGAGCTGGGGAAAAACGCGTCTAGCAAACGGCGACCACACCTGATCACCGTCGAGGAAGAGGTGGAGATGTCGTAGCCTGAGCGCGTGCCTGCGCATCATCAGCCACGGCATGCCCAGCCCTCCACGTAGCGGGTGTTGACAACAGATGGACCGCCTGACCATCGGAGCACGTCCCTTCCACAAAAAGCGAAAGAGCAAACGCTCCAGCGCAGTCAGGCGAGGCTTAGGACAAGGTACGACGGTTAGGCGGTAGCAGATGACAGACGCGATGTACGCGTTAGCCACCTCCGCTCGACCTTTCAGGGATAGCTTCCTCTCCGCCCATTTCTGGGTGAGAGAAGCCACCCTGCTCGTCACCTCGTCCCAGTTTTTGTCCGTCTGGAGGTCCGGACCGAACCAGACCCCTAGCAATTTAACCGGTCCGTCCGTCCAGCGCCCGACGACGCTGTTGGACGGCATGGACCTGCCTCTCCAGGTGCCGAGCTGCAGGCCCACTGACTTTTCCTGGTTGATCATTGCTCCTGTCACCGCTTCGTATTCTCTTAGTGTAGTGCCGATCGCCTCGATGTGTTTGGCGTTCGACACCACTACGGTGACATCGTCCGCATATGCTGACACGGATCTTCCGCATCCTAGTTCGCGCGGGACTCCCCTCAACGTCTCCAGTTTGTGCAGTAATGGCTCGAGAGTCAATACGTACAAGAGGGACGAGAGGGGACATCCTTGGCGGACCGAGCGCATGATGTTGAACGGTTCCGACAGGTGACCGTTCACTCTCACCACAGAGCAGATGTCGCTGTGCATGGCAGCGATCCAGCCTCTGAAGACGGGCCCAAAGCCAGCCGCCCTCAGGACTGCCGCTAGGTAACGATGGTCGACCCTATCGAAAGCTTTCGACTGATCTAAATTGATCAAGGACCCACCCGTGCCAGGTTCCCTAGCTACCCTCTCTACGATGTATCGCATGAGGTGGAGGTTGTCGTGGATGGATCTGTCGGGAATGGCGCATGTCTGCGCCTCTCCCACCAGACCACCAACGACAAGCGCCAACCTCTTTGCTAGCACCTTGGCCAAAATCTTAAACTCTGTGTTTAGCAGAGTTATGGGCCGGAAATTGTCTATGTTATCCCCCTTGTTCGGATCCTTTCTCAGCAGTGCCACCGCTCCTCGGCTCACAGAACTGGGAATTCTCCCGTTCTGTTGCCAGTTGCAGTAGACGTCCGCCAAGAGGCCTCCGAACAAGTCTGGCATCTGTACGTAAAGTTCATAGGGCAGACCATCCAAACCAGGCGATTTACCCCTTGTGCAGCCAGTCATTGCCTCCCGTACTTCAGCGGCTGTTATCGGCTTTTCGCAACACCTCGCCTCAGTGGCCGAGAGCCGCGGCAGCCCGTCGAGGTAGACACTAAAGTCCATCCCTCTACCCGGCCCCCCGCTGCCCCCGAACAGCTGAGCGAAGTGTCGCTGAAAAGCTTCACACATTTGCCCGGGATCGAGTAGCATGCGCCCGTCGTGGTCCACCAAAGACCGGATCGTGGCTTTGTTGCCACGACGCGCCTCCGCCACTCGGGCCCATTGAACGGCTTTCGTCCCCTCGTGTCTGAGAGCACGCACCCTAGCTCTGACAACGCAGCCTTCGTGCTTTGCATTGAAGAATTGGTCAAGGGCCAATTTCGCCGCAAGCACGTCGGTCGCAATGCCTTTGCTAAGCGCCTCGTCTAATTTTCTAACTAGTTCTCCCTCTGCTCTATTTTTCTCTATTGCTAAAGCCTTACTAAACCTAATCGATTCTATTCTAATCGCTCTTTTCAGAGCAAACCACCACTTGTTGTTGACGATGGCCCCCGTCAACGCCCGCTTAACTAGTTCGCTAATCCGGTCTCTGTAGGCCTTGCGCGCTGGTAAGGACGCGTTTAGCTTCCAGTAGCCGGGTCCTCGTCTATGAAGCCTATCTAAGTCAAGCACACAGGTCACGAATTTGTGGTCCGTGTAGCTGACTATCTTGAATTGTGGACAGCCTATGCTAGACCTATCTATTTCCCTACAAAATACTCTATCTAGATATGATCTGGATGACCCTATGCGGTTTGTCCAAGTCCACATTGGCACATTCGGGAAATCCAATCGGTACCTGTCAGACAGTTCAAAACGCCTGAGCAGGTTGGTGAGGCTCTTGCACCCTCCACCCCTATCCGCTAATCCCACACAGTCCCAGCGTGCATCTAAGATCCCGTTCCAGTCGCCCACTAACACTAAAGAGCGGGACGTTCCAAGAAAGGTCTCCAGACGCCGGAAGAAATCAGGCCGCCCTGCTCCTGTCGGGGCATAGACGGCCACTAGCCTGAAAGATTGCCCGTCTCCGCTGGTCACGTCCAGCACCACCAGCTTACCCTCTGGGTCCAGGAAGATGGCCCGTATGGCGAGATCCAAACCTCTCCGAAAAAGTACAGCAACTCCTCCACCGGATCCAGGACGGCTGGGAGATGCGTACACATCGTAGCCGCCGAAGATCGGTGCGAAGGCCCGTGCTTCGGAGATTCTGGTCTCGCTGATGGCCACTACATCTATGTTTAGTGACCTGAGGTCGTTGAGCAGGTGACCCTGCTTCCATGACGACCCCAAGCCACGCGCATTTATGCTGCCTATTCTGAGTGAGGTCATGTTTAAAATAGAGTGGAAAAGATGGGAAAGACCACTTACCGTATTTTTGGTAGAGGAGGGATGGTTTTTACATCCCTTTTCACTTGATCGTCTGGTGAAGGGACCGTTGAATCGTCCCTTCGGCTGGTCGTCGGCTCTTCTAAGAGAATGTCTGAATATACTCTTCGATTAATGGTTCCTCCTAGGTCCCTGAAATCACCAACTGCGTTGGGGAATTTCGTTTTAATGTTTGTGTATTGTTTCTGTGCTATTTTTAGCAGTCTTATGTTAGTTGGCGTTTTGATTGGTGCTGGTATTATGTAGTCCTGTTGTGAAATGTCTGTGTGTTCAATTATGTAAGTCATTAGTTTCTTGTTGTGTGTGTTTATTGCCGTGCATTTGTTTTTCTGGGGGTGGGGTGTGGTTCTGCTATTTTCTTGTCGTTGTTGCTGGGTGTGTGTGTTTTGTTGTTGTGTTTGCGATGTTGGTGCTTGTGGTGTTGAAGGTGTTGTTGGCGGTGGGGTTGTCGCCGGTGGTGATGGTGGTGCTGGTGTGGGTGGTGATGGTGTTGGTGGTGTTGCTGCTGTGGGTCTCTTTGCAGTAGACTTTACCCTTTTCTCATTTCTTTCCTCCCTTTTCAAAGGCGACGATGCGCTGCTTCTGCGTTTGTGCCTTCTTGAGACCTTTTGCCATCCCTCTCCCACCTCACACTCCATGTCTGATTCTGTAAGGTCGGGGAGGGGTACCAGCTCCACTCTTTCACTTGTTGTTGTTGGTGATGTTTGCACTGGAGTCTCTGTTGCAGCTGCATTTGGTATTGCTGTTGTTGTTGTTAATATTTCCACTGCTGCTGCTGTCTTTGATTTCCGTGGAGTGGGTATGGGTGCCACGGACCTATCGTTCCTGGTTGCCGCTTGTCCTGTTGCTGGTAGCCGTGGAACCGGATTCGGGAGGAGGGGGGTTTTCTCCTTTCTCAGGGTCTTCTCGTTGCAGAAGGCCCTTAGGTGAGTTTTCGATCCACAGCGAAAGCATTTCGGGCGTTTGCCCTCAACACTTATGGGCAGTTGAGTGCCGTTATCGAAGTCTATCACATCCGGGATAGCTTCGATGCACTCCTGGTTGGTTTGGATTAGCATCTCAATGGAGGAGCCGACCCAATCTTCTCTTACTTTTTTCTGTACTTGCAGTACAGTTGTTTTGTCCTCGATTCCGACGAGGACAGACGCGGCCAGCCAAGAAGGGGTCATTCCGGGGGGGACGTGGGTCAGTTTGACCCTCACAATGTTTTGCCCACAGTAGGAGGGCACCAACACCATTTCCTCGCTCCTTAGGGTCACTACTGATTGGGCCTTTGCCTCCTGGGGTGTGGCAAAAAGTACGTCTACGGTGGCATATTTTTTGCCTCGGGTGATGTGCGTTTTCCGCTGCCACACAGACCCCAAGGCTTTTTGTATTTGGGCCTCTGTGGCTCTTTCCACCCTACGGGATTTTGTACTTACTGTACGGTACGTGACCGTACAGCGCTCTTGGGTTTCGAAAAAATTTTTCGCTGCCTTGCAGATTGCTCGGTGTCCGTTCTTTGTCACCATCTTCTTCGCTTCCTCTAATTCCTCATTTGTTATGAGGATTGTTTCCAAGTTTTTCGCAATACCTGCAAATGAGATTGGTTTTTCTCTGCTGTTGTTGTCGTCAGAGCTGCTGGTACTTTTGTTGTTGCTGCAGGTACTACGACTACTGCCTCCGCCGCTGTTGCTGTGGTTGTTGTTGGTGTTGCTGCTGCTAATGCTGTTGTTGTTTATGCTGCTGGTGATGCTGTTGCGGCTGCTACTGTTGTTTTCATTGTCACTGTTGCTGTTGTTATTACGGCTGCTACTGCTATTATTCCTGACGTCAGACGAATGAACTGGGTTTTCGTATTTCCCGCACACCTGTTTCGTCGCTGTCGTCGTCGTGGAGAAACCTTGCACGCTTTGCACGAGACTTTTCTTTTCTTTCGTCACTTGCGAAAGAGAAGGGAGGGAGAGAGACACATTTAAAGAAGGGAGGGAGAGAGACAATCTTCTCTCTGCTGTAGTGATGATTGAGGAAGAAGAAGACGGAATGAGTGGGAGTGACGTATGAAATTTCTTTTTCGTAGCCATGTTGTTTTTTGTTTAAAATGAAATTTTGGGTACAAAACCCCAATAACTGGTTATTTAACCCCGAAGGGCCAAATAACAGACAGAAAGACCCCTCTCACGAGGAGGAGGGTGTCTTTATCAACAATTTGGTTCAAGTTTTAAACAATTTACAATTGTTTTAACGGTTAAAAATTACTATACCTTACAGAGCCGAGCCTCCGTCAACCATGGCATTCAATAATAATAATAATAATAATAATAATAAGAAGAAGAAGAAGAAGAAGAAGAAGAAGAAGAAGAAGAAGAAGATGAAGAAGAATAATACTAATAATAATAATGCTTTCTTTATTAACCGCAAGGGTTTACATAAAGTAGACATTAAGGACAGTAGAGGACAATACAGGACGGTACAAATGGGCATTTCTGCGTGTAAAAAAAACAGAGGATGTAATAAAAAAATAACAATGAAAAATTCCCCAATAGGGGGGAGACTTCCGAGGGACATTTGTGGAGAAAGCCCATTAAAAGACCACAGTGGCCCTGACCACCAGGGCAAGTGCCCTCTCCCAGTTTTCCACCTTTAATTTACAGACACATACTCAGAGAAGGCCCATTCATTCGGGCCATACTTGCTTCTCTCACCCATCTTTCAACAAAATGCTGGGAAGAGAGCACTTCCCTCTCTACCCTGATTTTCCTTTTCAAATGAAATTTGAAAATGTTAATCAGGGCATCACCGAAGAGGTAAGTGCTCGTCTTCAGCCCTTTCAAACATGTCCACCACACTATCTCTTTCGCGATGGCCACCAGACAGATAAAAACTGCCTGCCCTTCCCGGCTAACGGAAGAGGGCGGGGCAATACTCACGATGGACTCAGCTGATAGCTGGATCCGTCCTACACGTGACAGCAGGTGTTCGACATAAACCCACAAGTTAGCAATGCTCGGACACTGGACGAGTGCGTGCAGGACGGTTTCGTCGCCCTGCGCGCATCTCGGACATGCCCGGCTGACGCACCTCCATGCCTGTAGAGTTTATCTCGAACTGGCAAAGCTCCTCGGTAGCACTGCCAGGCCAGGGATTTCTGGAAGTTGTCCATAGGCCCCGGCCTGAAAGTCCTTCCGAAGAGATTGGCTATTTGATTTTCTTCGACGCCTAGAGTTTCTCCAAGTACGTCGTCGCTCTTCCCCTCCACTAATCCTCTATAGAACGCCAAGGTGGAATTTCCACCGATCACATTGCCCGATTGGACGAGGGCTGTGAGCGCCTGAAGACATTCCAGTCTCCAAGCGCTCCCTCTCGGTCTTCGCTTGACCCAGGACTGCAGCTCCGTCAAGGAGACGAGCTGGGGAAAGACGTGTCTAGCAAACGGCGACCACACCTGATCACCGTCGTGGAAGAGGTGGAGATGTCGTAGCCTGAGTGCATGTCTGCGCATCATCAGCCACGGCATGCCCAGCCCTCCACGTAGGGGGTGTTGACAGCAGATGGACAACCTGACCATCGGAGCGCGTCCCTTCCACAAAAAGCGAAAGAGCAAACGCTCCAGCGCAGTCAGGCGGGGGTTAGGACAAGGTACGACGGTCAGGTGGTAGTAGATGACGGACGCGATGTACACGTTAGCCACCTCCGCTCGACCTTTCAGGTATGGCTTCCTCTTGGCTCATTTCTGGGTGAGAGAACTCACCCTGCTCGTCACCTCGTCCCATTTTTACTCAGTCTGGAAGTCCGGACATAACCAAACCCCTAGCAATTTAACCGGTCCGTCCGTCCACCGCCCGACGACGCCGTTGGACGGCATGGACCTGCCTCTCCAGGTACCGAGCTGCAGGCCCACCGACATTTCCTGGTTAATGAATGCTCCAGTCACCGCTTCGTATTCTCTTTGTGTAGTGCCGGTCGGCTTGATGTGCTTGGCGTTCCACACCACTACGGTGACATCGTCCGCATATGCTGACACGGAGCTTCCGCATACTAGTTCGCGCGGGACCCCCCTCAACGTCTCCAGTTTGTGCAGTAATGGATCGAGAGTCAATACGTACAAGAGGGATGAAAGGGGAAATCCTTGGCGGACCGAGCGCATGATGTTGAACGGTTCCGAAAGGTGACTATTCACTCTCACCGCAGAGCAGATGTCGCTGTGCATGGCAGCGATTCAGCCTATGAAGACGGGCCCAAAACCAGCAGCCCTTAGGAGTGGCGCCAGATAATGATGGTCGACCCTTTCGACAGCTTTCAACTGATATAAATTGATCAAGGACCCACCCTTTCCAGGTTCCCTAGCTACCCTCTCCACGATGTATCGCATGGGGTTGAGGTTGTCATGGATGAATCTGTCGGTAATGGCGCATGTCTGCGCCTCTCCTACCAGACCACCAACGACAAGCGCCAACCTCTTTGCTAACACCTTGGCCAATATCTTGAACTCTGTGTTTAGCAGAGTTATGGGCTTGAAATTATCTATGTTATCCCCCTTGTTCGGATCCTTTTTCAGCAGCGCCACTGCTCCTCGGTTCACAGAGCTGGAAATTCTCCCGTCGAGTTGCCAGTTGCAGTAGACATCCGCCAAGGGCCTCCGAATAAGTCTGCCATCTGTACGTAATGTTCATAGGGCAGACCATCCAAACCAGGTGATTTACCCCTTGTGCAGCCAGTCATTGCCTCCAGTACTTCAACTGCTGTTATCGGTTTTAGCAACACTCCGCAACACTGGCCGAGAGCCGCGGCAGTCCGTTGAGGTAGACACTAAAGTCCATCCCTCGATCCGGCACGCCGCTGCCCCCGAACAGCTGAGCGAAGTGTCGCTGAATAGCTTCACACATTTGCCCGGGATCGAGTAGCATGCGCCCATCGTGGTCCACCAAAGACCGGATCGTTGCTTTGTTGCCACGCCGCGCCTCCACCACTCGGGCCCATTGAACGGCTTTCGTCCCCTCGTGTCTGAGAGCACGCACCCTCGCTCTGACAACTCAGCCTTCGTGCTTTGCATTGAAGAATTGGTCAAGGGCCAATTTCGCGATGCATTTGCTAAGCGCCTCGTCTAATTTTCTAACTAGTTCTCCCTCTGCTCTATTTTTCTCTATTGCTAAAGCCTTACTAAACCTAATGGACTCTGTTCTAATCATTCTTTTCAGAGCAAACCACCACTTGATGTTGACGATGACCCTCGTCACCACCCATTTTACTAGTTCGCTAATCCGGTCTCTGTGGGCCTTGCGCGTTGGTAATGACGCATTTAGTTTCCAGTCTATGAAGCCTATCTAAGTCAACTACACAGATCAGGTATTTGTGGTCCGTGTATCTGACTGTCTTGAATTGTGGACAGCCTATGCTACACCTATCTATTTCCCTAGAAAACACTCTATCTAGATATGGTCTGGATGACCCGATGCGGTTTCTCCAAGTCCACATTGGCACATTCGGGAAATCCAATCGGTACCTGTCATACAGTTCAAAACGCCTGAGCAGGTTGGTAACGCACTTGCACCCTCCTCCCCTATCCGCTAATTCCACACAGTCCCAGCGTGCATCTAAGATCCCGTTCCAGACGCCCAATAACACTAAAGAGCGGGACGTTCCAAGAAAGGTCTCCAGACGCCGGAAGAAATCAGGCCGCCCTGCTCCTGTCGGGGCATAGACGGCCACTAGCCTGAAAGCTTGCCCGTCTCTGCTGGTCACGTCCAGCACCACCAACTTACCTTCTGGGTCCAGGAAGATGGCCCGTATGTCGAGATCCAAACCTCTCCGAAAAAGCACAGCAACTCTAACCCCCGATCATGGACGGCTGGGAGATGCGTACACATCGTAGCCGCCGAAGATCGGTGCGAAGGCCCGTGCCTCGGTGATTCTGGTCTCGCTGATGGCCACCACATCTATGTTTAGTGACCTGAGATCGTTCAGCAGGTGCCCCTGCTTCCAAGACGACTCGAGGTCACGTACATTTATGGTACCTATTCTGAGAGTAGCCATGTTGGCTAGGATAGGAGGAAAACAAGTGAGAGGGGAGAGGTACAAAAAAATTTCCCCTGGCTCTTCTTTAGGAAGAAGGTGGGTGATCCATCCCTCCGAACATTGGTGGGTTTCTCCATGAGAATATCCGTGAATATTCATTTGGTGATGTTCCCTCGGTAGTTGCCAGTTGATGTGGGGAACATTTTTTTTAATGATATGTAATTTTTGTGTAATTTCTATTATTTTTATGTGTGTGTGCGAGGGGGTGGTGCAATTTTGGTGGTTTGTATGTACTTTGTTTCTGTGATGTTGGTGTTGTGTTGAATGTAATTTAAAAGCTTTGTGTTGTCTGTGTCTATGGCTGTGTATTGTGTCTGCTGTTTGGGTGTTGGTGTTTTCTGTGTTTGCTGTCGTGTTGTTGGAGGTGACGATGGGGTAGAGGAGAAGGGCGGTGTGGTGGCGGTGGTGGTGGTGTTGGTGGTGTTGGTGGTGTTGTTGGTGGTGGTGGTGATGGTGTAGGTGGTTGTGTGTGTGTGGCTGTTGATGGTGGTGGAGGAAGGGGGGTAATTTTCATTTTCTTTTTTTTAAGGTTCTTTCTTCCGCTTCTTTTTTTTGGGGGGGGGGGGTTGAGAATAGAGAGTTCTTTCTTTTTTTTGCTGGAATAGTTGTCCACTCTTCGCCCTCATCGTACTCCTTGTCCGATTTGGCTATATCAGGAAGGGGTATGCTTTCCATTGGTTTTGTGGGTGGTGGAAGAGATGGTGTTTTTGTTGTTGGGAATGGTGATTTCTCTTCTGCCACTGTGTTCTTTGTTTGTTTGCCTGCTCCAGTTGCGGGGCACGGAGTGGGGCGAAGGGGTGGGCGCGTGCGTGTTTTCGTAATTTTGGGACAGAATGCCTTATGGTGCGTCTTGTCGCCGCATCCATGATACCTTGGGCAACTACCTTCGACAGTTACGGGTAGATGGCTGCCGTCGTCCAGGTCTATTACATTCTAAAATTAAAGAGTTATAATGTAATACTAGCAAGGCAATTTCTCGTTGTGTTCTTTGTTTATAACTTGGAGAGCCCACGTTAGCAATGTGAATATATTGGGAATAACAGACACGACATATTTGCATTGCAAATGGATATGATTATATTTCGAAAACCGTCATGACTGTCTTCCTACCGATTCTTACCGTTCCGCACTCTAAAGAATGCATAGATATGCAGGATTTAAATTTGTGAAACTACTCAACAAATTAAACCTATTCGGTTTAATTGTAAGTTTTCAAAGACGGTAAGTTTTATTAACATATCACGTATTCTCCTGAATATTTAGCTTTTAATGTAAACCGCCTGTTACAATGCTTTAATCATCAAACAACTTGTTAACAAATATATCTATGAAACTCAGTTTCATATTATATTCCTATTCAAAACACTTATATTTCTCCTCATCAAAATTACGAATTGTGAAGTGTGGGTGATATAATTGCGAATAGTTATATAGAAAGACTTTAGCAAACAATATACCGTGTATCTTTTGCTTTTGTCTTACTATTTGTTCTTCTATGAGAGAAACAGAAAAGAAAATAATGGTATTTAATACATTTTAGGAAGGAGTAAAATATACATTTGACACCAATACCAAAACAAAAAGATGATGCAAGAATAAAAATAAACAACAAAAGAATGACAGACACGAAATTAATATTAAATCACAAATATCTGCGAAGTTGTTTTAAACTGGAAATTGAGTTATATATAAATATGATTGAGTGCGGTGTGTGTGTGTGTGGGTGTATGCGTGTGTGTGTATGTGTATGTGTGTGTGTGTGTGTGTGTGTATGTGTGTGTATGTGTGTATGTGCGTGCGTGCATGTGTGTATATATATATATGTGTGTGTGTGCGTGTGTGTGTATAAGTGTAAGTGAAATTATATACATGTATAAATACATACAGATAGCTAGAGAGATAGAGAGATTTCTAGATATACACACATATTTTCGTGTGTCTATATTTGAGTGTGCGTTTGTATGAATCTATGTGAGTATGTGTGCATATATGCTGTCTGAATTATGTTGTTCAGTGTTGTCCTAGTTCTGGAAATATGTAATAGAATAATGCCAAAAATATAAGTATTTTATTGGAGCATCTGCCATAAATTTGCAAAAACATTTTTAAACGTATTGAAAGTAATTCAGAAGCGAAAACCCTACGGGGTGTGTTAGAAAGGTAACACAGCTAAGAGTCTGTGTCAGCTGTGATTAAGGTATGGATTAATGTGTTGTGTTACCATGTACATCATATACGGGAAGAAAATAACTACGATCTCAGCTTTCTGCAAACATTCTATATTTTTTCACGTGTTTTTGTGCTTTTGTTAAGAGATCCTCAATTTTCGGTCCTCGAGCGACGGGCACAAGGAAACGAATCAAGCCGAAGTTTCTGGTCCGATTGGAGAAAATTCAGTGAAAAGCACATGAAATATTCCAGCAATTGTACAGAGAGAAGATGATGTAACCGTGACGGGTTTCGTGTGGCACAAAAGTGTGAAAGAGTGACGAGAGGACGTGAATGACGACCCCGGGGAATGAACCTCACCAGCGTCTGTAAGACTACCACCTACGATGTGTGCAAGGGGAAGATCTGCACGAAGACGCTGCCGAAACTGCTTGTCGTTGACCAAATTGAACAGCGCATACAGGTGTATCAGAAAATCTTTGAGGCCCTTGAAACCAAGCCAGCCATGCTCGGGAGTCATCCCTGGTGTGTATGCATCTCTCTCTTTCTGTGCATGTATATATATATATGTGTGTGTGTGTGTGTGTGTGTGTGTGTGTGTGTGTGTGTGTGTGTGTGTGTGTGTGTGTGTGTGTGTGTGTGTGAAAAAAGGGAGGGACCGTGACTGTGACAGAATGATAATCAGGTATATCCAATGCTGGATTTCTCCATGTGGAATTCTGATGCTAAATACATTTTTTATTCGATGCACGAGCCTTCGATCAATTTCAGTGATGTTTTTAAATCAGCATCAAGACATTAAACTACTGCGATATATTTACAAGGTTTAAATGTACACCCCAATATTTCTGACTTAATCGATACTCTTTATTATTGAAATTGACACTGAAGGAAGTCATAAACTTTACATTTGTCTTTTCCTCACGAAAGTCTCGGTAGATTTCGTTCGGAAATCAAAAAAGTTTTAAGCAAATGCATACGAGTTATGTTTTTTTCTCTCGATGATTGTGTTCGCAGAAATAAGTTCTTCATTGATCAATATGGCAAATCTGAAGGAAAATATCCGATAGAATATTATTTAAAAGCAAAATATATTATATGTTCCACGACATTTCTTCCGATCGGATTTACGATAAAAATAAATTTGAGTTGAAAAAGAAAATCGGTATTAATACTACCACAACTATAACAACTACTACTACAACAAGTGCAACCATGTCGACTTCTTCTTTTAATACAACCATTACCTCGACTACGGCAACTACCCCTTGCAATTATGTTTGCATGTTGCATAAAGCTGCCATTTTAATATCTAGGTTCAAGGAAGAGAATTGTGCTGATTGCTAGTAACTGTCAAACAATGTTATCTTTCTATCCCCATTTCATTCTAATAGACTCACAGCACATTAGGGAAAAAATAGTTGCAGATGTAAAATATAGTAGAAAGTAAGGTCATACAGATTTATCACTGCAACCATAACATTTTCCGTTCGAATATTAAATCGAATTTCAGTAGTTAAAAATCTATATCGAGGTAAATACAGTTCAGATAATGCTAGACCTGATCACAAAATTATACAATGAGAGTCAAACGTAAATCTATAAATTTAATGGTTTCTTATATAGGCACAAGGCCAGTAATGTGGGGGGAGGGGAAAGTCGATTAAATCGACCCCAGTGCGTGACTGGTACTTTATTTTATTGACCCCATAAGGATGAAAGGCAAAGTTAACCTCGTCCTATAAATTTAATGCGGCATTTATCGACACACAAACACACAAACACACACACATACACACACATACACACACACACACATACATACATTTGTATAAGTATATGTATATATATATATATATATATATATATATATATGTGTGTGTGTGTGTGTGTTTGTGTGTGTGTGTGTGTGCCTTCTTAATTCTCTCAATTCTATTCCATTATTTACATACTCTATATTCATCATTTTCTACGTTACATATACATTTTACCCTGGCTGATTTGTATATTCAGATCCTATCTCTTTTATTCTATCCAGAGAATTGCATACGATGTATAAATATTTGTATCTTTCTATCTTATATGATCGCGCATGCGGTACACGTTCTACATGACTTTTACAAAGTCCGCTAGCAGTATGTTGTTGTTTTTTTGTACTATCTGAAATTGCTGTGCTCCGGTGGATCAAGTATAGTTGGTCAGGTGTTTAGCATAATGTGAGTGCATGATCGGTACCTTATTCCTAGTTTCTAGCCAGAGCGTTGTCTCTGAAAAAGTTAGTTTGTGTTTTGTGTTAGGTTGAGCAATCTATAATTACCGTATTTCCCGGCGTCGAAGACGCTACTTTTTTCCTAAAATAAGTCTCAAAAATCTACCTTGCGTCCTGGAGGCTGAAGGTTGTTTATTTTTTTTTTTCAAATGTTTGGTTGTCAAAATTAGGGTAAACAAAATTAGGGTAAACTATTGTACTGTATTGTTCACATCTGTTGTTTTGCTTTGTTGACTATTTGGAGTCTTGCAGACCCTCCACATATCGTTCTTGTGCAACTATAGAAGTTGCGCCATTTTCTTCGATTAGGAATATGCCAATCAACCCTCTTTCGTTAATCGCAGCACAGGTGGTACATCTAGTCGAGTGCAGAAGATTTCATAGTCATTTCAGTGGGTTTCTCTGACCCTCAGAACACGATGTTTTTAGAGTTGTTTTCTCCTCTTAATGAAAGTGAGCTTTATTAGAAGTCCACTAAAGATTCAGAAAATGGAGGTTGTTTTCTATCTCCTGCATCATTTTCTTAAACAAAGCATTTCTTTTGGTCTTGTCATTTACAGCGAGCTTTTGTTTAGACTGTAATCTGTAGGCGTACTTCTTAACATCCTCTTTGACAATCCTTCTGCACGGATCTGTGAGAGACACAAAGATTGGCTTCTCTAGCGTAACGATCGTTTTGAACTCTGTTCAACAAACTCTCGGAACAAATCAATGTGTCCCAAAAAGTATGTGTCCCAAAAATGCTTGAAATACCTCATGTACCTACTTGTATGAGCCACACTTATATTAGTGTTTCACAGAGAAAACCCAGTGATGGATCCTCCATTGGGAACTTGTTTTTATGTCAGATCTCGTATCTTCTATATGCTGAAATTTTAGTTTGATCCAATAGAAAAGTAATATAGATTCACACAAAATGTGGGCGCGGTACGAGATTTCTCTTAGACTGTTAAATATATATATATATATATATATATATATATATATATATATATATATATATATATATATATATATATATATATATATATATATATATATATACAGAGAGAGAAGGTGAGAGAGAATGAGAGAGAGAGATCGACACTAGTTTTGATTTCCAGCCACTCTCTTCCTTTTGATTAGACCAACTGTAAAAGAGCACCGTTCTTAATTTCAGTAAGATGAAATGTTATTCTACATATACGCTATTTTCGAAATCATCAGTGTGTTA
>OZ024743.1:115780125-115807625 GCA_964016885.1 Eledone cirrhosa
TTGGTGATTTTAGACCTCATTGATGGGCAGCATGAGTAACTAATTTTAACTACATTTCTATTAAATATCTTATAATATCTATGATTAGGGGGAACATGTTTGTCTAAGAGGTCAAGGAATTTCCTTCCTACATTAGTTTTGACAGTTAATATATATATACACACACATACATACACATATATTCATATATACACACTCATATGCACACATACATACACCCACATGTATACTCATACCTGTACACTTATAGACGTACATACAAACACATCTACACACACATATTTATACACATCTACTCAAGTATTTAAGTTCACATATACATTGGGGTGGGGAAGGGGGGATTAATAAAATGTTAGTATACCTCTGAAGGTTGTTCTTCTCTTCAACGAACGAATGTTTGAAAGGCTGGGTATCATCCACTTCTGTTTGGATATTTTTCTTTTTTTAATATGCGATTCTTTAAAGAAAAGAGAAAGCGGCGAGAATCCCGTTAATCGGAGATAGAATATAATTTGTTCGTGTTCAGTAGTGGTTTGTACTTTCTAATGGAGAATTCTTTATATTTTCGGAAATGTTCGTTGTCGAACCATATGTTAAAGAAGGGACAAATTGTGAATTTTCCCTTTCCGCATGCTGCGAAGTGTTCACTGCATGTGGTGTTTCTGAGAGAGTGGTCTCTAATTTATTGTTTATGTATTCGAACTCTGTCATGTAGACCCGTTACGTTTTCACTAATGTAGTATTCTTTACATTGTAGGCAGGTTGCACAGTAAATTAAGGTTTGGGTTTTGCAATTCATGTTTGTATTAACTTTGATAATTCCATCCCGCGATCCGGCCAGTCGCTGCCCCCGAACAGCTGAGTAAAGTGTTGCTGAAAAGCTGCACACATTTTCCCGGGATCGAGTAACATGCGTCCGATGTGAACTTCCAAAGACCGGATCGTGGTTTTGTTGCCACACTGCACCACTGCCACTTGGTCCCATCGAACGGCTTTCGTCCCCTCGTGTCTGAGAGCACGTGCCGTAACTCTGACAATGCAGCCTTCGTGCTTTGCGTTGAAGAATTCGTTGAGGGCCAATTTCGCCGCAAGCTCGTCGGTCGCGATGCTTCGTCTAATTTTCCAACTAGATCTCCCTTTGCTCTATTTTTCTTTATTGCTAACGCCTTACTAAAGCTAATGGGCTCTATTCTAATCGCTCTTTTCAGGACGAACCACCATTTGTTGTTGATGACCGCACCCATTAAAGCCCGCTTAATTAATTTACTAATCGGGTCTTTGTAGACTTTGCATGCTGTCAACGATGCGTTTAGGTTCAAGGAGCCGGGACCCTGTCTATGAAGCCTATCTAAGTCAACCACGCAGATCACGAATTTGTGTGTCGAGAAGTCGACTATTTTGAATCGTGGACCGCCTATCTACACAATACTCTATCTATATACGATCTGGATGACCCGATGCGGTTTGTCCATGTCCACATTGTAACACTCAGGAAATCCAGACGATACATGTCAGAGAGTTGAAAAGTCTGAGCAGGTTTGCAAGGCTTTTCACACCCTCCTCACCTATCCGCTAATCCCACACAGTCCAAGCGTACATCCAAGATCCCGTTCCAATCGCCTACTAACACTAAAAGAGTGGGGCGTTCCAAGAAAGATCTCCAGGCGCCGGAAGAAGTCAGGCCATCCTGCCCCTTTTGGGGCATAGACTACTACTAACCTGAAAGCTTGCGCTGGTCACGTCCATCACCACCAACTTACATTCTGTGTCCAAGAAGTTGGCCCGTATCTGGAGATCCACACTCTCTCCGGAACAATACAGCCAACCCCCACCCCCGAGATCCGGGATGGCTTGGGGATGTGTACATCTAGTAGCCGCCGAAAATGGGTGCGAATGACCGTGCCACGGAGATTCTGGTCCCTCTGATTGCCAGCGCATTTATGTTTAGTGACCTGAGATTGTTGAGCAGGTGGCCCTGCTTCCAAGACAACCCCAGGCCACGTTCATGTATACTGCCTATCTTGAGAGAAGCTATGTTGGTTTAAATTGGAGGAAAGCGAATGAGAGGGGAAACGTAAATAAAACTTTATCTTTGGCTTTCTTTTAGAAAAGGGGTGTGTGATCAATTCCTCCAACCAGTAGTGGATTTCTCCACGAGAATGTCAGAATAACTTTTTTGTTGAGGTTCTCTCCAATTGCCGCGGTGAACTTTTTCTTTAATGTTATGTAATTCTTTTAAGAAACTTCAATCATTTTTCTGTGTGCGGGAGGTTCAATTTTGGTGGTTTGTATATAATTTGTGTTGAATGCAATTTAAAAGCTTTGTGCTTGTCTGTGTTTATAGCTGTGTATTGTGTCTGCTTTTGTGATATTGGTGCTTTCTGTGTTTGTTATGGTTTTGCTCAGAAAAAAAGCGAAGGTACGTCAAAAATGCCAGATTGTTTCATTGGAATTTCTGGCACAAGTATAACAGGAGCAGAAGTGAGAAATGGTATGAACACCAAACGAAAATGGTGGCTGAAAATGAACAGTAGAAGATATGACCATCCAGTGCGATCATTTTATCGTGAATAGAAAGCCGTACATTGTTGTCATGGAAAATAAGAATAACAAGGCATGCATTGTGGATATAGCTTCGCCTTGGTACTGGAGGGTGAATGAGACGGAAAGTGAGAAAGTTGAGCAATTCCAGGAAATTCCTGAAGAGAAAAACCAGGGAATTATGTAGAATCATACACGTAGAAATGGTACCGATTGTGTTTGGTACGCCGGGAGCAGTTGGTAGAAGGTTAGATGCATGGATTCAGAAGCTAGGAATTACCATCAGGATGGGATAGTTGCCGAAAACAGCCTTGCTAGGTAAAGTAAGGATTCTAAGGTGGGTGTTGGATAGTTGAAGGGGAAGGAATGATGCAAAGAACGTCTGGCCATTGGCTCTGGCATGTTCTTTTCGTATAGTGTCGGTGTTTTATTTTATTGACCAGCGTAAGGAATAAAGGCGAAACAAACCTAGGCAGGATTTGAACACGGAACGTAAAGGGAGTCGACTTTATACCGCAAAGCATGGTGTCTGACGCTCTGGCGACTCTGCGAATCCACTGCCGAATAATTTTCTTCAAATCTATGGGGGATAGCGTACTAGCATAACAACGATGTGAATGGATAAATGAAGTCGATCATGAATTATCTAATGAACAAATATGGGAAGGAATTTCAAAAGAAATAATTCAAGAATAAGTTAGAAAAATGCCAAACTAAAGCTCTCCTTTTTGTCACTAAAAAGGTTGATGGTATTACCAATGATAGCTGGATTCCTGGGAACAGTGAGTAGAAATCTTGAGAAGAACACCCGACTAATAGGGATTGCAAGACGGATGGAACACTTAAAAAACCAGCATTGCTTGTAACAGCTCGAATAGTCCGGAAATTACTCGAAAAATAAGGAGTGTTACCCCAGTTCACTGGCAGTGAACAACTAACGCTGTAAAACATCTCCAGCGTTAGAAGCTTAACGAAGAAACAATAATAATAATAATTATTATTATTTTATTTATTAGCCACAATATCTTCCATATAGAATATAATCAAATACTTTCCAAAGTGTTGTGTGCGGCTTTTCAGCAATAATTTGCTCAAGCTTTCGGGTTGAGCTGCAGGTCAACTCGCAAAATTGACAAAATTGACAATGTTTAACTCAGCGGTAACGAAAGTGGAGTGATGTAAAATGCTGACAACTGCCATTGAAATGCATGTATCGGTGCTTTGCTGCACAAGGCGCGAACTATTTGGCTCAGCTCTTGGGGGCCTACATTTATATGCCAGATTCGTTCTGTGACTCCGTCGTTGATTTGTATCAGAACTGGCAGCCGAACGAAAAAGCCCCTGGTTGTTTGAGTCAGAAGGCTGTGGCGCGGTTGAGAATAGATCTGAACAAGAGGGACTGCATCGAACATGTTCAGTCATTAATTCTGCTAAACGCAGAATTCAAGGTTTTGTCCTTATATATATGTGTGATTATTTGTATGTATGTATATCAATGCGCGTATGTTTGTGTATGTGCATGTTTATGTGTATGTATGTATACGTACATGTGTATATATACATACACATAAACATATATATGTATGTATACATATATTTATCTATGTATAAATCCTTTTCCGTAAGTTTGTATCTTTCCCATTTATTGAATTATCTCTTCTCATATCAATCTAACAATGTAGATGTTGAACTCTTTCACGTTTTCATTATCTCAACATATATTTATCTATAGGCCTCATTCACCGTTCTGATCCGAGTTTCCATCTCATTAACTTCTACAGATATATCTAAATATACGAAATACCATCTCAGAAATACAACCGGAATCCTTTGTTTTCTCTACAGTTGAATTATATTGAACGAGCAGGGTGTTCACATTGTCCTTGTGTCACACAAAAAAAGCTAAAACTGCGTGACATATAAGAAGAAATACGCACTGAGGAAATCTTTTCAATCGTAGATAAAGAAAGGAGAAAATCTGAAAGGAGCCTTGAGAATTGAGAATTCTTGCAACAAAAAGTATGTTAACACGGAATATAAGATTATGAAATATATTTCGAATTTGATGTGCTGTGAAATAAATAATATCTATTATATTTGTTTGGGTATAAGGGCAGGTGAATTGGCAGTATCGGTAGAGGGTCGGACGCCATGCTTTCCAGCTTAGTTACGTCCCTTTACGATCTGAGTTAAAATCCCGGTGAGATTAACTTTGCCTTTAATCCTTACGGGGTTGATAAAATAAAGTTCCAGTAATTTACTGGGTAATTGCTGGCTTTGTGCCAAAAGTAGAATCAATTAATTATACGAAACTCTGGATGGTAAGATGTATATTTGGAGGTGCGATTACACTCAGCAGATCTCTCCGTGTGAATCTTTTTTCTAGCCAAATCAGAGGCAATCCAACACACACACACACACACACACATATATATATATATATATATATATATATATTGTAATGTGATGTCGAAACGACAAGAGCTCATCCATCGAGCAGTAACTAATTACAATAACTACACTCCACATTCTTAAATAATCGAGTACTAAGCTGAACAATCGTCATACTCATCAAAACTGGTAATTCTCAAAATATATATACGTAGGCAAACGAAAGAGTGATAGAGAGAAGTAGTGACAGGCAGAAATTGTTCAGTTCTTTATATTTAAAATACTGAATAAATATCAAAGATTCTCCTGAATTAATAAACTCAAATATTTGAAAGGAATTACACCTGAATAGAAAACATTGTCTGGCTTCGAAGTCGAAAATATATTAAATTCCACAAATGTCTTCTTTTCTTATGTTATTTGTCCATATCAATTTATCTCACCTGACGTCGCGCAATAAATATTTTTGGACAAAATTGATTTGCAACAAAGCAAAGACAGCGTTATATATATATATATATATATATATATATATATATAACAAAGGAATTGTGGTAAGGAACCAGAAGGACCATAACGCACCAGAGTACTCAATACTTAGGGTAGTAGAGCGGGAAAAAGGAAAAAGTATGACCCCCGACCGCAGAGATCAAGCCGTTTCGACGGCTATTACTGGAAATAATCCAGAAATAACCGCCGAAAAGGCTTGAGCTCTGCCGTCGGGGTCATATTTTTTCCTTTATATATATATATATACACACACACACATATATATATTATATATTATCTATTGCGCACACACATATACACCCACACACTCACACATCTATATTACTATTTTATTATATATATATATAATATAATAATAGTAATATATATATGTGTGAGTGTGTATGTGCGTGTTTATGCGTGTATACGTGTTTGTGTGTGTGTGTGTGTGTCTGTGTGTGTCTGTGTGTGTCTGTGTGTGTTTAGAATAATGAAAGTAATATAAACGGTGAAGATAAGTTCTTGATTAGTTCATTGCTCTACCATCATTTCAGTGGGTTGATGGAGGACTTATTTCCAAGGCAAGTTTGTAGGCGTCTTTCATTGTTCGTATAGCAGCGTTGTCTCCTTGATTAAACCAAGGGGTGTTCCTACCATCCGACGCCACACCAAGCCTATTTCTCCAGCAGCATTTAGTAGCTGAAGCAGGAACTGCTGAGCTGAACAATCACCACTCCGTTTCAATGTCATCAGTTTACTCAGGGAGTTCTCTGAATGTGGGTGCAATAGTATCTGCATACCTTGTCGTGACTTCATTATGCACCAATGATTCCCTCTTTGCATGTATGTCATCCTGAACCTGCCAGTTCTCTGGCTTCCTTGGCTTTAGATAGCAAACTAGTATAGATAAGTATATGATGAACAGTTGACAGCTGAAACCCTATCATAACACGAACATTCAGCACAGAATCGAGGAGGTCAGAGACAATAACAAAATAACAAGATCCATCATTGATCTCTATCCCTGATTGACGTTATACCATATATATTTGTGGATGTCTTCGTACTGAAAGAAGGTGTTCATAATACAGAATCCATTATTCGAAGAGACGTCTAATAAGGCCTATCTATTCGTATTTAGATCGCGGACGCCATTCCTGCCAATCGCTCCTTCTCATGTCAGGTGGTTAGTGTCAATATGTGTATTGGAATTCTCAGCAGAGCTGTTCTGCTAGAGGACGAATCGCATGTGGCGGATAACTATACTGCCACCAGATATGATATTGTTAATTGCGAAATAAGCGGGCAACTGCCGGACGATTAAGAAACCCTCGACCAACAGCGGTAAACTACTAGCGGAGATGGAGCAATGATTGACATTTGTAGCTTCCGCAATAACTCTCACAACTCAGTAGCGTAGATATGATGAGGCGATTCAAGGCTGCCTAGTCTCCGAGTGTTTGAGAAAGTACCAGCTTGGTTTCAGACCACTGAAACTGAAACTGCAATACCATAAGAGGAACAAACAAGAACCACATCGCATCATCCTTTGCATTGATTAACTAGAGACGTGTTCAGGCCTTAAGAAGAGGGGCGTGTTTTAAAATGATATTGCAGTCTCCATTTCATGCCCCCAAAACTGGCGATGGGCCTGTAACCTGTCATGAGAGGTGTGTTATGAGCGCTCAAAAGCTGCTTACTCCGAGACACCAAAGAGGGCCCAACAGGGAGAAAACCATGACAATTGGAACATGGAGAGATCACAACCATTAAAAGTAAGGATCAGGAACTAATGGAGTTGGCTAGATGCTACCGGCTAGATACAGGCGAGGTTTCCTCAAAATGTTACGTGGCTCCGATACTGTAGATTTGGATGGGAAATGGAGACTCCACTAGTCAGGTGTGGCGCCAGAGATTACTGCACGGGCGGGATTAGGGATACCCACATACCCAGAGCTATTAGATTGCGTTATGGACTGGATACCATTCGGAGGGATAATTTGCCTCTTGTAGCTTAGGCTGAAAAATAGGTATCTGGGGGTGGTGCAAGTTTATGCACCAAAACAAGGAGTCTGCATACAGATCCTTCCTTGATGAAGTCTCTGCAGCGTTGCATGTAGTTAACACTGAATCATATATCCTGATGGGAGACTTCAATGCATTGTTGGCTCTGACCATCTGGCATAGAGATGAGTGCTTGGAAGAAATGGCGACCATATTCTGTCAATTGGTGTAAGGTGCGGTTCACAGAAACGTACAGACCAGCTAGTATTCATATAAGTATCTAGTTTAATTGATCATTTATGTAATAAATTAAACTCCAATGGAACGCAATGTCAAACCACCTTAAATATGTGCAAAGAAATCTTGTCAACATGAACATTTAGAAATACGTTAACAATAATAATTTTATATTTCTACTACGCGTGGCATAGAAGAAATATTGTGAGTTTGATTCCAGTTGGCTTGTTGAATACTTAATCAAGATTATATGCTTCACGTTGCTCCAGACTACTTGCCTGGCAAACAATTAGTTGTACCTGTAACACAAAGCGGACCGCATTATCACACACACTGTCGCGCTGAATCTCTTCAAGAATTACGTTAAGCTTGCGTGTCAGTGGAATGCTCAGCCAGTTTCACATAACTTTCAAGTGTAGGTTTTTTTATTCATCGTATCACCTGGAACACTCGCCATGTCGTAGGAACAAATGGAGGTCCCAAACTCATATGAATTTACTGCCATGAATTTACTTCCAATGTATTAATATTAGTAATTAAACCTCGTGAATGATACACATTAGTTTCCTCCCATATATATTATAAAAGTAGCGTATGTTTTCAAAAAATCGATACAGATTGCTAAGGTTGATTATTTTTCATCCATACCCAAAGTATGAACATCATTTACCATAATG
Source organism: Eledone cirrhosa (assembly GCA_964016885.1). NCBI lineage: Eukaryota > Metazoa > Mollusca > Cephalopoda > Octopoda > Eledonidae > Eledone > Eledone cirrhosa. Next base: position 115,788,465 of record OZ024743.1, read on the forward strand.
CATTCATGATTATTATTATCATTTTGAAAGACATTACAAGTACATTAAAACGAATCATGTTTCACTATAATCATTTCATCAATATTCATATAGAAATTTGCATAAAACTTTGTAATTGCCAGAGGGATGATAATATGTAGTTCATATAAACGTTCATATAAATGTTTATAAACATCTATGCTGGGATATTAATGGCTTCAGATATTATGTTGCCGTTATTCAATTCAGAACGTATGTGTGTTCACTATCATGTTACTGTAATCAACACAGTCCTTTCTCTTTTCTTTATATGCTTTTAGTTATAATGGTTCTAAGGAAATCATTATAAATGCATACATAGCTGAAATTTATAATGAACTAATATATATACCTCATGAGTAATACCTCGATATTGACAAACACTTACGTGTAACACATGCATATATATATATTTCGTTTTCATTTTATTACAACTCATCGTTTTCGGTATGCCTGACCGATTTAACTCACTCAATATGCAAATTAGGCTGCTCAGCCGTTAATTTTCATAAGGAAAGTATATACTTTCGAACGTTCAACTATCTGGCAGATGGGTATACGGTGCTGATGATAGCTAACAAGCTTGAAACTAGTACATCGTTCCTGTGTCAGTGTTGAACAAAAAGGTGACGTGGTTGCCTTAACACCGTATGGCATAAATTCAGGCTGTTCAGTTTGTTTACAAACGAACAAAGCGGCGTTATAATAAGCGTCCGCTAAACTGATGCGTGCATATATGTATGTGTACCTGTATGTATATATATACGTATGTATATATATATATATATATATGCATGCTACTGTACGTCTGTATACATATATGTATGTACGTATACATACATACTTACATTTAAGTAAGTGCCATACTAAGAGTGAGAAATAAAATTTCGTTTTCATTTTTTTCAACTTATATATATATATATATATATATATATATATATATATATATATATATATATATATATATATAAAAGAGAAAATGAGGTTTTTTTACAAAATGAAAAAAGAAAAAGATGTCCCTAAACGAGTGAATGTATAAGGAAAATAGATGAAATCGAAAATGCAACTGGAGTCTTTTTAAAAATATTTATTTGGTTCTTTTACCGGTTTCGCAGTTATTCTGCTTTTCAAAAGTAGAATTGAGCTGGGGGGTTTGTGGTTTTTCTCGCATCTGGTTGGTATTCGAATGTTACTACTATTTTATATGAAAAAAATGGCTCGAAATGCTAGGTTTTTAGAAAAGTAATTTAGTTGGTTGATGACTGTCATGTGAATAAGTATAATAAATTTCGCGCCAGTGACGTACAAAGTTCTTATTATATTTGCCTTTAATAAAAGGGGGTGGGTCGGTCTCAGATTGTTTGTTCATATATGAGTGAAATTTGGATGGTTGATGCACATCAACTTTCACGCCAGTTTGTGTTTGAATTTCTTTTTACTTAAAAAAAGTGGCTCATTTTATAAATGTAATTTGATTGGTTTTAAATGATATTTAACTGTCACGTGAAAACAAGTACATTAAATTTCGCTCCCGTATTTGGGAATTTTTTTTGAAGCCTTTTATAGATTTTTGTGCCAAACAAAAGGAAATGGTCAAGACAAAAGGGATGGTGAGATTTGTTCTGATTCAGTGAGTATGGCTGGGGTGTCAAAATTCAGATTTTCTATTGAAATAAAGAAAGTAGAGATATGTATGTTTATTTGTGTGCTGGTGTGTGTGTGTGTGTGTGTGTGTGTGTGTGTGTGTGTGTGTGTGTGTGTGTGTGTGTGTGTGTGTGTGTGTGTGTGTGTGTGTGTGTAGGAAGATGATTCTGTTAGTAGAAATACAGAGGGTGTTATATGTGTGTGTGTATGTGTGTTTGGGAGTATCATTAGCATGTTAAGATGGAGACAATATTTATGTTCTTATGTGTGTGTGTGGGGGGGGGGCATGATTCCCTTAGTAGAAATGGGGAGGGAGTTATGTGTGTGTGTGTTTTAGCAGGTTAAGGTGTTTTTTTATTAACGCACGTTAAGTATTATTTAGCTCTGTTTTTTTCTTTTCTAAAGTAGGTGTTATGTGAGTGTGTATGTATGTGTCTGTTTGGATGGTTATCATGTTATGGTGTCAGCATAATGTATATAAAGATATATTTAATGCTGGTCTATATTTTTGAATAAACATATTTTCCTTATTTATTCGTATTTGTTCTGTTGTATTGTCAGCGCAAAGATATAATGGGAAGACTTGCGCATATGTCTAGATGTGCACTGGGTGGTATCTATCTTGTGGTAGTGTCTCGTAATTGTTGTCGATGAATTATCATTCTGTTTCTGAGTGTGAGTTTAGTTTGTCCTCTATAATCTTCATTGCATTCTTTACATATGGCATAAAGTAGATTTTTTGATGAGCAAGTAAAGTGATTTTTTACAACAAAACTTTATCCTGATTGAAATATATACATGTTGCCTTCAATGATTTGAGTGCAGGTTCCACAATTAGAGCGACCAAATGTTTTGACAGTTGATTGTGGGTTTGTGGTAGGTAATTTGGCATTGGTGAGTAATCTTTCTAGTGATTTCGGTTGTCTTTTGCTTTTGATTATTTCGCGTGTTTCAAGGGCTCTTTTGATTCTTGGGTCATGTTTCAATAGTGGGATGTTCTTGTGAATAATGTTGTAAGCTTCTGCATTTCTTGGGTTACGTGTTGAGATATATGATAGAATATTGAACGTACCTTGAATTTGTTTCTGTTTTCGTAATTCATCAATGCCTATTGTTTTAGCCGTTTCTATTCCATTATTTATTAGTAATAAAGTACCAGCAATGCACTGGATAATTGCTTGCCTTGTGCCAAAAGTAGAAACAATTATTTATTAGTAATTATTTATTAGTAAAGCAGAATTTCCTTTAATTCTTGAAGTCTTTTATTTCGCGTTTCATAATTGCAGACAATTGTGGAAATTGTTTTTGCTAGGTTAAAAGGGATGTTCGTCTTCGTGTGCTTTAGATGGTTGGAGGTGAATAGCAGGTATTGTTTGGGATCTTTTGGTTTGTAGTGTATTTCAGTTTCAATATTTGTGTCTTTTATTATGATTAAGATGTCCAGAAATGGAGTTGATCTTGGCTGTATTCCATTGTGAATTGGAAGTGGTTATTGATACCGTTAATTAAATTTTGAGAAATCATTTAGTTGGTCGAGTGTGTGAGACCAAAGTATAAGACAACCATCCAAGTAGCGTTTCCAATTCTCTGATGAATATTTGTGGAAGTTGAATCCGTATTTTGATTTGGAGTGTTCATATATCTGGACTTCCAAGTGTGCCATGACTATCTTAGCATAAGTTGGTGCGACTTTTGTACCCATCACAGTCCCCGATATTTGCTTGTAAATACTGCCATCGAAATCAAAAAAGTTGTTCTGTAAAATAGATTTTAATCCCTCGGAGATTAAGCTTTATTCTATTCTATCAGGTATCTCATTGGGTTATATCTCTAGCCAGAATCCTATTGCTTCTAGTCCGTATTGGTGTGGGATTGTTGTGTAGAGATTCATTACATCGAAAGACACAATAATAGTGTCGTTGTTGACATGTTTGGGGAGGTGGTTTAAGACGTCCAGATCGTCTCTTACAAAGCTTGGTATGTGTTTGAGAATTGGTTTTAGTAGTATGTCTATAAAGTTGCTTAGTCTGTGTGTTTCACATTGTGGGCCCGATACAATTGGTCTTAATTTACTGTCAGTGGGGTAATGTGTGTTCACGCCGGTTGAGGAGGATTCTTTACAGGCATCGTTAATTATTTTACACTTGTGGATCTTCGGAAGTCCGTAAATTTGCTGGTTTTGTATTCAAAATGTGTTAAATAATCACGTTCCTTTTTAGTTAACTCTTCAAGATATCGATAAATGAATGTGTTTAATCTGGTCATCGTTTTTGATTGCTGGTAGTTTTTTACTCTTTCATAGTAAGTAGTTAGTGTCTTGTAAGAGAGAGAACAGGGCATTTTTATATTGTTCAGCATCCATAATAACGACGGTACTTCCCTTGTCCGCTTCGTTAATTACAATGTCAGTATTGTTTTTTTAGTTCATGGGTAATCTCCTATTCCCTTCGACTCGTGCTGGGTTTGGGATTTAGGTTGCGGTAGTTCATAGTATGGGAAAGTTGCTATGTGGTCAAAAAGTTTGTCCAGAACTATGTTCCCTTTGTTGGGTTGTAGCTGCTTTTATTCCGTACAATTGATTGGTTATTCTCCTTGTCAAAAAATTCCTATGTGAGACGTAATTTTCTACAGAAGTGTGAAATATCGTCATTTATTTCATTGAGGTTAAAGTATTGTGGTGTTGGTGTGAATTTCAGTCCTTTGGGGAGAATTTTAATTTGTTGGGCTGAGAAGTTTGTATTTGAAAGGTTGATTATTTTCGGTTTTTCAAAATCGGTTGTGCCACCGGGTGTCGTGGGTCCTGTAGCCTTGGTGTAAAAAAATGATTTTTCTGAATTGTTTTTTCATGGGTATTATTACTCACGTGACCGCATCAACCAAACAAATTTCAGTCATATATGAAAAAACAATCTGAGCCCCCCCCCCCCCCCCTTTTATAAAGCAAATATAATAAGCACTTAGTTATTCTCACGACAGACATCAACCAACCAAATTACTTTTCTAAAAACAAAGCATTCCGAGCCACTTTTTGCCATATAAAACAGAAGTAAGATTCGAACACCAAACAGATGCGAGGAGAACAACAAACCCTCCATCTCAATTCTACTTTTGAAAAGCACAAGAACTGCGAAACCGGTAAAGGAACCAAATAAATATTTTTAAAAAGACTACAGTTGCATTTTCGATTTCATCTTTTTTACTTATATATATATACATTTAGATTTGTTGGTTCACCACAGGATAGAACTGGTCATACCGTATATTAAAACTCGATGTAATATTAGGGAGAACACTCGACGTAATGCACTCACCTGTCTTCGTTTGTGTTGTTGGTGGTACGAGTCGGAGTTAATTATTATAAAATAACAGGAGACTGGACTGGTGTAATTCCTTAAAGGTTTATTATACTATGTACATTTCAATGACCGGATTCATACTCAACCCGATCATTGAAATGTTCATAGTATAATAAAGCTTTAAGGAATTACACTAGCCCTCGAGGTTGACTTTGCCTTTCATCCTTACGGGGTCGATAAAATAAAGTACCAGTAATGCACTGGATAATTGCTGGCCTTGTGCCTAAAGTAGAAACAATTATATGTATATATATATATATATATATATATATATATATATATATATATATATATGTTATTTTATTATTATATATATATATATATATATATATATATATATATATATATATATATATATATATATATCTTTAGGCTTGTTGCAATCGAAAGATTGTGAGTTCAATTCTCGGACCGGATGATGTGTTGTTTCCTTGAGCAAGATACTTTATTTCACGTTGCTCCAGTTAACTGAGCTGTAGAAGTGAGATGATAGGACTGGGGTCCCTATCACTAAATTATCCAAGACACCTCCAACGAGATATACCTTGGAGGAGGTCAGCTAAACCTGCATAGGAGTGAGCTGTCACGCATATATATATATATTATATACATATATATATATATATATATTAGAAAATAGAATAGCTTTCACCGTATGTTTTGACTAAAGAAATTGTAGTCCGATATTGCGGTTTAGAACCCTCAGATAAATGGGAAAAGATGAGTATTGACGTACATACTCATCTTTTTCCATTTATCTGACGTTTCTAAACCCCAATATAAGACTAAAATTAATTTAGTCAAAACATACGGTGAAAGCTATAAAATTTTTTGAGTTGAATCAGCACAGATATGATATCAACGGGGGAATCAAGTGAAATTTTTTGAGTTGAAATACATGTGGATACGTGTCTGTGTGTATCGAACACACGAACACATAAGGAGGCTCTTGACCTAATTATACCTGTCATACCTGTCTGAATTCCTAAGGGAAATGTCGGCCAGTTACTGTCTTGACCGATTCTAGTACCACTGGGTGAATCATTTGAGTTTTTGGGGTTGAAATACATATAGATATATGTCTGTGTGTGCCGGGCACACGTACACACATAAAGAAGCTGTTATGCCTGCCTGAATTTTCGGTCAGTTGACTGACCCCACAATTACTACGTAGCGGTTCTTGCACGTGACTACTGGACCCGGATGAAACGAAGACGAAGAATTTCCTTGCGTACCGTTTTGTACCACAGATGCGATCTCACCCTGCTTCGTTGATGTCCTATCGACACCAAAGTTCAGCGTTTGGGCGAATAGATTTGAATCCAACCACCAACAACATAGCTGGATGACCGATAATCACACCAAACCGGAGTACTGTGATCCTTGTGACTTCCAAATATACAACCACTGACACTGTCACGAAGACCAGGAAACCATACTCCATATATTGAATCAATTGATTGATTTGTGCGACCAAATTAACACCAAACACATATTGAACTAGGAATATTGGATCCTCGGTCAATGTCCGGGGGAGCAAAAATTGATTTCTATCTGCATTGGAATTTACAAACTTGTGCATCTGCTGTGGTGTCAAAAACAAACGCACATGGCCGCACAGATAAACAATGGACCATGCCACGTGGCTTGAACCCGTAAGTGAATTGAGGGTTCTGCAACTCTGATACACATATTGTTTATTATTTATTATTAAGATGTATAAACTGGACATAACTGTTATCATCTTATACTCTCTCAACGAATCACACTTGATCATATTTCTCTATCCTGTTTTCTCCCCCCATAATTATTATATTTTTTATTATTGTTTGAAAAAAATCGGTTTTTTTACATTGTGTTTTCCCCTCCAAATATTCGCTTATATTTCCTTATATATTCTCTATATATTTTTTATCTTTATTATTATTTCCACTTTTATCCCCCTTTATATTTTACCTTATTCTTACCTTTATACCTTATTATAGTGTAATCTTCCCCATGCCTTATTATACACTATTAATTATAGATTATTATTATTACTCTTTTTCAATTTCTAATTACCTCATGTACCTTCTCCTCCGCTATATGTATATATGTATTCTACGCCCTTTGTGTTTGTGTAGCCTCTGCGCACCCTCTGTACCATACTATCGACGCCACCCCATCTATGGTTCAGCTAACCACCCGACCCCCGGGAATGAATATGACCGCAGCTAGTAAACAAGGACCAACACCCCACCCTCCCGCACCAAAATTAGACTTATCGTCCCCTACTTTTGCTCTTTACTCTCTTTACTCTTTGTTCTTGGGTGTTTGGTTGGTAGAGTCCATAACACCAATCAAACCCCTTTTATAGCTCTGATGAATCCTACGGTTACACGTAAGGAAGAAACATTGTTAGCCAATAAAAATCTTTTGATGTTGTAGACGCTCTTGTGTTCTTTTTCATATATATATATATATATATATATATATATATATATATATATATATATATATATATATATATATATATATATATATATATATATTTAAGTTTGTTGGTTTACCACTGGATATCACCGGATTCATACGGAACCCGGTAATTGAAATGATCATAGTATAATAAACCTTTCAAGGATTTACACCAGTCCAGCCTCCTTTTAATTTATTATAATTATACATATATACATATATATATATATATATATATATATATATATATATATATATATATATATATATATATATATATATATATATATATATATATATATAAAGAATGAATAATAACAGGTAGACATCATAAAAGGTAATTTATTCCGTGTGCTTACAAGTGTTTCCACGGTGGTACTGCAGCCTAGTTACGCTACGTGCAAATTCACAAGTACTTGCAGAACTCGAATATCCAATGCTGTGACCACTGTTTCCTCAGAGCAGAATGGTAAATGTACAATGTAAATACCCTTAAATGGGGTTGTTGGAGAAGATAGAATAGAACAGGAAGAGAGAAAAGTAGGGAAGAGGGAGAGGGAAAGAAAGATATACAGGGGTTGGAGAATTAGGAGAGAGTGGCTTGTAGATATCTTAATCAAAATGTTATGGTAGGGGTTTTATTATACTGGTTACTTTTGTAGAGATGCGTTGATAGTTAAGGTCGGAATTATTTAATGCCCCGGAATTATTTATTGCGTAACTAGGCTGCAGTACCACCGTGGAAACACTTGTAAGCACACGGAATAAATTACCTTTTTATGATGTCTACCTGTTATTATTCATTCTTTATATACACTCCGGAATACTGAAGGATCAGGAACTAAGTTTCTTGAACAATTCTTCCATAACTCGTAGAGTAACCTCTTACCGTACGTCAACCATATCCAGTGTAGTAATCAACCATTACTACATCTCGGATAATCCTATACCTAATATATATATATATATATATATATATACGTTATTCCGGGTTGAATCGGAGGTAACCACAGTAAGTAAGGTACTCAATACATAGCAGAGTATAAAGGTTTTAATATAGATGAGATTCTACAGGACTAGAACTGTTTCATTCATTAGAAATCATCAGGAATCCTGAGGTTTTAATATAGATGAGATTCTACAGGACTAGAACTGTTTCATTCATTAGAAATCATCAGGATTCCTGATGATTTCTAATGAATGAAACAGTTCTAGTCCTGTAGAATCTCATCTATATTAAAACATATATATATATATATATTTATATATATATATATAATTGGTCGTATGGAAACCTCAACAATGCAGATATCAAAATCTCCGGATAACAGAATCAGGTGGTAATGAGAGAGAGAGAGAGAGAGAGAGGGAGAGAGAGAGAGAGGGAGAGAGAGAGAGAGGGAGAGAGAGAGAGAGAGAGAGAGAGAGAGAGAGAGAGAGAGAGAGAGAGAGAGAGAGATGAGGCGGAGAGGGCGTAGAGGTACGAAGGAAAAGTGTAAAAATAATAACACTAGATACAGTTACGTTGGAAGTGATTTAATTGTATATATATGTATATATATAGAGAAATTATAAAAATTACATGAATCAAAGTTCTGTTTAAACCATTTATTCGCTGACAATTGTTTCTTCCAAACCGTGGTTTGGAGTCTTCGGGGCAATTTTTCAATGATTGTTTACATACTTGACCTCCTTTCCAACACAAGAGACATACAGAAACATATGTATATATTGATGCACAGTGGGTTGACATCCATTATAATATTTAAGCATGGCAATTTACATTCAAAGATTAAAGTCATATTAAAAGAAAACAAAATTGAAGTTAAAATACAACATTGGCAGTTTACGAAGAAAATGCAGGAGGATAGTTAGAAGTAGTTAGTGTATGCAATAGTTACACGTGGAGCATGCACGTGTGTCTTATTTATATAAGATTATAGTGCGGCAGAGTGTTATATGTAATACAAGCACTTTAAGCGGACAATCAATAGTATTATGGGGGTTGTATTTGTAAAGTATTTTTTAATATGTATGATATAGAAGCTTGTGTGCAGACAAATATTAAAAATATTAAAAATGAGATGCAAAACAATGTTATGGTTTTCGTATATACCACCATTTTCACAATCCAGGAAACGTAATATATAGATTATATGTCCTTCACATAATACTCTTGATTGCTCGCTTAAAGTGCTTGTATTACATATAACACCCTGCGCACTATAATGTTATATAAATAAAACACACGAGCATGCCCCACGTGTAACTATTGCATACACTAACTACTAACTATCCTCCTGCATTTTCTTCGTAAACTGCCAATGTTGTATTTTAACATCAATTTTGTTTTCTTTTAATATGACTTTAAACTTTGAATGTAAATTGCCATGTTTAAATATTATAATGGATGTTAACCCACTGTACATCAATATATACATATGTTTCTGTATGTCTCTTGTGTTGGAAAGGAGGTCAAGTATGTAAAAAATTGCTCCGAAGACTCCAAACCTCGGTTTGGAAGAAACAATTGTAAGCGAATAAATGGTTTAAACAGAACTTTGATTCATGTAATTTCTATATAACTGCTCTGTAAAACAACTGATGTTATTACATTGAGCTATTTATCTTACTGGTAATAAGGTAGTAATAACTTACTGTCTTTCACTATTTAGGGTTTAAAATATATATAACTATAAAAGGTTTTAGTATATACATAACCATAAATAGTATCCTTAATACTATGTATATATATATATATATATATATATATATATATATATATATATATATATATGTGTGTGTGTGTGTGTGTGTGTGTGTGTGTATACAAACATTAATGATAATTGCGAAATTCGGGTACGTGATGCCTAAATGCCAGGAAGAATCTCGCTACATCAGGCATTAACTTATGTAATGAGGATATGTTGCTGAAGCAATACACACTAAAGAAAATGAACACTTATATTGCTTCACTGGTCTGTCTGAATGATCTATCGCATGATTTCATGGCATAATATAAACTTTGGTGCATCAAATAATGACATATTCATTCTGTGTCGATGTACATGTGCCTATAAGCACGGGTACCGCGAGCTGCAAACTCTCTAGATGAGTGGGTGTCAGAGCAAACTTGTACACGAGCATATAGCCATGTTCAGCCATGCAGCCATTCAGTGTTACACTTACTAATTTGTGCCTTGCCGTTTTATCCATGGGTATGGATAATTGTACGTATGTGTAGATATGTGTTTCTTCTTTATGCTGTAACTCCCGAGAGAGTCGTATGGGCACCATATTGACATAAGGCGTTTCTAGGGCGTTTTTATACCAGGCGGAGCTCATCCCTTCTCCAGGTCTGAATACAGCAGATCTCTTCCAGAGAAGGATGGCGAGAATGACAGTAAGGACGTGAGTAAAGATATAGAAGAAGAATCGACAGCAATACTTGACTGGTACATTTTATCGACCTCTAGTGGATGAAAGTCAAAGTTGTACTCGGCGGGACTTGAACTCATGGAGCAGAAAGCCGAAACGAATAACCGAAGCTTTATATCTGATGCTCTAACGACTCTGCCACCTTTGTAGTTATGTGTCCATGGATAAATACGTTCGAGCGGGTGTATATACACATATTATTCCTTATTCTTGTCCTTCTCATACGTTTCTTTTTCCATATTACTTCACCCCTTATACACCCTTCTCTTTATAGTCTCTATACCCTATATATTATATCTATCCCAAACGGTGGTGGATTGGCAGCAGCGGTAGAGAGTTGGACACCATGCTTTGCAGCATAGAGTTACGGTAGTTTGCGGTCTGAGTTCAAATCCCGCCGAGGTTAGCTTTGCCTTTCATCCTTATGGGGTCGGGTCGATAAAATAAAGTACCAGTAATGCACTGAGGTGATTTCAGGCGTTGTGCCAAAAGTAGAAATAATTATTGTTAGGATTATTAATATTTCTATCATTTCAGTCAATTTTGTTATTTGTACTTTTCCTTTATCTCCATAAGTACTTATTCTCGCATTCTTATAACTAGATGTACACACATATGTGTTGTGTTCGCATGCACAATTGTTCATATGCACAAATGACGACAACATTCTGATGACTAATGTGATACATTTTCAGAATAGAAATATTACATTCCTATTTCGTTATAATTATTTTTAAATTCAATAGTTCGATCAACTTACAATGAGACATTTAGTTACAGCCATTTAAGATTCACGTTAGCTTATTGCCGAAGTTGATATATTTATGTGTTTTGTGTTCGGGAAAATAAGCACCTGTCGATCTGTCGATTACTTGAATACATTTAATAAAACTGAATACCCCCCTCCACTATGTTTTTGATAAGTGAAATATCATGCCACAAACAAACAAATACTTTTTAATAATGCAAATTTCATCGATCTTTGGAGACTCATAGTATATTAATGTCTTAAATTTTAGAGAAACAGTCATTGTTATAATTCATGTACAACCTGAATAAAAAACACTCAACAGTATATTTAATGTGATGTAAACAATACAGCAAAGACAATTTGATGCAAATATTAGCGGTAATTACCCGACTCCCCCGTAAATATTGACGATATATCTGATTCACTAATTTAACTATAATTATATATACATTAATGTTAATTATATGAAATATATTAATATTATTTTCTACTTTTGGCACAAGGCCAGTAATTACCCAATACATTACTGGTACTTTATTTTATCGACCCCGTAAGGATGAAAGGCAAAGTTAATCTCGGATTTGAACTTAAACCATAAAGGGGCGTAACTATTTGCTGCAAAGCATAGCGTCACACCCTCTACCGATACTGCCAATCCACCGTTGTATATTATACAGAAGCAATGCATAATGACTATATATGTGTTTGTATGGGTTCATGTATGTCTACACACACACGCACACACACATACATATATATATATTTATTTATATGAAAGAATCAGGACCCCGAGAGGTGACCCCTTTAAACAGCAAGGGCTCAGCTGTCGTGGACCCTACTCTTTTAAATAACTATACACTACTACCCCTAGTATTGAGTACTCTGGTGATTAACTGTCTAAACAGGTGTTTATATATATATATATATATATATATATATATATATATTAAGACAGGGGGGAAGAAAAAATGGCTTCGCTTATGCTTTCAACAAATTTATTTTCTTCACAAAATCCAAAAAGAATTTTTCTTAAAAAAAATTATTTTATAAATTAAGTTGTTGGTTGTTGGTTAGTTCCTAGGAGTTCTTGGTTAACGTAGGAGGTATTGTTTCGTTTTTAGAAAGACCTTTCACGCTGAGGTCTTTCTAAAAACGAAACAATACCTCCTACGTTAACCAAGAACTCCTAGGACCTAACCAACAACCAACAACTTAATTTACAAAATAATTTTTTTAAGAAAAATTCTTTTTGGATTTTGTGAAGAAAATAAATTTGTTGAAAGCACAAGTGAAGCCATTTTTTCTTCCCCCCTGTCTTAATATACCTAACTGTACCAAGGATTACACACATTTTCCAATATATATATATATATATATATATATATATATATATATATATATATATAGAGAGAGAGAGAGAGAGAATGATTTAGTATCGAGAGAGAGAAAAAGGAAAGATGCGCGATACATATATTTAGTTGCCAATAGTTTGTGCAAATCTGCTCAATACTCGTGCCTACAGTTTTCCATGCCCTTGATAAGCCCACTCCGGCCGAAATTTGTTTTAACGGTTTATACTCCTTGTATTCATTTATTATATATATATATATATATATATATATATATATATATATATATATATATATATAAACGTTTCGAGTTAGAAGGCCAGAATAATGCAGGTATGGATATATAATATAAATATAAATGCAAAAGATATTGCTGACAATTAGTCTTTTACTTTAAATTTATTTGAATATCCTTAATTTTCGAGATAATATCTCTTCTTCGGAGGGAAGTAAAGGGGTTAATCCAGTGTTCTAATTAGCTTGCCATGTCATGCTGACAGGAAATAGTATAGAAATTCCATTCTATTTCTAATGTCAAAGAGTGAAGGTTAGATGGATAAAGGGTTGTCTCCCTTTAAAAGTATTTGGACATGTATGTCTGATATGTGAAGGTGTAAGCATGCGTGTGTGTGTGTGCGTGTGTTTGTGTGTGTGAGTGTGAGAGGACGTGTTTATATGTAAATGTGGGGGCTAGATGCTCTATCATGTTAAAAGTGGTCTATGTGTGTGTATGTGTGTATGTGAGAGGAAATAAGTGAAGGTGTAAGCGTGCGTGTATGTGTGCGTGTGCGTGTGTGAGATGGTACGTGGAGGTGTAAGTGTGGGGCTAGGTGCTCTATCATGTTAAAAATTGGGTGTTGGGTTCTAGTCTGTTATTGATTGGTGGTTGGGTTTTGTCTATAATAAGTGCTTCTTTAATTCTAAGATTGCCGAGGTTTCTTTCCTTAGCGTCTATCCTAACTATTATGTTTTTGTCGGTGTTTTTGCATTTCACTAGGTGTTTCTTAAATGAGGAAGCGTTAGTATTCAGGTGTTCTTTTATTCTAATGTGAAATGGTCTGGTGGTGCTACCTGTGTAGGAATTGCTGCATTTTTCGTACTCTAATCTGTATACGACATAAGCCTGGTGGCATAGGTCTGTGTTGTCGATGGGGCAGTTGGCTAGCCTGCAGCGGCTGTCATGTCTGGTGGGGTGACTTTTGGTTAGATGTCCGCATAGAGAAGGTCCTGAGTGGGCTAGTTGGATATCTAGTCCCTCTCGTCGGATAGGTCTGCGGATGGCTGTTGTTGTTTCGTCACTGAAGTGTGGGAGCTTCAGGAAGCAGGTGTTAGTGCCTAGGGTGTGGTGTCCTCTGTTGTTTCTGGCACAGTTCGCTGTGGACGTCGGGTATCCGTTCAGTTAAAGTACTTCCAGGAAATGTGTGGTGTGGGTGTCCCGGATTCTTGCGTCGGTGCATTCGTTCTGGATACGTGTATTTCGTTCCTTATGTATCCGAACTTAGCGCCTACTGGGAGGGCTGATCTGAAATGTAGGAACAGATCCCTGCTGGCGGCTTTTTTATAGAAGCAGGTGTGGATGTTGCCTTCCTCTGTTACCCTGAGTTGGAAGTCCAATAGCAATAGGGATCGGCGGTCATCGGGGATGTTCCATGCTGAACTCTATATTGGCGTCTATGCTGGAGAATGTCATGTATATTTAATCCGTTTCTTCAGGGTATGATGTAAGGATGAGTATGTCATCTACATATCGGTTGAAGAAGGTATAGGAATGGCAGGTGTTGAGGGCTCGGCATTCCACCTGGTTCATATAAGTGATGGCCAGCAGGCCCGATAGGCTGGATCCCATGGGTAATCCTGTTGTCGGTCTGTATGTGGGGTGGTGGAAGGAGAAGTACGTGTTGTCCACTGTGAAGGACAAAAGCTGGTGTGTGTCCGTCGGATGGAGGTCGTAAGAAGTAAGTGACATAGTCACTACTTTAAAACTAATAGCGAATGATCTTCTAAATGTTTTTAATTAAACATATGTATATTGCCAAATATACTATATGCACATTCATGTATACATCGCTATTTCAGAACACCAATACTAATATATATAATTATATATATATTTTTTTTTTATATATATCCATACAAATATTTATACGGCACCCTAGATGAATCGATATACTCTTTCTTTCATCACTTAGGTACAACAAAGTTCTTAACTAATGAACAATTACATCATCGTATTCTACTAATATGGACCACGAAGCCTGTGTGACTACATTAAACTTTAATCGACAGTACATATACACACAACAAACACTTACTCTCACCGCAACACGGTGACAGCATCATCGACATCGTATCAAATACTAACCACTTATCTCAACGTAACATAAACAACAACACTCATACACATGCAACAGATGTTTTACATACACTGTCCGAATTCACTCACACCGTTACCTCACTTATACCGCTACCACTGCCTCTAAGAGAATCAATTCCCGAGCATCACGTACAAAAGAACTGAAAATGTATGTGATGGGAAAATTGCCCTCAACAAGGACAGTGCTTTTAATGACATACAGCCGGACTCATTCAAAAGCCCGAACTTGCAAAAATCAACCGAACTTGTGAAAAAAACTATCAGTTGAAGTACTGAATATTGTAAAGAGGAACGACGTATTAACCTCTTGAAATGATTGGGTCTTTAATTGTCAACATAAAGCATTAAAACAATTCTCAATATTCATTCCACAATTCCCCCAATGATCTATACATTCTTCCATAGCTACACTACATACCCATCTAACCAATCCGCGATATAATTTTCTCTATTTACACTACATCATCTGCTAACCTACACGCTAATCTCCAAACTAATACGCTACATATGTATGTGGAACACTTAATATAAATATGAATACACTTTTATCCTGAATAATCATAATTTCACAGACACAGAAGTAGCAATACACATAAGATAACCAGAAAATGTGGATTTTCCATATATATCTCAACATAATTCGAGCTCACGTACTTTCCATATTAAAAAAAACAACACTGCATTTACACACATGAGTAGTCTTACAACAAAACATCACAATATGTCCCCCTTGTCTGTACCTATCACTCCAACAGGGTTTGCAATAAATCTAAATTTCCCCTTGGGATTTTAATTCATTTTGAACGAAATACTATACACATCACATATAGATACACATCAAATGTCAGCCTAAACCTCTGGTAACCTACACAGAAATACCGATGACTACATATGGCTTTCATAGCAATACACCTAATTTAATAGGGATTATTAAGTTTCTTTTCTTCGTTTATTTCTTTTACTTTTTTTTTATTTTTCATCTCTTCGTGTTAAGCCTCCAAGGTATAATATTAGCTTGTCACACATTAACGTGTCTCAATCAATCATGGAGAGCGGACAGCATAAATGGATATATATGTCTACTCGCCCAAAATAAAATATAAGCGTACAACACTGATTGGCTAGCTGCCAACAGCAAAGCCATCCCAACGACCTTTAATTACCGGTTGGTCAGTTGCCTATAGAGGCCCATAGGTACTCACAAATGTATATATATATATATTTATATTTCCAAACCGCGCAAATGATTATAGTTACACTTCTACCGAAGAGATGATGTACAATATAACCTGGCAGTGAAAAGTAATTGATTGTCTAAGAATTCAGGTTTTACATGCATATGAATGGATATTAGATTACGTATTACATCTAAACACGTGTCAGAAATACTAATAATTATTACTAAACGAAATATTGGACATCAAATGCTGTACCACAAAATTAAACTACCAGCCAAGTGACTTAAGATATAAAGTGTTTGTTTGTCCGGGCTATGTAGCAGCTTGCATATTCTGTGTGTGGGCATATATATATATATATGCATACATTCATACATTCATGCATACATACATACGTACATAGTGTCATCACGGTACTACCTACGAGGCATGACATAGCGTTCAAACACTATACAATGCAATGCGTAGAAAAGAAAGCCCCGACAAAAAACATTGCAATGGGGAAGACACAATCCATAATATAAAATAGTACTGAATGAATGTTCCAGTCAAGAGCTAAAAAAATAAAAGAGCAAGCATAAACGACCAGATATAGTGATATTGGACAGACGAAGGAAAGCATGCATTGTAGTGGAAGTGAGCTGCCCAGTAGATGCCAATATAAAATGAAATATTAGCGAAAAGCAGAACATGTATGCAGAACTAATGAGAAATATGCAGATACTCCACGCTGACTATCTCTTCACATTTATACATGTGATTATTGGGGCTCTGGAATATGTTTTGAACTGTCTCAGTACAAATCCTGAGAAAGCTGGTCTTCACAGAACCAGGAAGAACACGACTAGTTAGGAACTTACAAGTACAACCCACGATAAGAACTGTAATAATGTATAAAACAACCTCAAAATTCTGATTATAATAACTGTATAGACACATATATAGATACAATATATATGAACGTGCAAACATATAAATCAAAGCGTACAGATACACAGATACAATAATATCCATACCTGTATAGACAAACACAAACACAAGCGCACACATGCGTGCATGCAGATATGCATACTTATTCATCTACCTGATATTGTCTAAATTACAAAGAAAGAGTCTAGTGTCTATGTGAGAAACCGTGTCTCTCTCTCTAATTGTAAAACTTTCAAAAATGATGAAACCAGAAAATCATACATACATATATAATACATATGTATGTGTGTATATCTCTCAAATTGTGTGTATATATATATATATATCGCTGTATATATACTGGCATTTAATGTCCGTTAAAGGTTCTTGGCAGTACCATTGTTACTATCGTTTTCCTCAAGCCATGGGAATTGGGGACATGAGCCGAATGCTACCATTCTATCATACATCGATGTGGGACTTAGGTTTCTAATAACCATCGTTTCACTATCTTATTAATTTGTGTGTGAGACACGTTGGCTGAGTTCTTTTGACGGGAAAGAAAAGGTTTGTTTGCTATTCTCCCGCCATCACGTAATGTTTGTAAATCGGTATCTAGTCGAGGGACAGAGTTGTATCAGATTACCGTTGCTAATCACTTTACTATGTCGGCCGTCACAAACCGTCATAGCCGGCATGGGCTGGGTTTGGATTCTGCCGATCGACTGGTTATTGATTAGGCGATACCCGCTGATGAAGACACATACGCCGATTATGCAATGTTGCATAATATATGCAGACAGAGGGTGCAGTGCACCTTACTGCTGCATAAAGTGAGGCCGAAACTCGAGTCCGGGAACTACTATATGCACCCGTTTTACGTGTGTTGTATTGAAGCGAATAACTATGTGTATACTCAGGGAATGTATTCTACATTACCTATTGAGTACGCTGAGATACAACCGGTCCTGGCATTGATAAATACAATTCTAATATATATATATATATATATATATATATTAGAATTGGTGCTCTGAAATAGCGATATATATATGAATGTATATATAGTGTATTTTGCAATACACTGTATGCTTAATTAAAAGCATTTCGAAGACATTACGCTATTGTTTTAGAGTATAAGTATTTTGAAATAGCCGTCGAAACAGCTTGAGCTCTGCCGTCGGGGTCATACTTTTTCCTATTACCCACTCTACTAACCTAAGTATTGAGTACTCTGGTGAGTTATGGTCCATCTGGTTCTTTACCACGTTTCCTTCGTTATATATATATATATATATATATATATATATATATATATATATATATATATATATATATATATTTGAAAAGAGTCAGGACCCCGACGACTGAGCTCTGGCCGTTTCGACAGCTAGATCCGAACAGTTCGTATCTAGCTGTCGAAACGGTCGGAGCTTAGCCGTCGGGGTCCTGACTGTTTTCTTATTACCCGCTCTCCTACCCTAAGTATAAGGTACTCTGGTGCGTTATGGTCCACCTGGTTTCTTACCACACTCTCTTTGTTATATATTCATACACCCGTATCCATGACGAAACAGTCCGCATAGTGGTAAAAAAATATCGGAAGATACTATAAATCAAAGCTACATATAATGACGGCATTTCCAATCGAACAAATATCTGGCATCACACCCGTATATTGAATCGCTCA
>OZ024743.1:115815125-115842625 GCA_964016885.1 Eledone cirrhosa
CTCCGTAGTTACGTCACCGTCGCCTTCTAATTCTTCAATTATAATCCTATCAATATTCTCGCTTTCCAACCATTTTATTTTATTTCCCCCATCTCTCTCTTCCGCTCCTTCTCACACTCCTTATTTATTTTTCCTGTTGCCTCTCATAGCCAACTATTACCTCTGGGTTAAAATTGAGTTTCGTTCATATTGAATTTGTATTGCAGATTTCGAGATAACTTCACCAGATAATTCTCATGGGAGACACATTTACATTATTGCGCAGTAGTGATAAAACATATTGTTAAGGTTCTGGCGCCAAGTGTCAATTGATATTGTGTATCTAACCGAACAAAATTGATCATCATTCGACTCAATGCAACTACAGAGTCTCCACACGAAAGAAATCAATAACCCCTGACCTATACACACCTATCCTTGCTTGGGGACTACAATATTTAGAAGCACGAATTTTCGATGGACTAGCCGAATTGCTGAAGCATTTATGTATGTAAGGATACGTAACCTCTGATGGAGGTTATATAATACAGCGTAAGACGAGGTTTTTAAACCTGGTGGAGCCCATCCCTTCTCCAGATCTGAACACAACCGATTTCTTCCAGAGAATTAGTGAGATTTCGAAAGAGGAAAAGATAGTGGAGGAAATGATCTAAGTGACGGAACTGTACTATTTGAGTGAACTCAAAACGATGAATGGCAAAATTGACTTCGACAGGATTTGAACTCAGAGGATTTGAACTCGACAGGATTTGAACTCAGAGCTAAAAGAGCTGAAACGAATAACGCAAAAAATTCTTTGCGACACTTCAATTTACAGAGATTATATCATACGTGCCATTCGCATTTTATATGCAGTCGAAGTCATTGTAAATATATGTGGTGGATAAACTTATTTTGATATGAAGACAAGAAATGATCATATGTTGCTAGCAAAATATTCGCCATATATAGTCAAGACTGGTTCTTGATCTAACATAGATAATATCACTTTTCGTAGATTAATTTACGAATTCATGTTACATAACCTTTCTATAATTAAATACTTAATTCTATTGATTAATATAATCACGTTTACTGATCTATGTATTAGCTGCTGCGTTAATACTTAATAATAATCAATTAACTATTGCCTAAAATAAATTATTTTTCCTTATTCAAGTAATATATAAAACATTTTCTGATATTCCATTTTAATACATTTTCCATTGAATTCAGTTTTATAAGTTTTGCTAATTTTTGAAATAAGAAATAAAGACTATTTTGTCAATTCCAGTGATCGTTTCAATGGTGTAGCTGCTACACTGACCGGGGATGATTTTCATGACGACCTTGATACTATAATGGATAATATTTTTGTTAATTTGTCCAAAGAGGAAATTATACACAAGCCACATTATATGATAGATGAGAGAGCGAAGTTATTTGTTGAATATAATGTAAGAATTGGAATCAGACTACTGCATTCTGGTTGTTTTTGTATCATTACTACACACAAACCATACACACACACACGCTCGCGCACACACACACATACACCAACACACATATATATATATATATATATCACTGCTACATAAGAATGCAATAAAAGCTAATTTCTAATATCTCCAACAATAGTATTCTTCGAGTATTTTTAGCTCTTACTGTAATTAGATTTCTATTGTATTGCTTAAGAAAAGTACCGCGCTAAAATATATTAGTTATAATTATGTTGAAAAATTTAAAAAAGAAGGAATTGAAGAATGACATGAGAGAATTATTATTTCTGAAGTAAGTGTCAAAGATTTCATTAGACTGACGAAAAATGCGATAAACAAATATAGTCTGTATTATTAAAATGACAGTGCAAGGCGAATAGGTCCTTAAAAGTTAAAAACTAATGATAAGTTGAGGTAATAGTACCTTTGTTATCATATTTCTAACAACTAATGTACTATTTACATTACTGCTGCAATTAAAATTCACGTTTAAAATTTTCCTAATATTTTGAAAGTGAACCGAGCATTGATGGCTGAGAGAAAGTAGTGCTCAGGACGCAAGTAGCGTTTTAATATTCATTTTATTAAGGCGAAGTAGTGAATCCTGTTTCCATATAGTCTGGATATATATATATATATATATATATATATATATATATATATATAGGAACAAGTATGACCCCGACGGCAGAGCTCAAGCCGTTTCGACGGCTATTCCTGGACCCTAGAAATAACCGTCGAAACGGCTTGAGCTCTGCCGTCGGGGTCATACTGTTTCCTATTACCCATTCTACTACCCTAAGTATTGAGTACTCTGGTGCGTTATGGTCCATCTAGTTCCTTACCACAACTCCTTCATTATATATATATATATATATATATATATATATATATATATATATATATATATATATATATCTACATATATATATTTCAGACTATATAGAGACATTTACTCTGGAGTTCCTCCTATGATAAACAGGCTAAACTTCAATGTAACAAGACTCACTACATAGCCTTAATAAAATGAATATTAAAACTTCTTCGGTATTGAATACCCCTTCCTCTCTGCAGTCAACCACATACGGATATAAACATATACACGTGAATGTCTGGTTCACTTTCAAAATATTGGAAACATTTGAAATATGCATTTTACTCGTATAAAGAATGCGAGTTCCAAGTTTAATTTTAGATTGCTTGCATATTATTTTGTTTCATGAACACAGAAAATTCCCGCTTCAATAGTGCCATTGGTGTCAGTCCCGCTTCAATAGTACCATTGGTGCTATATTCTCTACCACAGTACTTGGTCGTATCTTAGTAACCAAATCTAAGTTGTTATAAACCGAACGATGCCTGCTGATTACGATGTATCCTGTTCTGATTACATAAGATTTAGGTGTACACTTGTAACTTATGATTGCACATCAGGATGTGTACCAGAAACCCTACAGCCCGGATGAGAAAATGTTTCGTTGTTGCTTTTATTATATACTATAATTCGCATACATCCAGTCTATATATTACACATAGTGTTTCCCTCGAATATCTTGATGTGTTCAGTCCGATATTGGAAACTTATTACTTTCTTGCAACACACACACACTCAATATATATATATATATATATATTGTGTGTGTGAGAGAGAGAGAAAGAGACAGAGAGGGGAGATAGATAGAAATAGATTGTGTGTGTGTGGGGGGGGGGGTAAACTTAACGAAGAAATATATAAGTCAAATTACGTGGAAAAATGTAATTAAATATTGAAATCAATAATTCATTCTAATCATTTGAATCTAACCCAGGGGATATAATACAAAAAAATAAATTAAGATTTAAATTTGAATATTAATGTAAATTTATGACAAATCGTATATTCGACGACAATCGATAAGAGAATAATATTATTTATTCAATGTAAGAATCGTCACGGAATTGTGAAATTCCACCAAAAACGATAGTATTATATATTGATATATGTATAAGGTACATTGTTATTTGAGATCATGAAAACGGAAATAGCTAACAAAAAAAAAAAGCTCTAATCATGATGAGTCGACTTGTCATTAGCGAAATACGTAACTGTTAACGACCTAATAAAACCTTAGAGTGCACGAAACCTGCTACGTTTCTACAGATGATGATGATGATCATCATCATCATCATCATCATCGTCATCGTCCGCGTCATTCTTCTTCTTCTTCTTCTTCTTCTTCTTCTTCTTCTTGACGTCGGTAATGATGGCATGTGGATGTTTCTTTTACAGCTCACCGTGTCGGGCATTGTCATGTGTTATCATATTCAAGTATATCATTCAGACTGATGTCCAGAGAACTCAGCCAGTAGCTTCATTGTAACATTTAACACGTCTAGTTAATTCGTGCCTCCGTTGCCTTATGTTGTCAGAAATGTGAATATGCGGTGGGTTGGCAGTATCGATAGAGGGTAGGACACCCTGCTTTGAACTATAGAGTTACGTCCATTTATGATCTGAGTTCAAATCCCACCGAGGTTAACTTTGCCTTTCATCCTTACGGGGTCGATAATTTAAAGCACCAGTAATGTACTGGGTCGATTGAATCAACTTACCCCCTCCTCAAAAATTGCTGGCCGTGTGCCCATAGAAAAAACAATTATTATTATTATTATTATTATTATGGCCGCACATGTGTGAAGACAGACAAGTCTGCGGGGGAAAAGGTTCGTAGCTTTAAGCTATTTTAAATTGTCTTTTTTTGTATTTTCTTGTCATTAACGAAACTTAAGGTACACATCTTGATTTAAAGAGAGGGATACCTCTCAATATTCGGGCTTTAAGCCCGAATATTCAGATTTATTTTTTAAAATCTTCGAAAAAAATCGCTTCCCCACCAAAAGAAAATTATGGAAATTTTCGACCTTGAAACGGTAAACAACGTTCAGGTCAAAAGTTTAAAGGCAGCCACTGCAGATTTCACCACGACTACGACGGCTACAGTCATGCCTGTCATCCACTCTACTGAATGTGAAGGCAAAACTCAAAAGCTACCATCACAACCTTCTGGCATAGCAGCAGTATCATCTGAAAACGACATCACCACCACCGCCACCACCACAACAACAACAACTCAGAGCAATAACGACAAAAACACCGACAGCTTCAATGTAAACAAGGATGGCGGTGGCAACAGCAAGAATGACAACAACAACAATAAGAGCATCAGAAACACCACATTTGCTGCAGCAGCAGCAAAAACAAAGCGCTTATTGAATATCGATATTGATATTAGCGATAAAGACGAACAGTTGGCCAACGCGTGGAGGCTAATTAAACGGGAGAAGTCCTGGGCAAACCTGACCATCCCGGACGAGGCAATAGCGGCCATGTAAAGGAGGACGGTGCTCTTTCGATGTATTTTGGTGCAGACACGAAAAGTGGAACTTGCGAGCCAAGCAGAGGTAGAGGCTGCTTTGGAGTACATCGGAAGTAACATAGAGTACAAAGCAAGAGGCAAACAGTTCGGTACCATCTCGGTACTGTTCAAATCCGAGGCCCTCGCTATTAAGCACTCGGTGATCCCCTGCAAAACGGAACGCATTATCATGCATCCGTCCTATATGGGTAAAAGGACAGTGAAGGTACGCATTCCCAGCATCCCACCAGGAATGAACATATGGTGGCTGCTAGGATGCGTAATCGAGGAGGGGACAGACACCACCCTCCTGGACATCAAAAGGAAAGAGAGAGAAGACTGGTCCGGAATGGATTTGGAGATTCTTCTCCAAATGAAACCGGGGGATATAAATAACATCCCAGATTTTGCCCGCCTGCAGGACGGGACAACAATCCAACTAATGATTGACAGAAGAAGGCCACGCTGCTTCGTTTGCGGGGAAGCCACGCATCTTCAAGCCTTCTGCCCTCAGCGCAAAAATGCAGGGTTCGCAAACCTCCTTTGTTGCCAACGCCAGTGTCAGCACGGAAAGCTGCACCACCATCACCACCAAAAACAACATCAACAAAAACACGGACACCAACATCAAAAGCAGCCGGATCACCACCAACACCAAAACCAATCCAAGGAGAAAACGGGGAAAGCTCTCCCACTCCCCCTACCCCCCCAACTATATACATAGACAAAAAAAATAAAATAAACGCACACACAGACACAGAGACACTCACAGACACAGACCCTTTGTCTTCCAGCAGCGAAGATGAAGGAAAACCCAAAAGTGCAAAAAAACAGAGAAAACTCACAAAAAAAAAGCCCCAACAAAACACAAAAACACACACAACAAAAAATACAGACACCACTAACGCAGACACTTCCCCAATAACATCAGCACCATCAGCAACATCGACACCACCTCCACAATCCCCGAAACGCAAACAACCTAAACAAACACAAGTACAAATAAACACACAAATACCTGAAATTGCAGACACCACACCTACAACAAACATCGACATACCCGAAACAACACCACCAAAACCATCGCCACCACCTTCACCAAAACGAAAACAAATAAAACCACACCAACAAAATGTTAAAAACTTCGTGCTTGTCAGAAGGGCCAACGATAAACTGATGGCCCTCTTAGCGCGAAGCGAGGACATTCAAACAGAGGGGGAGATTTTTGAAATGAGCACATTTTGCGTGCCAGAAGATTTGCTTCTGGTCCGAATGTCACTCAATTCTTTCAAAGAAATTCGAGAGAGCTTTCCTCAAGACGTGGGAAACCCGAATGTGAAACCCACATCAAGACATTTAAAGGGGTTCCCAAAAGAAACCCCACCAACCATGGAGGTCGAACCACCCGAAATTCACAAGACCCGGGAGGTAAGTAAACCTTCCCTCTCTCTCTCTTAGCTTACCAATATGGCCATATTAAGAGTAGGAAGTTTAAATGTTCGCGGCCTGGGGTCACCCTGGAAGCAGGGTCGCCTGCTCAACGACCTCCGGTCGCTGGAAATGGATATGATTGCCGTAAGCGAGACCAGAATTTCCGACACGCGTGCACTAGCCCCCATTTTCGACGACTATCAGATCTTCGCATCTGTTAGCAGGCCGGGAATGGGGGGTGGGGTGGCAGTGCTGTTTAGGAAAGGACTGGATCTCGAGGTAAGGTCGATCTTCCGGGACCCGGACGGTAAGTTGGTGGTCTTGGATGTGAGCAGTAGCGAAGGTGGTGCCTTTAGACTGCTGGCCGTCTACGCCCCTACAGGGGCCGGACGACCTGACTTCTTTAGGCGCCTGGAGACCTTTCTGGGTACGTCTCGCCCTTTACTGTTAGCGGGGGACTGGAATGGCATCTTAGACGCACGCTGGGATTGTGTGGGAGTAGCCGATAGGAGCGGGGGGTGCAAAAGCCTCAAGCACCTACTCAGCCAGTTCCAACTGTCTGACAGGTATCGACTAGATTTCCCCAATGTGCCAGTATGGACATGGACCAACCGAATGGGGTCATCTAGATCGTATATAGACAGAATCTTCATTAGGAAAATATATAGAAATAGTGTGGGATGTCCACTTTTTAAAACGGTCGCCTATTCAGATCACAAATTTGTGATCTGTACGGTCGACCTAAATAAAACGCGTAGGTTAGGACCGGGTTACTGGAAGCTGAACATGTCATTTCCGGCACGTAAGGCTTACAGGGACCGAGTCAATAAGTTAGTTAAGCAAAAGTTGACAGGAGGGATCATCAACAACAGATGGTGGGGGGCTCTCAAAAGAGAGATTAGAGTAACTTCGATAGAGTTCAGCAAAGAACTAGCGTTAGAGAAAAATAGAAAGGAGGGGGAGCTGGTAGATAAGTTAGACGAGGCTATTTGTAGTGGCATCGCAACTGACGTGCTAGCGGCGAGAATGGCATTAGACCATTGTGAGGTATTTCGCCAGCACTTTGCTCGGTTGTTCGGGGAGAGTGGCGAGTCAGAGAGAGTAGCGGATTTCAATCCCTACCTTGACGGCTTGCCGCGCATCTCGATGGTCGAGGCTGAGCGCTGCGAAAGGCCGATTACTTCAGGCGAAATTCAGGACGCCCTTGTCGGTTGCATGAGGCGCAAGTCACCCGGTTTGGATGGCCTGCCCTACGAGCTTTACGTAAAGATGCCAGACTTGTTCTCCGAACTCCTCGAAGCACTCTACTGTAACTGGCAGCAGAATGGGAGTATTCCCAGTTCTGTGAGCAGGGGAGTGGTGACGCTGATAAGGAAAGACGAGAACAAGAGGGATACATTAGACAACTTCAGGCCCATAACTCTGCTCAACACAGAGTTTTGGCCAAGGTGTTAGCAAAGAGATTGGCGCTTGTCGTCGAGGATTTGGTTGGGGAGGCGCAAACTTGCGCAATCCCAGCCAGGTCCATACACGACAATCTCCACCTCATGCGATACATCATAGAGAGGGTAGGGTGTAAACCTGGCTTCGGTGGGGCACTGATCAATTTAGATCAATCAAAGCATTCGATAGGGTCGACCATCGGTATCTGGAGTTTGTCCTCAAAGCAGCTGGCTTCGGCCCTGTCTTAAGAAGCTGGATCGTTGCAATGCACAGCGGCACACGCTCGGTGGTCAAGGTTAATGGCCACCTCTCGGAACCATTTCGGCTCTCCCGATCGGTCCGTCAAGGGTGCCCTCTCTCTTCCCTTCTATACGTATTGACTCTCGAGCCTTTACTGCGGAAGCTGGAGCTGTTGCAGGGCATACCGCTCGAACCGGGACGTGGAAAGGCGGTGTCGGCTTATGCGGACGACATCACCGTGATGGTGTCGAACACCTCAGAAATCGAGGTGGTCGGCACCTTATTGAAGGAATATGAAAGGTTGAAAGGAGCCAAACTTAACCCGGAAAAGTCGGTGGGCTTGCAGCTCGGAACCTGGAGAGGCAAGCCCATGCCGTCCAACAGCGTCGTGGGGCGCTGGACGGACGGACCAGTAAAGTTGCTCGGGGTTTGGTTCGGACCAGACCTCCAGGTGGAAAAGAATTGGGACGAGGTAACGAGCAGAGTAGCCAGTCTCACCCAAAAATGGGCTGGGAGGAAGCTATCACTGAAAGGTCGCGCGGAGGTGGCGAATGCGTACATCGCGTCCGTCATCTATTACCGCCTAACCGTCGTGCCTTGCCCCCGTCCGCGCCTCGTCAAGTTGGAACGGCTCCTCTTCAAATTCTTGTGGAGGGGACAAGTTCCGTTGGTGAGGCGGTCCATCTGCTGCCAGCACCCTCTACGCGGAGGGCTGGGCATGCCGTGGCTAATGATGCGCAGACATGCGTTGAGGCTGCGACATCTCCAGATATTCTGCCTCAATGGTGAACAGGTGTGGTCGCCGTTTATCAGACGGGCCTTTCCGCAGCTCATTTCTTTGACTGAGCTGCAGTCCTGGGTCAAGAAGAGACCGATACTGGGTGACTGGCACCTGGAATGTTGCCAGGCACTCACTGCCCTCTACCAAGCGGGCAATGCGATCAGTGGAACTTCCACTCTCGAGTTCTATAGAGGATTAGTGGTGGGCAAGTGCGATGACGCACTCGGAGAAGCTTTGGGCCTCGACGAAGTCGAACTGACCAGTCTGTACCGGAGGACTTTTGAGTCGGGGACGATGGACAATTTCCAGAAATCCCTCGTTTGGCAGTGCTACCGGGGGGCACTGCCGGTTCGGGATAAACTCTACAGGCACGGAAGTGCTGTCAGACGGACCTGCCCAAGATGCGCACAGAACGGCGAAACCGTTCTGCACGCACTTGTCCAATGTCCGTGCATTACTGACTTGTGGAGTTATGTCGAACAGCTACTGTCGCGTGTGGAACGAATCCGGTTATCGGCCGAGTCCATAGTGAAGATCGAGCCGCCACCTTCCTTAGGTAAGGAAGAGCAGGACATTTTCCTCTGTCTGGTGGCAGTTGCGAAAGAGATTATATGGTGGACAAGGTTGAAAGGACTAAAGACAGACACTTTTCTCTTCGGCCAATCCCTCATCAACTTCTTCAAGTTTCACCTGGAAAGGAGGGTGAGGGTGGAGAGAGAAGTGCTTCCCCCCAGTACATTTGCTAAAAGGTGGGTGAATGTGGCGAGAATGGCTCGTGTGAATGGGCCTACTCTGACCATGCGCCTATAGGCTAGCTAACTTGAGGAGAGGGGTGCTCTCCTGGGTGCCCTAGAAGCACAGGGTGGTTCAGGATTGGTGGGGTACCTGAATCACCCCAGGGTCGTCCACCCCCTATCGGGGAATTTATTTTGTTATATTTTGCATAGTTTATTTTATATTTTTATATTTTCATTGTTAAATTAGTTTTGCCATTGTGCACTTTTACTCGACCTTATTGTAAACCCCCACTGTCTCTGTCTTTGTATTGTCCCCTACATGTCAGCCCTTGTGGCTAATAAATGAAATCATTATTATTATTATTATTATTGTGGATTAGCAGTATCTGTAGAGTGTCGCATTCCATGCTTCACTGCATGGAGTTACGGTTATTTACATTTTGAATTCAAATCCCGCCGAGGTTGGATTTGCATTTCCTCCTTACAGGGTCTATAAAATAAAGCACATCTAAAGTGTTTCTAAAAAGAACACGGGACAACTATCAATAATTTATATGTGGATCACGCATGTAAACTCACATATCTGAGTAGATGCCGAAGAAAAATCGCGTTTCGATCACGTGGATCACACACGAGCTGGTCGATATTAAAACAATTATAATATGTAAATAACATTTCTACACAACCTGAAAATCTGACTTCAATTATTTTCATTTAATTCAAGATTTTAAGGTTAAGTGGTGTTAAACGTATTTTTTTAAAGAGTGGAAACATATCAATAAAGATATGAGAAAATCAACGTACAACAGAAACAATAAATATCCAAAACATAAACATACACATACCGACCATAATTAAACCTGGAATGATACACGATGACCCCCCTCCCCCCCCACACACACACACAGCCGAGGCGGTCAGAAAGGAGAAGGCGTTTCCACAGAGGACGGCAAGGGAGACGCGCTTGAAAAGCCACTCAAACTCGCGGGGCTCACACCTGCGGCTGGCCAGCTCAGCGCCTATGGTGGTGAGAAGAGAGGTAGCCCTAGGGCTGATGACACCAGACGTCTCCACTGCCATGGGTACAACCGCAAACCTGTCAGAGACCGACCGGCATTTGAGGAGTTTAGCCTCCTCAGCCCGACGTGCAGCAGAACCTGGTTTAGTCGCAGACTGCACCAGGTTGCGGCTGCAGAAAGTGTTGGTGCAAGTGGCATCCCAGACGAGGGGTGTGCCACCGCAGAACGGGAAGATGGTCATGCCATCTGGCCTTTTGTCGTCCCCTCGGTCCTGTCCCACCGGCTCGAGCTGGGAAGGGAAGCCACACTCTGCAACATACAGCCGCATTAAACGTGGAAAATAATCCAACGAGAGACACCCCGGACACAGCACGACCGACCAAATATTCACACTATGGCAGGTATTCGAGAAATCGTGGGTGTATTGCCAACAAGTATATTCTTGTTTTGTCGACCTTGACAAGGCGGGTGTAAAATCAGTCTGCTGGTAGACGGCATGGTGTTACTCAACTCGACAGAAGTGGATTTTCGATTTGCACTTCATAGGTTTGAAGCAGAGTGCTGCATGGCTGGAAAGAAATTCATGCTGCGAAATCTGAGACACTCGTCCTCCCAAAGAAGCCTGTGCAGTGCACACTATATGTGAATAGAGTCCTTGGAGTAACGTTACTCGATAAAGTGCATAGCTCGGAGATCCAGGTCGAAGCGCTACTTCTCCGAATTGAGAGATCACAGCTCCGATACTATGTGCATGTGTTTAGAATGCCTAAGAATCGCAGGACAGATTTTACGGGCAAAAACAACAGGTAGGAGAGCCTGGGGTAGACCTCAAATAAAATGGTTGGATAACATCTATGAGCCTGGTTAGACACGGTTGGGAATCAACCCGGATCAGTTGGAAGCTGTTGCTTCGAACAGGTCCCACTGGAGAGAGTGTTTGCGGACACTGCCCCCCCCCCCCTACAGGACCCTCTCCGGCAAATGTGGGTGAAGAAGAAGAAGAGAAGATATATGTGTATATATATATATATATATATATATATATACATATTTATATGAATGTATGTATAATATATTTGGCAATATACTGTGTGTTTAATTAAAAATATTTTGAAGACCATTCGCTATGAGTTTTAAAGTAGTGACTCTGTGACTTACTTATTCTCGGCCAAGAACAACAGAGAGTAATCGACAGACAGTCTGTTTCTCGCTTTTTAGCGCTTATGAAGACCACTCACTCCGCTGCCTTTGCCGAAAATTATAGAAGCTGGATTCTTATAGAATTCCAGTAATAATCAGGAGCTAATTAAACAGAGCGATTGCCGGTCAACCAAAAATTAGGTATTAGTATTGGTGCTGTGAAATAGCGATGTATACATGAATGTTATAATATATATTTCCATCTAGTTAATAAGCGCATGCATGAATTCACTATGTAGGATTCTCGGGCCTCTGTGGAGACCAGGATTAAATAAATAAATGATACTGAAACGTCTATTTTTACATAAATGACTATGATTTCTATACGGATAAAAAATATATGCGCATGTCGGATGTGATGCTGTTTGCCGAAGCGCGGATGCAACACTCTGACAAATTTGTGAATCTGTTAATACATCCAAACTCACATAATTCCACCGACATTTATCCATCTATTCATACATAAATAAATACATACATACTTACATACTTACATACATGCTTATACATATGTATTTATACATACATCTATACACACTTACTTCCAAACCACTTAACGGGGTTTATGCCATATGATAATGTGGATAATTTTATGAATTGCAAACACATAAAACTTTATAAATTATTGAATACATTGTCAGATGATCAGATAAATGGTCATATAAATGGCAAATGTATGTTAGTATTTATTACCATAATTATGTTAAGTGTTGTAATTTCCGTTTATATTCGTATTTCTCTTTTTACACAGCAGTCATTTTGTGTGTAAATCCCTTGTCAATGTGACTAATTATGAGTTTTATTTCAGGTGTATTATCAGTAGTGTGTTAACACACACACATACACACACACACGCACACGCACACACATATATATATATATGAAGATCAGCATGTGGTGAAATATTTGTTCTCGGTACGGTGAACTAACTGTTGTGGAACTGCTTCTATATATATATATATATATATATATATATATATATATATTTATTAAAATAGCACATTAAAGTTTAAGCAAAGAATCGCTGCTTTCACCCTTAACGGGATCTTCTATAAATCCCTCTCTTTCTCCTTCTCTCTCTCTATATATATATGTACATATGTAAATATGTGTGTGTGTGTGTGTATTTATGTTTCTCTGTGTGTACGTATGTATGTGTTATGTTATTATTATACCAAATTATATTATAATGCTTCCAGAAATAATAAAATAAGGCAGCTGTAAAATACTATATCGATATAATCGACACTCTCTTTGTAACCTAGAAAATATTGCATGCCTTGTGCTAAAATTAGAAACCAATCTTGTGACGTGGCTGACAGAAGAAAAATATGATTGTTACATTCTATTTTAAAAACAATTGTTATCGACTGCGAGAGAATAATATTGCATCTTTAGATTTATTGAGAACTCTCCATAATTCTTTTGAAGTATGTACCTATTCAGAGTAAAATTACCTCAGCTGATCTAACACATTTATCATTATGACAATTTTTTTTATGAAATCCATTTGAAAAAAACCAATCCTCCATGAGATTAATTTCACAATATAATTTCCGTATTATTGAGATTAAAAACAGTGTGTGGTGGAATATAATTCAATATTTATATATATCTCTATAGCTTATATCACCCTTCAGAAATATATAGAATAATTTACAATTCACCACCCGCAATAATTAAATCTCGTTCGTATTTCTCTTTCCTTCTCCACTCTCTCTAGTTCTGTCATCCCCACTCTCACACACACTTATTTATACAGAAAAGAAAAATCAAATTATTCTGTATAAATGCATCCAAATGTCAAGCTCAATTAGTTCGTTATGAATATCGGGCTTCTGTGACAAAAATCTTGATCATAAGGATGATGACGATGTTGATGACGTCATCACTGTTGATGATCATCATAAGGATGTTGCATTTTGTGTAAAACTAATTACAGTATCGAATGTATTCTGTGAATTCTATATGTAACCCGAATTCTATGCTGCATTTGCTATCTATATTCCCATAATAGAATTATTTCTTATATTTAGGCGTTATCCGTTATTTTAAAGAACAAATAAAAAAATAAATAAAATGAGGCTTAATATTTATATTCATAGATAGGTCCATAAATAGATGAATTCAACCACATGTACAAATACAAATATATATGTATAAGCCATATACACAAACATATGGGTATTTAGTGATAAAGATATATATGAACATTTAGAAAGATAAACATAGTAAAGAATGAACAAATATATTTGTTATCAGTGAAATGGAGAAGTAGAATGTATCATTTCTCTTAAGTCATATGTATCTATTACACCAAGCCTTTTAAAATAATCCATCGTAAAAATTACTTTGACTATCATTTACCTCAACTGTTATAGGCAGTATGAAGAGTACATCATTAATTTCCTGGAATATTCAGATGGAACCAAATATTTATGAATGCCCTCTCCAGGGATATTATATTATATATTTTCTTTTCCGATATCCCGCGTCAACCATTTTGAGAATCTCATAGCACAGATTAATGATATTAGAGAGCAATACAAACACACGTGCGCGCGCGCACACACGCACACACACACACACACGCACGCACACACACACACGCACGCACACACACACACGCGCGCGCACACACACACACACACACACACACACACACACACACACACACACACACACACACACACACACATATATATATATGCATTGGTTGAGGGAACTTTTATAAAGTGATACCGTATATGATATGTATAATGTTTTTTTCTTTAAATTTTTTGTTTCTTTGTTTAAAGTGATTTGGTCCCGGTGTGTACTTGGAACAGTTTAACCATGACTTGCTCATCTTTCTGTCTTTAGTTTTGGTTTTGCAATCTCTACAGTGAGGAGGTAGCTTTTTTTAAATTCATTCTGAATAGAAGAGTTCTTTTTCAATCACTTAGGAACAATTTTCTATATAAAAAATGTTTTTCATTTTTTTTACATATTGCACTTTATTATATGATGGAACTGAGCGGTAGCTAGGAGAAACGTGGGAGAATCAGGAAAAATGCTTAACGCTATTAGGTTACGGCAGGGAGGTGGATTGGCTGAGTCGCTAGAAAATCGGACAAATAATAAACACTGCTTGCTCCGGTATTTTACGATCTGATTTCAAATCCTCCCTAGCTTGACTTTGGTCCATAAATAAACAGTAGTCAAGATTGCCTTCTATCACTCCTTCTCCGTCTGTGGAAACAATCGGTGTTTCGACCTGAAGGTAGATGGGCTTCAACGAGTCTAAAATGCCCCCAAACAGGTCGCGTGTCACAAATGCACTCTTAAAACTCCATCTAGAGATTAGGATCCTTTGCATCTAGGAATAAGTAATATAATGTGTTTCTCATTAGTCACGACAATGTGTATGACTTGAGAGGTAGTTTAATTATATTTCTATTTATTATGAAGTTGCTCGTCATTGACATCCTGCGCAAGGTCGATCTTCAAGGCTGAAATCAGGGAAGTGGAGCATCCACTGGCACTGCGATTAGACATTGTGTGTGACTCAAATGCATCGTTAATGTGACAACAGATTGCTCTTGCCCGTAGGACAGATTTGTCGTCGTAAACGAAAGAGCCACCGACAAACAATTTGGACAAATTTATGTTTCTTCATTTGTGACGATATAACAGTAAATGAGAAGTTTCTGACCACCCTCAATTAGGTTTATATGATTTCTCCAATAAAGCTAAACCTTTTGCCTTTTGGTCTTGGGTTTATGGTGAGTAGTTTTAAAGTGATTTTACTTGTAAACGTTTATATATAGATTCCATATGTGCTTATATGCAGATGTGTGTGTATGTAAATACTCACGACACACACACATACACACACATGTACGCTCGCGCACACAAACATACACACACACACACACACACACACACACACACCCATATATATATATATATATATATATATATATATATATATACGAGGTGTTGTTGAAAAGTTTCTATTTTTGTGTAAAAGAAAATAGAGGTGGGTCAGTTAATTATGATTTTACTGAACATATCCCTCTCTCAGATTCACACACTTATTCATCACTCCTTAAGTTTTTCGGAGCCGTATAAAATTAAGTCGGAAGGGTGGATTTCCAACCAGGCAACTGTAGCAGCGATTAAGCCAGGAAATGTTCAGCACCCCTTTTATATATATATATATATATATGTATATATATATATAGTGACGAAACATAAGTCAATTGCATGAACTCATAATCCTTTATATACTGCTATATATATTTGAATGGCTATGACCTCATCAGGCAGTTAGTCAGTTCTTAGATATGCCAGCTCTGTGTTTATAGTGTTGATGGTATCAGAGCCTTGGGACATATCCCATATATATATATATATATATATATTATACGTATGAGAATGTGTAAACAAGACTGCTCTAATGGGTACATAATTATATACATATTTAATATGTAAGTATGTAAACCTGCCAGAAAATATTAATGTTCATGTAAACTTATAAAATGATTATCAGGTTTAATTAATTTTTGAACCGAATTTGGCCCTCATCAGAAAGCGTGCATCTCATACAAACAACCGAAAGGATATATGTATTGGTGGGCTTATATACCCATTCGCTTTTAGTATTATCCTGCAATGGTCGCACTAATTGTCATAAAATATATAAATTAGAGTGTCTCATATTCAAGCACAGTTTAGTGATTTTTAAATGCTATGCCAAAAGTATGCAAACAATTTACTTCAATACTTACCTATTGTAGCAATGTTGCATTTTGTGTTCGTTTTCCTCTGTGTACATGGAGGAGACGTTTCTACCGTTTGAAATGAACCATAAACATAAACTAATTATGTAGAAAATTTTGCCATCTGCTATTTGATTTCATTGAACGTAAACAGAAGTATTTGGTATCAAGTAGATAAGGTGACATTTTCGATAGTTGTTTTGATAATTCAACGAGATCATGAGTTAATAATATGGGTCTAAAGCAAGGTTAATTACATTGTTGGTTCTTAATTTCAATGCTGGTTGTGTTAGCAAGTAGTAAACACGATGGCTTTCATCAATCTACATACGTTGTTATAAAGTTACGAAATAATGTTGTTCTTTTATTTTCATAGCCTGAAGACTCCAACGGGTCATTAAGATAAAATTTATTGATTGATTTGCCTTTTAATCTTTCACAGATAATAAATAAAAGAAAACAGAAAGGCCATTTGTCTGTTTGAGAAAATTACGGAGGGGCAGTTACCTCAGACCCGAATCCCCTGCAAATAAATGCACTTGTGTTTTCTCTACCATCACGTCGAACATTAGGCGATAATTTCATTTGCCGTAAAAAAAAGCACTAGCCAGAAGATGCAGGAAATGTGGCAAAAAGCAAATGTACCTACCAAAACGCAAAAAAAAAGATAGATGTTCTTCAATCGAGGAAAGGAGTATAAAGGAGGGAAAAAAGAAAATTCAAGGATGACTGACATAACAATTGCAAAGTGTGAGATTTGGAAAGGTGGTCTCGAGAATAATTTGATCTTGCAAGCCAGGACGTTCTCAAATGAACCCATCTAAAGACAACCCTTTCTTTGAGACATAGCGGGAAGATTAGCTGTCTTCATTAATGGCCGGTGTTGATGCAAACTATGTGAGAGCCATTCAGAAGATGGAAAAGATGATTCATGAAGTGAAATTATGAAAGAGAAAGAGGGATGAAGAAGTCAAGACGATGTCCGAGAAAGTTGATCTTGAAAGTTCGTAATCCAGCTCAGCTATTAATGATGAGAACGATGAAACGTTCATATTAGATCCACCGAGAAAATCATTACAAAAAAAATGTTTCTTTCATCGCCACACTTGTTGCCACGTGGGAATTGGATACATTATCGTTATGACAAGAAAGTACGTCTTACATTGCAGATGCGAAGAGATTTGATCTGGATGTATCTGAAATCTCGATCACTCCTAACCAACACTTTATCGAGCATTAAGCAACGTGAAAAATGGCTCATGAAATCCGCTTTTCCACCTGAAGATACATTATTTTCATCAGGTTCCCGATCAGTCAAAGATTGAATTGAAGTTTTAATTACCGAAAAGCGAAAGGAGAAGCTCTAAGGTGTTCCGATTGCAAGATATGGAAGCTATTACGGCATTTAAAGCAGCACAGAGAGAATCCCTCTCGTGACTGGCTTGCTGCGATCGCATTCTGGAACTGGTTTTATAGAAAGACTTCAAGATCTTTTTCATGTCATCTGGTCGTGGTAACGCAATGTTCAAAACGTTCCGTGAATTTTTAGACTCCATCGATAAGTCATATTATCAAATTATCATTGACGATGTAAAATGTGTACAAGCAAAAGAGGGGGATTGTTAAATATCTACTAACTGAACTTATTTCTGGAGATCATCCGCGAGAAGACTATGCTGAGTTCATGAACTCACCCTTCTTTATCTCGGTGTTTGCCGTCTCCCCATTTCTCCCTCTCGATGCTAGGAGCCAGGAAGGCCCTATATGTGATCAAGAGAGGTTTGTTCAAAGAAAAACTTAAGCTTACCTCATGTGTGTCACTTCCGTTATAATTCTATTCATAAAATGTGTTCCTCACTTTAATCCCTGTGTTATTGTGTATTTCGGCGCGGTGGATTGGCAGGAACGGTGAAGCAACGGACAACATGCATTTATGGTATAGAGGTACAGCTTTTTTCGATCTGAGTTGAAAACCTGCCTAGGTATGTCTTTCAACCTTACTGGGTCGATAAAATAAAGTACCTGTAATGCACTACTGTTGACTTAATCGACTATCTCTTTCGCGCAAATTTTTGACATCGTGCCTAAATCAGAAAATAGTATATTTGGAACGTATTCCCTCTGCTTATTTTCATTACATTTAGTTGCCTATCATTTCAACAACTCTCTTATATGACAAAGGGCTGTTTCCACTAACACATTTCATTCATAAAAACCGTTTCAATCTTAACCCCAATATTACTGTGTATTTAGAATATAATCCCCCTGTTTGTTTCCATTTCATTTGGTTCTGTCATGTGCTTTCCTCTTTGGATCCAGGAAAGTCTACAGAAAGGGCAATATCCTAATGGTCAGATCCAAACATTTGTCATTAATAAAAAGTGAACTCCCCTTTACGGTTTGAGTTCAAATCCCGCCGAGTTTAACTTTGCCTTTCATCATTACGGGGTCGATAAAATAAAGCACCAGTAATGTACTGGGATAATTGCTGGCCTTGTACCAAATGTCGAAACAATTAATAAAAAGTGAACGAATGCAGCCTCAAAATATTATTCGAATGACTTATAATTCATCATACTTCATTTCATCAACTCAAAGATGAGCGTAATAAACGTAAGATGATTGGCGAAGAGTTTGCAAATTGTAACACACACTAATATACTTACATATACTTATACTAATATACTTATATATATATATATATATACACACACACACACATATATATATATATACACACACACACACACATATATATATATATATATATATATATATATATATATATATAGAGAGAGAGAGAGAGAGAGAGAGAGAGAGAAGGGAGAGAGAACAAGTGATAAATGTATTCACTTTTCTCAGCATATGGACATGTGTGTGAGTTTGTATGTGTGTAGGGTTGATTTTTATTCAGTATACATTTTTCATTGCATATTTGAAAAAATGTAATGATCGCGATCAAATTATGATTAATTGAGGTAGTCGATAATAATCGATAATCCTAAATATAATATGAATAATTTAGTAGATATTGTATCAACTGCCACTAGTTGCAATGGGTCGTTATTGGGAAATATTGTCATTTTCAATGTAGAGTTCAGATTATGCGCCATTTATAAGCATGTAGCTGGTTGTGAGATTTATAGGGAGAACGATTGATATGGTTTTAACAGTCGTGGTCGTCCTGTCGAGGTGTAGTTAGAGGTGATAGTAGTAGAGATGAGGTGGGGGGGTATCAAGGCGGTCATCGTTATGGTGAAGGGGGTAGTGGTAATGGTGGTGGTGGAGTAAGTGGTGGTGCGGTGGTGGGAAAATTAGTGTTGTTTTTATTGTTGGTGGGCAAACGTAGTGATCGAGGTGGTGTTGATGCTGTAAGTGTTGATGTTGTCAGTATTGATAATGACATTAATAATAACGATGCTAATGATAATCATCAACTTTGTCCCTTTAGACTAGAAAAAACCGAAAAGTGATATTCCGTATTGACTATAAATTTGATACCATATATAGATTATAAGGTAATAACTATTTAAATATAAATACCACAGTATTACTGTATAATTTGAAGGCGTATTTTTTGTGTGAACACAATAAAGAAATGAAAAAAAGGCGTCTGTTTGTGTGTTTTTAGGTGGATGTGTTTTCTATCTGTTGGCATTTTTGTGTATGAATATGTTGTATGTTGGCGTGTTTGTGTGAAAGTGTTTGAATATGAACATCTTGTTTGTATGTGTGTTTGTGTGTGAATGTGTTTTGTGTATGTGTGTGTGTGAATATTTGGTGTATACATGCGTTTGTATGTGAATATATCTTGTGAATGTGTTTATAGATGTAGTATTCTAGATGAATGAATGTGTTTTGTGAGTTTGTGTGTATTTCTGTGTGGAAACGTCATTATTGATTAATGTGTTCGCGAAAAAATAGATTAATAATAATTTGAATATTAATCTAATATCTTCACGCATAATTTTAAACGTTTTCTGTATATAGACGCAAAAACAAATGCAAAACTGTAGATGTATCATTATCAGTTTCCGCGTGTCTATGTGTGTGATTGTGGGAAGGAGATAGTGAGATAGGGACGGAGAATCAGAGAGAGTTTGTCCGATATTCATATGATTAATAACAATATAAATATTCATCTTATGTATTAACCTATAAATTGAAATATATTTATAGTGTATCGAAAAATAACAAGGCAAAAATCTACATGGTGGTATATTTAAATTTTTATATGTATGACTGACGCTGCTAGAAATAGAGAAGAGTGTGTTTCTATGCTTATGCATTTATTAATTAATATATATACAGCACCGTCACTCACATATAAAAAAAGAGTATTAACCATCATGTAGATCTAGCCTTGCATTTAATGAACCCCAATTTACAATTCATGTATACATATGTGTGTATGTGTATATATGTGTGCATATATATATATATATATATATATATATATATATATATATATATATATATATATATATATATATTTAGTATATGTTGGTTGTTTACCGACACCTCAGTATGCAGATTGGAGAAAATTTATATATAGCAGTAAATCTATAATTTATAATAAACAAAGCCAGATTTTACATATTTGACTTACTTATTTTATTTTACATTACTCCGAAGTAAACAAACGAACCTTCGTACTTCGTGGAGTGCTCCAATCTGCATACTGAGGTGTCGGTAAACAACCAACATATACTCAAAATTTATCTAGCTCCACCACGTGTTGAGTACTTCAGACAGTAGCAAACTTATGTCGCACTTGAAAAACTGGCAACCTTGGCGTCACTGAAGGATATCCCCTTACCAGGCAAAAGAGAATACACATATGATTCTAGTTCCTCGGAGGACTAACAACACACCCAGGAGCTGGACATATCGATGTATTAAGAGAGTGAAACACACTTCAACAACATGTGTACCTGTCTTTTCCACACCAATTCGGACTGCCTAAAGAGTTCTCTTTGAACATGTCTGCGACTGTGGCTCCTAAGACCAGATTTACTCAAGCAAATCTTTCCATTTTAAGGCCACAGAAATTCAATGGAGACACTGATTGTTTCGAGAGATACACCAGGATATTGCTTACGCACATTCCGTTCGATCTTATGCGTATATATATATATATATATATATATATATATTCACATATACATATACGCATAAGTATATATATGTGAATATATATATATATACGCATAAGATCAAATGGAATATGCGTAAGCAATATCCTGGTGTATCTCTCGAAACAATCAGTGTCTCCATTGAATTTGTGTGGCCTTAAAATGGAAAGATTTGCTTGAGTAAATCTGGTCTTAGGAGCCACAGTCGCAGACATGTTCAAAGAGAACCAATGAACTGTGATCTCCGTGGTATTGTGAAGGTTCATAGTTAAACTGTGGCGAACCTGAGGCTAGGGAGATCCACAGTTGTCGTTAATGTTCGAAGAGTAGTGCAGGTTTGAATAGCCGTATAGAACGTCACACATCTGACAAACGATTGCAATACTCATACTCTTAGGAGAGCAAGAGATGTCAACATGAATTGACCTGTTATTTTTATCTAAAGGCATTTTTTCCAATTCCAACCCGCCCGTCGCCTCAATCTATATTATTTCTCATTCTTTCTTCTGATGAAGGACTAGTGACCGAAACGTTAAGACCCTCTTCCTGCTATATCAACTGATAACCTCATATATCCCTTACATATAGTGTACCGATTGTGTTGTTATTTCTGTTTACTTTTTACATTATATATATATATATATATATATATATATATATATATATATATATATATATATATATATATAATAGGATATGTGTTCCTTCACGCACAAGGCGCTAAGGGACGCATGTATTGTCCAACCAAATGCCAATGTGGTTCAATGGCAGGTTAATAAATTAACGAGCCAGAACATATATAATCAAGGTTTAGCAAATAATGAAAAAGTTTCAAAATAAATTTTAAAAAATTGACTTTACCTACTATAGTTACATTTACCGATCGGTTTCGAATCTCAAAAATAAACGGAGACCATACGGCCTTCGTTGCAAAGAAAGATTCTCGTCAGAAGGTTCTTTTCATTCGAAGAATATAAAATTCTTCGAAACCGATCGGTAAAGGTAACTATAGTAGGTAAAGTCAATTTTTAAAAATTTATTTTGAAACTTTTTCATTATTTGCTAAACCTTGATTATATATGTTCTGGCTCGTTAATTTATTAACCTGCCATTGAACCACATTGGCATTTGGTTGGACAATACATGCGTCCCTTAGCGCCTTGTGCGTGAAGGAACACATATCCTATTATTACTAACCTCCTCTATGTTGAGAAAAAATTTGGTCGTTCCGACTGCTGCAAGTGATAGTGGCGGCCGATTTGACCTACCTCGCTCTGCCTCTATCTTTACTTCGGCCCTTGAAAAAATTGATTCCACTTCATTCACTCTCATCTCGGGGACAGTTTTGGATAGCGCTAGTTCGTAATTTAAATTCAAGAATTTTATATTCTTCGAATGAAAAGAACCTTCTGACGAGAATCTTTCTTTGCAACGAAGGCCGTATGGTCTCCGTTTATTTTTGAGATTCGAAAGGGATCGGTAAAGGTAACTATAGTAGGTAAAGTAAATTTTTTTTTATTTATTTTGAAACTTTTTCATTATTTGCTAAACCTTGATTATATATATATATATATATATATATATATATATATATATATATATATATATATATATATATATATATATATATATAACTTTGAATAACTTTGAAATGTTTAGGCCAGTATTGGCCCAGGCCATGTCTAACTTAATAGCACCACCTGGCGAAGTCTTTCAATTCAGGATTTGCGCACCATGGCCCATTCGAGAAGGAAATTACTGTTTGCGGAGACATATCCGGGTGTGGGTGGTTTGTCCGGGATTACTTGGAGGAATTTGTCCAAAGACTTCTTGAACTTTGTGTGGTCAGTTTCTGTTTTTGACGTGTCCTGGTGTGATGTTGAAAAGAGCAGGGACAATTGAGGTGAAATAATTGTGCCGTATTGTTGTTATGAGGTGCGATTTAGATTTTTGAATGGGACGGATAGCACGGGGCCCAAGTCTTGGGTGTATTTTGAAGGTGATGCCAACATCATTTGGGCAGTGCAGATGAAACATTTTCCACATCATGCAGATAATATAACGCTCACGGCGACGTTGGAGTGAGTAAGGTTTCAGCTTTTCTAGTCGACCCCAGTAGTCAAGGTCTGACATGCCATCTATCTTTTTCGTGATTGCCCTTTGGGGAGGTTCAAGTTTCATGATACTTTGTTTCGTGTGGGGAGACCACAGTGGACAACAGTATTCAAGGTGTGGTCGGGCAAAAGTGGAGAAGAGAAGGATAATGGTGTGGGAATCTCTCGACTGGAAGGTTCTGAGCATCCAGGAACACATTCTGTGGGCCATGTCAACTTTGCTGCTTATATGCGAGACCCAGCCTATGTTGCTGTCCACAGTTACTCCCAAGTCTTTGATGTTGTTAGATGCCACGAGAGTTTCACCGGAGGGATGTGAGTACGGGAGTTTCAGAGCATCTTCTTTTCCAAAGTGGTCAGTTCGAATTTGTCTTCGTTCAGTAAGACGTTGTTCTTCTCCACCCATTGGGTAAAAGCCAGTAGGTCTGACTGAAGGCTTATCCGGTCATCCACGCCATTGATGACCGGATAAGCTTGGAATCATCAGCGAAAATTCTAATGTTGCTGTGTTTGATGATATCAGTGATGTTATTAATATAGATAATGAAGAGAAGTGGGCCCAACACGGTGCCTTGTGGGACCCCACTACTAACTTTCGCTGGGCTGGATTTGACTCCTTCGACTACAACATGTTGGGTTCTGTTTGACAGGAAGCACTTGATCCACTGCAGCAGCTTTCCAGTGACACCAATATTGGACAGCTTTCTCAGTAGAATGTTGTGATCAACCCTGTCAAAGGCCTTGCTGAAATCAAGGTAGATAA
Organism: Eledone cirrhosa; assembly: GCA_964016885.1. Classification (NCBI taxonomy): domain Eukaryota; kingdom Metazoa; phylum Mollusca; class Cephalopoda; order Octopoda; family Eledonidae; genus Eledone; species Eledone cirrhosa. Next base: position 115,839,625 of record OZ024743.1, read on the forward strand.
CATCAGTGTTGGAACCCTCTTCCACGGATGAACGGAAAAAATGAAACGAAATTTCATTTCTCACTCTTAGTACGGGTAGTTTGTTTACAAATACACCGAGCATTATAATAAATGTTCGGTGAATCCATACGTAGATATATATATGTGTGCATGTATGTATATATATATACACATACTACTGTACGTCTGTATACATATGCATAAGGAAAGTATATACTTTCAGACGTTCAATCATCTGGCCGGAAGTTATACGTTGCTGACGATAGCTAACAAGCTTGAAACTAGTACAGCGTTCTTTTGTCAGTGTTGAACAAATGAGCAACGATGGTTGCTAGACACTGTACAACTTAAATCGGGAAGATTGTTTACAAACACACCGAGCATTATAATAAATGTTCGGTGAATCCATGATGTGTGCATGTATGTATATATATATACATACTATTGTACGTCTGTGTACATATATGTATGTACGTATACATACTTATATTTAAGTACCGGCCGTACTAAGAGTGAGAAATGAAATTTCGTTTCATTTTTTCCGTTTATCGTTTTCGGTGCGGCCGTTTAGCTCAGTCGATATGCAAATTAGGCTGCTCAGACGTTACTATGCATAAGGGAAGTATATACTTTCAGACGTTCAATCATCTGGCAGGAAGGTATACGTTGCTGACGATAGCTAATAAGTTTGAAACTAGTACAGCGTTCCTTTGTTACTGTTGAACAAATGAGCAACGATGGTTGCTAGACATGGACGGCTGAATTCGGGAAGTTTGTTTACAAACACACCGAGCATTATAATAAATGTTCGGTGAATCCATACGTATATATATATATATGTGTGCAAGTATGTATATATATATACATACTACTGTACGTCTGTATACATATATGTATGTGCGTATACATACTAATATTTAAGTACCAGCCGTACTAAGAGTGAGAAATGAAATTTCGTTTCATTTTTTCCGTTTATCGTTTTCGGTTCGCCCGGCCGATTAACTCACTCGATATGGAAATTAGGCTGCTCAGCCGTTAATATGCATAAGGAAAGTATATACTTTCAGACGTTCAATCATCTGGCAGGAACGTATACGTTGCTAACGATAGCTAATAAGCTTGAAACTAGTACAGCGTTCCTTTGTCAGTGTTGAACAAATGAGCCATCATGGTTGCTAGACACTGTAAAGCTTAAATCGGGAGGTTTGTTTACAAACACACCGAGCATTATAATATATGTTCGGTGAATCCATACGTACATATATATATATATATATATACATATATATATATATATATACGTATGTATGTATATATACATATACATACTACTGTACATCTGTATACATATATGTATGTACGTATACATACTTATATATGTACATATACATATGTATATGTATATATATATACGATATATTAACGAATGGAAACTATATTTATAAAACCATATTTATTTCATTATACATATTTCAAGGACACCAAGTCAAATTATTGTGCGCGTTCATCAGATAAAATATAATATAGATCAGTTTTATAAATAAATATTGATATAACCTTAAAGAATGCAACCATTTCTGTTGGAAGCTCCCGGATAGTGGGGTTATTAAATTTATTTAGTCTATTATGCAAATTATGAATATATTATGGTTCGCTCCTCCTTTCTCATTAAATATTAAAACTCCTATTGCTAAACTATTCTTTAAAGCTCTTGACTAATGCTTCCTAGAACACATAGATATTACTCAATATTTAATAGACATACTATAACATTAACTCATTCAACCACCAATAATTTAACGCAGAATATTAATAGAATTAATAATAGAAACTTAAAACCTAACCAAAATACCACTAACAACCCCAGCAATATCCAATTTAATAATACAGCTCCTAGTAAATTGAATTTTGATAAATGTAACTGTAGAAATAAATCTAACTGTCCGTTAAATAACAATTGTTTAGCTAAAAATATAGTATATAATTGTAATGTAAAAACAAATTTAAATTCATTTAATTATGTAGGATCTTCTTCCACAGATTCTTAATCTCGTTTTAATAACCATAAATGCTCTTTTACGAATTTAAACAAAAAATCTTCAACTTCTCTATCTAGCTTATTATGGGACCTTAAATCAAAGAACATTAAATATTATTTACTTTGGAATATTATTTCATAAGCTCCTCCATTTATCACCTCTTCCGAAAATTGTGATCTTTGGATAGAGGAAATATTCTTTATATTAAAAAGCAAAAATTCCGTGAACCTAAGAAACAATCTTTTCATTTGCTGCAACCATAGATTGAATTCAACGTTTAAATATAAATTTAAAATGTAATATATAACTCATTCTATTAAATCTATTGAACCTATCGATAAATCATTAGATTCCTTCATTTGACTGCTTAAAACTCTCCTTAAAAATGTTTTCCTTGAAAATTGTTCTAGATAAACATACTGAAGGCTCTTAAATATGAGAGATTTTTGGAAATTATTTTTTTGGAGAGTTTCTCCTATTTTTAGAAAATTTCTCTTTTTTGAAAATTTCTCTTTCTTTGAAAATTTCTCGGATGGTTATAAAAAATTAAGTTAAGCATACTGAGAATAAAATATTATATAAAAAAAATTAAAATTCATTTTTATACTGAATTTTTTGTATATATTCTTGTATATTTTTTAAAATGATATCTTGAAATATTTTTAAAAATTATATTGTTTTAAAGTTATATTGCTTAAAATCATATGAATATATTTCCAAATTGTAATTCCTCTTAAAATTATAATCCTTTTAAAATTATAACTCATTTTTTATTTTATATTATGTACTTTATATTTATCTATATATATATATGATGTATGTCTACCTATATGTGTATGTATCTATATATGGGTTGTGTATCTCTGTGTATATATATATGTATGGATACATGTGTCTATGTCTCTATATATGTCTATATACAATTCGAATACGCTGTTATAAAGGGTTTCTTACGGTTTATG
>OZ024743.1:115847625-115862625 GCA_964016885.1 Eledone cirrhosa
TACCTATGATGGCTAGTAGATCACTGATGATGGATAGTCCTATTTCTAATTCTTCATTTTAAATTGTATATCACATATGCAACAACACAGCAGCCATTTTTCATTCCTATATGCTTTCCCTTCGCTGTGACCTGTCTTTTTATCTTCCCTTACTGCTATCCTCTTTCTCTCTCCCCCTTCCCTCTCCTTCTCCCCCTTACTTTCATTCACCCACTTTGCTAGTCACCCTCTCTCGGCTAGACTCTTACTCACACATTCACTCATTCTCTGCTAATGACCCTCTCTCTCACTTCCTCCATCGTCCGACACCGTGTGTAATTCTTTCCTTGCATACTTTCGCATGGTAACGATGTGTCTCTCGTCTTCTCGTCAATATTCGCAAGTTCTTATGTTCAAATGAATCATTAACTTGATTTTCACATTTTTTCTTCTCTTTATGTTGCCGCACCATTCATGTTTGTTTACCTGTCTCTCTTTCTCCAGCCAATTCTTTTTATCCCAATAACTTATTATAGTTATTGTTCGCGCTAGCCTGAGGTATCTGGTCTTTAATGAAAAGAAATACCTATGATGGCTAGTAGATCACTGATGATGGATAGTTCTATTTCTATTTCTTCATTTTAATTTGTGTATATATATATATATATATGTGTGTGTGGGGGAAAGTTAAAAACAAGAACACAGGACTTAAAGTTACGAAAGGTATTAGGTTCGATGTTTCGAGTATAAGCACTTTATCAGGAGAGTTGTAGGAAGGAGAAGGGGCAAGAAGTGGAAAAAATAAGAATAAAAATAAAAATAACACATGAGTTGGAAAATAAAAGTTAAAAACAACTGGGGAAAAGATGTGAGGCGTGTAGAGGTGGTGGGCTGGATGGAAGAGGTGGGAGGGGAGAGAAGGAAAAGGGGGCCTGAGCGGGGAGGGCGGAAGCTATGTGTGTGTGTGGGGGGGGGGGGTATGTAGAGGTGTGGGGGTGGGGTGTAGAGGTGTGGGTGTGGGGGTATGTGTGTGTAGGTGTACGCGTGTATGCGTGGAATTAAGCGTGAGCGTCTGAGGAAAATTGAGGTTGCATGCTTTGGGTTTGGAAAACCATTGTGTACGTTGGGGTGGAGAGTAGGCCTGTCTGTGTGTGTACATGTGGATAAGGGTCGGATAGAGCGTGCGGAATCCGGAGGCAGAGTAGGTGTATCTGAGGATACACACGTGTGCGTGTGTGTTTATGTAAGGTGTAGATGCGTGGTAATTTATAGTTGCATGTGTGCGAAAATGGTGTAAGTGTTTGTGTGTGGTTGTGTTCCTGAATGGTTTTCCTGTGTGTGTAGAAGGATGGTAGTAATCTTAGTAGATATCGGAATGTGTGACCAGAGTGATAGGGTCCGTGTAATTGGTGAGGGGGAAGTAGAAATCTGTGGGGCGCGCGCAACATGAAGTGATCAACATGGTCATGACAAGGGGTGGAGATGGCAGGGCGAAGTGAGAGAGGGAGAGGAGATAGCAGTCAAGAGCGTAGGGAACAGTCAGGTGAGTAGTAGTTGGCGGGTGTGGCCTTTATGTGTGGGTGGAAAGTGTGTCTGTGTCTGCGGAGGTGCGGTGGACTGGAGAGGAGGGTGGGTCAGAGTGAAAAGTTGAAGAAGAGGGTGATGGTGTGTGTGTAGGGGGTTGTGTGTATATTAATGGAGGTGATAGTAGGATATGTGTGTGTGTGTGTGTGTGTGTGTGTGTGTGTGTGGAGATGGTGTTGGTAGTACGGGGGAAGGAGAGAGAGAAGGTGCTGGGTACTGTGTGAGTGAGTGTATATATATATTGTTGTGTGTGTGTGCGTGTTTTGGGTATGAGTGCATGAGAGTGGTATAGTGGGTGTTGGTATTATTAGAGGTGGGGTGGTCGAATATGGGTGTATGGTGTCTGTGAGTGTGTGCGTTGTGAGGGGGAAGATCGGTTGGGGGGTGTTTCGTATTATTTCTGGTGGGGTGGTCGAATGTGGATGTGAGGGGGGAGGTTAGTGGTGGTAGTGGGGTGTGTGAATAGTGTGAATGAGTGTATGTATATACTGGTGTGTGTGCGTGTTGAGGGTGTGGGTGCGTGCGTGAGAGCAGGAGGGAGGGTACGGGGGTATTGGAGGGCTAAAGGAAGAGGGGTGGGCAGTGCAATGCGGGTGGTCTGTAGTGTGAAGATGGTGCGTTGTTCGGCCCTAAATCGGGGTCCCATGCCACTCATGCAGTAGTGATATGCGCTATAAGCATACAGCCCCCTAACCAGATCGACAAGACGATAGTAAGTAGATTCCTCACTTGAAGGCAACTACTGGCTCTGACCACCTTCAGGTCTTAAACCTTTCTCTCTACATCTTAGCCCCATTGATTGTGTCTACCATTATTATATTCCTGTATTGAATACATTTCGTAACACCTGATGATGTCGCCGGGTTCCTCCAGAAACCGGTCATGAAATGTGCATAGTATTTATAACAAATCTTTAAGGAATTTCACCAGTCCAGACTCCTGTCATTTTACTCAATAATAATCAACTCGGTTCTCGCACCACCAACAAGATTGAACGAGTGCTTTTCCTATTATTACATCACGGTTGACTATATGGAATGATCAGTTCTATCCAGTGGTGAACCAACTAAATGAATAATGCTCCTTGTATAGTTGAACGCTTTGTGATGTGGTAGAGAACAGGGGCTCTGGCACCAGCATACACCTAATACAAACATGGGACTAACTGAACCCCATTCTGATTTTGGATGCAGTAGGCTATGTCTACCTCACTACCTGGAGGACCGCACCATGCTACAACCCTATCAGGAACATTCAAACTCAGTCAGACTTCACAAATTCTTCGATCACCCAACACATTCTACTATACCTTGTATTGCATTAACTGAATTATATATCCTATATTTCATAGTTTTTATGTTTCACATAAATACTTATTACTCGAACCTACATTACGTATCACCTGATACCACCTTTACTCTTCTATCCTCTATATTTATAACCATGTATTTTCCAACCATTTTATCTATTGTCTATTGTTTATTTGTTACACCTCAATTTGTATTTTATTTCTTCTGTATTTTGATTTCTTCGAAATTTTCTTAATTACTTCCCTTTTTACTCTCATGATTGCCACTCTGGGTATGACTGCATTTTATTTTCCTTATATACATATCTATCTACTCTTATGTTGCCTAAAATTTTTACACGACACTAGAATATTACTTTCTATACCTTTTATATCAGGTTTTTTTTTTAATTACTCCCTCCCTACCCACTCAGGAATCATTTAGCATAAGATTTAGTCCCCATTTTGTAATGATTACATTGAGATATTAGTACATGTTGGTGTTAGGGTATATATCTATATCTCATCTGCATTTATTGCGGTGTGGGATGGGATTGTATCCATTATAAATTCAAATCTCGACCGCACATGGAACCCGGGTTAACTTGTGATTGAGTATAGTTTCTTTACTATTTCATCACATTTAGCTACTTTCAAACTTTACACCACTGGTGTGTTTAACTAATAATCGTTTGGTTTACACTCGTTGATTAGCTGGTTGTGACGGCCTTCCCGCTTGCACCCCCAGGGCTTGAGTCTGTCAACCTTCCTAGATTGCTTGGAAAAATAAATTTCCACTTCTTTTGTTAGACGAAAATACTCGGAACGGCTATTACGGCCTTGGGTCCTGGGCACATCGGGAATCCGCCGTGTCACTGGTTATTAGCCACCAAACAGTACTCTTACATTTTAAGCTTACATTTTACATGTTTAAATTTTGATCTTAACTTTAAATTCTACCCTAAAACATTATTACGACTGACTACCAAAGATATATTTAATTTATACATAAATCCTTCCCTCTACAAATTGTTTAACTACATCTCTCAATTTTAAACCTAAACTTTACATTTTTTATCTTTAATCTTATTTTAGATTATATCTTTCAATTCTAAACCTAAATTTTACATTACTAATCTTTAATCATAATTTCTAACTCTACATTAAAACCTTTTGGCTTCTAGTTCTGACTGTACACCCGTTCACTATATATTTTAGTATTCTTTAGTAATTTTGACTAACGCCAACGAAAATATATTTTCTTCTATGTAACCTCATCTCATTCACCACTAGCATGTGTCCATACACGGTAGTAGTAATATGCACTATAAGCATACGGCACCCTGACCAGACCGACGAGATGAAAATAAGTAGATTCCTCACTTGAAGGCGGTCGTCTGGACTGGCAACTGGTAGCTTTGGCCGCCTTCAGGTTTTAAACATTTCTCTCTACTTTTCAGCCCCTTGGATTGTGTCTACCATTATTATATTCCTTTATTGGATACATTTCAGAACCTGATGATGTCAACCTGCAGAACCCGGTCATGAAATGTGGATATTGGATATAATAAATTTTTAAGGAATTTCACCAGTCCAGCCTCCGCAGCCTTCTGTAATTTTACTCAATAATATATAAATATATATATATATATATGTATAGATAGATGGATAGATAGACAGATAGATAGATAGATAGATAGATAGATAGATAGATAGATAGATAGATAGATAGATATAGATAGATAGATATAGACAGATAGATGAGTTGCCCACCGCCAATAACATCGGCATAGGATAGACCAATTGAACACATTTCCTTGTTCTTATCTAACGATCGTTTTCTTTTTTACTCACACTCACACACACACGTATATATATACAAACATATATATCCATCTGAAGAAATCACATAAATAACCATGTAACAGAAATATATATCATGCAATAACCAATTATGGTCTTAAGTCTTAACTACTCTTATTTGATATATGTGTGTGTATATATATATATATATTAATAATAATAATAATAATAATAATAATAATAATAATGCACGTGGTGGATAGAGTGTTATGGAATCGCTCCCGTAAGTTTTTGATTTTTTACGTATTTAAAACAATCGTGATAGAATAATTCCTATTACAAATGGAACATAAGATACCAGTCTTAATCTCAGGAAGTGGCAACGCATCCCATTATGGCATAGGGCTCCAATATTTAATATTTAATTTTGTATCAGAAATTTTATAGTCAAAAAAGAAAAATGGCTACAGACAATAGGCAAATAATTTCACCACCAACACCACCGCCACCACCATCACCATCACCACTACCACAAACAATCTAACCAGCCAAACAAACAAACCAAAACCAACGGCTACCTCAACACCATCACTACAGTACTACTATCACATCACCACTACCAACTCTGCATCATCACCGCTACCGCCACTATTCTCTCACTACCTCCTGTTGAGAGAGAGGGGGGTGGTAGTAGTCCCACTAAACATGAATAGAAGCGAGGAAGGTATCAAAAGATATAAATGGACTTATTTGGTGACCCAGTCAAACAGATAACAGCAACAACAACAACACCAAAAACATTATTGTTGTTGTACCTCTATAACTCTCTCAAAATGTTTAGTTTAAACGGTGTCAAATCTAAACTATAATATAATAATATTAATTGTTTCTACTTTTTTGTCGCATGGCCAGCAATTACCCACTACATTGCAGAGAGATTATCCGAGTGTAAACACCTAGCCCAGACTCACTATAAGGGCTGGAGACATTATGTGATGGGCAGGGTGATCCACTGGCACCTATACAAAGTAAACAATTTACCACATTCTGAAGTGGTATGAGCATAAGCCAGAGTCGGTGATAGAAAATGATCAGCTGAAGGTGCTGTGGGATTTTAGGATACAGACGGACAAGAAACTGGAACACAATAGACCTGACCTGGCGGTTTTGGACAATGAAAAAAGATCGTCCCTGATTGTGGATGTGGCCTGCACATTCGACACGAGAGTGCAAGGGAAGGAGAGGGAGAAAATTAACCGATACAAGGACTTAAAGTAGGAGGTAAAAAGGATTTGGAGCTGCCATGAAGTCAAAGTGGTCCCGATTGTAATAGGCGCACCAGGTACTATCTCAAGGAGTTTCCAGGGATGGTTAAAGAAGATTAGTGCAGCCCCGCTTTTTGGAACACTTCAAAAGGCATGCTTGCTGGGAACAGCAAGAACCCTCCGATACGTCCTGAATATCTGAGGCTGCAGGTAGCAGCTGGATATTCATTTCAACAAACTTTCCAGTTAAATAACATCAATGACTGAGACCCAAAGAACAAAAATAATAATAATAATAATCGTCCTTATAACATAATTTTTCTTCATTAAAATATCGGACCACATGTGTAAATAAGAAACTGAATATCAGCCGCACCACTACTCAGAATTTTAAATCAAAACAAAAAGAAAAACAATATATGTAAGTAACAGACACTATTGATTATATTACACATACATGTATTATAAACACAACGAAAAATGTACACAAAACAAACATGCAGATATACAGACGTTCGCTCTTTGAACTTTAAAAAAAAAACTATTTTAAGAAGAGAAACAGTCGGAGATCGGACGACACACGTTGCTTATTTCGAGGAGTAAGTTTTGTTTAATTTGGTATTCCCAAACATGAAAACACGACAAATTATTTCACCACTTATCTCTACAAATAATCTGACACTAATTGTGAGAACTGCATAAATATTTTTATATATTTACCCATTACAATCGCTGTTTACATATTATTATTTGAAGTAATTGGCAGTATCGGTAGAGGGTCGGACGCCATGTTTTGACGTATAGAGTTACGGCCCTTGCCATTCTGAGTTCAAATCCCGCAGAGGTTAACTTTGCCTTTCATCCTTATGGGGTCGATAAAATAAAGTACCAGTAATCTACTGTGTAATTGCTGGCCTTGTGCCAAAAGTAGGAACAATTATTTGAAGTAAAGGGCGATGGATTGGCAGTATCGGTAGAGGATCGGACACCATTCTTTGACGCATAGAGTTATGGCCCTTGCCATTCTGAGTTCAAATCCCGCCGAGGTTAACTTTGCCTTTCATCCTTTCGGAGTCGATAAAATAAAGTACCAGTAATGCACTGAGATAATTGCTGGCCTTGTGCCAAAACTAGAAACAATTATTTGAAGAAAAGAAACAGACATAGATCGGAAAACACACTGTTTATTTTTGGGGATAAGTTCTGTTTAATCAAAAATCCGACTAATTATTATGCATCATCACTGTGGCTGAAGATGTGAAGGATGCATATATATTTTTAAATATCTCCCCAATACAATTTTCTTTTTTTACATTTTGGTCGATTGTGGCTAAATTTCAGATTTTAAAAGGAAAATGGACAGTTGAAAGATCACTTCTCTCTCTCACCACCACATTTTCAACCACATCCTCACACATTCACACCAGTGAATCACCAATCTATTTTAGATTACTGTCACTGACTGTTCAGTGTCTAATGTGTGGGTATATATATATATATATATGTGTGTGTGTATATACATACGTGTGTATAAGTATGCACGTGTGAGTGTATATTTATGTATGTGTATGGAGTCCACATAGTGTACAAAACAAAGGGGAAGAAAAAAAGAATACTAGCACCCCATGTTCACCTCAAATTCGAAATAAAAAGAAAATAACACTGGAGAAGCAACTCCTATAAGCTACAATGTCACCCTACCCACTACCACTCCAGCACCCCCACCCGCAGCATTAATCTCCCTGCCACAACCACCAACACCACTCACACCACAAGAACAGTTGAGAACATTCTCGTACACCTCTTACAACTGCAACCATAACAATATCACCTCAATCAACAACAGCAATGACCATAACTATACTGTTATAATAATAACAATGATCTCAGTGCCAGCCAGCAAATGCACTACCCAAAGAGCCGGGCAACTTTCCATGTACGTCAAATACCATGCGTAACGCAAGCATGTACTGCGAGATGAACAAATAAAAATTAATACACAATACCAAATTGCTTTTCCTATGGTTAATCAGGAAGCGCGTCCCTCGGGAAGGTGCCAACCTGAGATCGAAAAGTCCTCCTCTGGCACAAACTCTTCTTCAATTATTGACCTGTATGGTCACTTGATCGAGGATTACCCCAACTCGAGCCCTCCAGATCCACCACCCAAACCACCTCAAAAAGAAAAACCTAAAAGGATGAAATGGACCCGAGAAGAGTATAAAGAAGTAATATATGCATATTACTATGCATTAGGTAAGCCATCACAAGCCAGACACACTTTAAACTCCTACAAAATCTGGAAAACTCGGAATCAAGCTAGCAGACGTGATATGGATAGGAATAACTTAGCAAATGTAAGGAGGTATATCTTCAGAAAACATAGACTCACAGACACGGAACAAACTGCGATCAAGCAGGCTGTGGAGAATAACATAAATATAAATGATGAAAGAACTGAAGAATCTCCTGGAGATAGTAACCAGTCACAAGTCTTTACTGAAAGACATCCATCTGACCAAATCACAAATAAGTTTGTAGAAATGAGAAGCCCTATTGAACCCGCTGAAAATAGCTAGGAGAGGGACTTAGAAACAGTAATTGAAAACCAAACATATGCTGAAGAACACAGGGAGACTATGAAGGAATTAAAGCAAAAAATACTGAATGAGCTTGCAGTAGTAAGACATTCTAGTATAAATGATAGAGAACCACTTCAAAAACTCCCAAATACAATCCAAAATAGAAAACAAATAATGATAGGTAATTCTGTGACAAAAGAAATCATAGAAGAACTAGAACCTGATCTTACTGAGTTAAATGAAATCATTTATGCATCTGCTAGAGTAATTTAAACAAGTTGTTTACCACCCAAAAAACAAAAAAGTCGAACCTTCGAGGTAAACCAATTTGGAGGAGTGGAATCGAAGGGGAGATTGACGTAATGAGAGGAGAAATATCTGTATTGAGTGAGTTAACTGCTGGAAATGATATATGTTCCAAGAAGGTAAGAAAGCTAACGAGAAAATATGGACTGTCTTCTAGAGAAGCAATAGTTTCAACAAAAGAATCTCTGAAACAAAAAGTCCAAAGGCCCAACGAATTCGTAGATACGATAAGCGAAACAACTTCTACAAGCAAAATAAGTTGTTCTCATCCAATTTTATAGTTAAGTAGGGAAGAAAAAATAATTATTGAAATCCATAGATTGAGGAACAACTATGGGTACATATAACAGTTGAACAGTTGCGTTTGGCTCTTAGAAAAACCAGCAAATGGAAGTCCCCAGGAAAAGACAAAATACCAAATTTCTGGATAAATTCCTTCACAGAGTCTCATGAGATGTTAGACCAACTTTACAATAAAATAGTTAAGGAGCCAGAAAAGATACCATCGTGGTTAGTTAACGACATTACATTCCTCCTTCCGAAGAATGATGAGACAAACAATCCCAAAAATTACAGAACGATAACTTGCTTGACCACAATGTATAAAATGTTAACATCAGTCCTAACTGAATATACATATGACCACCTGATAACAAATGACCTATTTCCCAATGAGCAGTAAGGGTGTTTATATTTCTGAAGTTGTTCTTGTAGATAATACAATTGTTAGTACTAATAGATTTATATAAAAATTCAGTTGTGTATTTCTCTTGAATGTGAGTACTATAAACTACAGTTCACTGTAATACATTTTGTGTAACATGACCCATTCAGTTTTTCACCTAGTCGTAGCCAAATTGAGAGATAATGTCAGTGCAGTACTGCCAGGCCTAGCAAATAAATAAAATAAACTATATAATTATGCAGGGCAGCTGTGTGTCGAGAATATATATCAACAACAAAAACAAGTTAGTTTTATGACAGTAAATTAGTTTTGGGATATTTTCATGAAAACTGATGTGTTGTATCAACTATCCATATGTTTATAGCGCAAAGCGTCAGTTATTTTTTTTTATTCTGCAAGGTAACATAAATTCAGACTTTCTACAACATTTACCGTCAATTTACCTTTCTTGTGAAGGCAGTTGATAGGCAGAATTGGTAGAGCTTCGGAGAAAATAGATTGGTGTATTTAGTTATGACTTTCTACGTTCTGAATTCAAATTCCACCAAGTTTAACTTTGCCTGTCATCCTTTCTAGCTCGATAAATAAAAGTGCTATTCAAGTACTTGAGTTCATTTAAACCACTTTGGCCTTCCCTAAATGTCTTGCCTTCGTGCCTTAGTTAGAAAACAATATTACTTTTTCATCGTAGGGCGGTGGATTGGCATAAAAAGTTCTCGGCAGCAATGAGTTACTATATTACTACGTTCTGAATTCAGATTCACCCAAAGTCAACTTCACATTCAATCCTTCTGAAATAATGTACCAGTCATGTACTGGAGTTGATTTAATCAATTTTGTTCTACCCCTAAATTAGAAATCAATTTTATTTAAACGACAAATATCATCCTGGTTACTGATTTCTATCTCAGATGACTTGTTTCGTTTGTAGTGTGAATCGTACAGAGAAACTATTGGGGCTCTTTGGGCAAACTAAACTAATTATCATTTAGATAATGGTTAGCAAACTTCTTAGAACCTCGGTTAGCATATTTTGGATTAGTCGTTCAGAGTTCAAATTCACCGAGGTTACCTTTCATCCAGTACTGAAGTACATGCTTATTCTTCTCCTTCTTCCACCAGGTTTTAAATTTTCCAGGTGTTACAGAAACATATATACACACATACAAGCATGCATACACACATCATATATACCTCGATATATAAACACATGCACACATATTCATAGAGACATATACAAACATAAATACATGCATACATACCTGCATGCATATAAATTACATACATGCATACATTTCTGTATACGTTTACACATATACGTTAAACAATAGTTTCTCACATGCAATAAGGCACATACATTTACCTAGTTGATGTTGTTTATGTCTCTAGGCTAGAAACCGGCTCTATTTCTGTCTCTCTTTCTCTCCATTGGTGAAAATTCATAAAACATTAAAACGATAACGTCCATACATAGATATGTACATAATACATAGACACATACATACATACATACATACATACATACATACATACATACATACATACATACATACATAATCAACACGAAATACATGATTCACAAAAGAGATAGAGATGTAGGCAAAACACCTAGATGTGATAACAAGTGCAGACTCTGCATGCATGCAGACATGCAGACATATCTACCTAGTTGATGTTGTGTAAATTCCAATAAGAGAGTCTTGTGCCTATGTTAGAAACCGACTCTCTCTCTATTGGCAACAATTTGTGAAATTATAAAACCAGAAGAACATACATCCATATATATAATCTGATATAATACATTGTTTCCAATTAAGGTTTTTCTGTACTATTATTATTGTTAAATTAACGGTGGATTGGCAGTATCGGTAGAAGGGCGGACGCCATACTTTGCAGCATAGAGTTATGGCCCTTTATGAACTGAGTTCAAATCCCGCTGAGATTAACTTTGCCTTTCATGCTTACGGGGTCGATAAAATAAAGTACAGGAGATGCACTGGGATAATTGCTGGCCTTGTGCCAAAAGTAGAAACAATTATTATTGTTAAATTAAATTTCCTATATATTTTATTTAATTTTCATTTTGGTGGTGATGGAATATTAACTGGCCATATGTTAACTAAAAACAATGGCCTATAAAAAAAAATAATGTTATACAACATACGAGTATTGAAAACAAAATGTTGATGATATAGATTCATATATAGCCCTCTCCATTCCATTAATAAATTATGCAGCGAAATATGTTGAATGTAATGTAATTTTCTTTCAGCGAATTCTAGTGATTAAATATTGTTTTCCTTTGAGATGTCAAGACCTTTGTATATTATTATTTCCTTAATATATTATTATTAAATCCAAGTGTTCTACGAAAATATGCCTACTAACTATCTACCGATATAAAATATGGAACGTAGTCCTTTCGTTTCTACATTTTATTATTATCAATTATTTCATATTAACACCTCTGCCAATTCGCTGACTCGTAAACACGCATAGACGCACGCACACACACACACACACACACACACACACACACACACACACACACACACACACACACACACACACACACACACACACACACACACACAGACACACACACACACACACACAAAGAAACACACGCATAAACACACACACATACACACATATATATGCGTGTGTGTAAGTATATACATACAGTTTTATATGTATATGTATATGTACATAGAGCTACAAATTCTTCCATGTACAAGATTAAAAAAATTCAAAGGAGAGAGTTCGTAACGGAGATTAAATATACAACATAGATATTAATCACGCCGTATATACAAATGCATGAATGCTATAGAATTTAATTTCATAGATTCAATCAATCATAAGCGTTGTTTCGATGTAAGAAAATTATATAACTTTATAAATAATCTCTGTACATGCAGCATTCAAATAATGCTCTATAACAGTTAATACTACTTCATATCTTGTCACTTATGGCTACACATAGCAATTTATTCCCACACTGCAAAAAAGAATGAGAAATAATGGAGTAGGTATGAGTGAGAAATAGAGAGATAAATCTTACAGCGCTGGCAAGTGTTTACTTGTAACAATCCTTTGTTGAATAATCATAAATTCGATTAAGTGAGATAATTCCATCACAACCCCCCCCCCCCCCACACACACACATATATATATATATATATATATATATGTAGATAAATCTACCAAGAGTTTACGGTAGTGTCCAATCCGTATGAAGAACTCAATGTATTCCGGATATCATGGAAAGAAGAGATGTAATGAAAAATCACTTTCTAACACATATATATCCTAGAAACGATCGTTAAATAATGAACTTTTTTTGTTTAATATAAGGAATTGTTTATTCATTATTTGTTTAATATTTTATCTTGACTCTGTATACCGTTTATCTTTCACCGAAAGTGATTTTTCATTACATCTCTTCTTTCCATGATATCCGGAATACATTGAGTTCTTCATACGGATTGGACACTACCGTAAACTCTTGGTAGATTTATCTACATAATTTTGCTCCTATTTTCACGGAAATATTCGTATTTTTGTACTGTATGTGTGTATTAATTTTATATTTATGTATATACATATATATGTATGATTTTATAAACCCATATACATTTAGTTGAGCTCTTTCAATTGTCCATCATCCATATCACAATGGAAAAACAATATTTAGGAACCTCTTTAAAAAACATACCAATACCTTCTAAGGATGACTTCTTACTCCTTATGATTCAGAAAACTAATAATTTTATCAGAAGGGTTAGATGGAGAGCCTACCATTTCGATAGAAAATCTAAACAAGCAGATCGGAAATATATGTATGATTTCAATACTTACAAGAATCCACCACACAACTTTTTACTTGAAGACTTCGAGAAAGACCTTTTTAATTTAATTAAACACCTCAAATTTAAGAAGTATAAATCCGTCTTTCAAAAGGACCTTGATTCTACCCTATTGGACCTAAAAAAGTCTAAAAAAATCCATGTCCACTCGGACAAAACTGGTAACTTGTATCATATGGATATTGAACATTATAATGAGTTCATATATAAAGAACTCAGAAAAAATTATAAAAAATCTAATAATGCGTCACTCACCAACATCAACAACAAAACACACAACATAGTAAAAAAACTAAACATTGAAGATAGAACTGAACCTTTGGCATTGAAAAGACCACACTTCAACCTGAAGGATCATAAATCAAATTTTAACTCAAATCCTTCTATTAGACTTATATGTCCCTCCAAATCAGATATTGGAATAATTAGCAAAAAAATTTTGGATAGAGTCATCCCACAAATAAGAAAACACGTTATTTTACCACTCTGGGAAAACACCTCCCAGGTAATTAACTGGTTTAAAAATATTAGATGTAAATCTTCTGCTTCATTTCTACAATTTGATATAGATAATTACTATTCTTCTATATCACCTATACTCCTGAACAAAGCATTGATATTTGCTAAAAATAGATCTAACTTAACTTTGGATGACATTAATATTATTACACATGCTAGACTAACACTTATTGAATTTCAGAATGAATACTGGACCAGAAACACATATAGTAATCTTTTTGATATTACTATGGGTTCAAGCGATTCCGCCCAAATTACTGATCTTGTGGGCCTCTTTCTCCTTTTCAACATAAATGCCTCCTTTCCCCACCTCAAAGGTGGTTTATATCGTGATGACTGTCTTCTTCTTTCTAACAACCTTAGCCTTTCAGAAATTGAAAAAAACAAAAAACATATTAGAACTTTCCTTAAAGACTATTATAATCTTAATATTACTTTTGAAAAAACAAGTAAAGTAGTAAATTTCCTAGATATAACTTTAGATTTAGCTACGGGTATCTACCAACCTTACCATAAACCAAACCAAAACTTACATTACATACACTCACAATCTAATCACCCTAAATCTATCCTTAAAAACCTTGCATATAATATATCACTTAGATTTTCTAACCTTTCTTCTAACCAAGATGTATTTGATAAAAATGCGACCTTCTATAACGAAGCTCTAGATAGAAGTGGCCACAGAAATAGATTAGAATATATACCTTCTACTAAAAATACTGAAAGCATACAACCTAATATTACCAACAAACACCAAATGAAAAGTACACACCTAAATGCCACCCACACTATACCCCAAAATACCAAATCTTCTAATATAAAGTATAGTAACTCTCAAAAAACTACTTATCATACAACTCTAATAAATATTAATAATAAAACTCCTAATAAAAAGGATAAAACACCTAAATCTACAAATATAACTAAAAATGGTTGTGGTGAGATCATTAACATTAATCCTCCTAGTAAAAATCACGATACAACCTATAAAAATAATAAAAATAATAAACAACATAGAAACCGTAATAGACGGGTTACTTGGTATAATGCTCCATTTAATTTACAAATTAAGGATAATATTGCTAAAAAATTTTTTTATATCCTAGAGAAAAACTTC
>OZ024743.1:115865125-115870125 GCA_964016885.1 Eledone cirrhosa
TGTGGGTGTTTGTATGTGTATTTATGGTTGTATGTGTGTGTGGGTATATGTATATAAGTGTATGTGTGTATATATATATATATATATATATATATATATATGTGTATATATATCTCTATTAATGCGTGTATATATGTATATGTATATGCCTTTTTCTTTGTATGTCTGAGTTGGGTGAGGGTGTAGTGGTGTTTCTATGTATATACGCATATATGGATGCGTTTGTATTTGTATATATGAGTATATGTAAGTGCGTATGTATGTATGATTATATATCTAATTCTATGTATGAGTATATATGTGTGTATGTATGTTGTGTGTGTATGTATGTATATGTCTATGTGTGTATATATATATGTATGTATGTGTGTGTATGTATCTATGTATATGTATGTATGTACATATATGTCTATGTATGTGTGTATGTATGTGTATGTATATATATATATATATATATATATATATATATATATATATATATATATATATATATATATCTTTATTTTTTTTATATATATGTGTGTGTGTGTATGTGTGTGTGTGTGTGTATATATATCTTTGTATATGTGTATGTGTATGTTCGTGTAGGTGTATGTGTGTGTATGACTATATATGTATGTGTATGTGTGTATGTGTGTTTATATATATATGTGTGTGTACATGTATGTATGTGTATGTATGTGTATGTGTGTATGTGTGTATATGTATATATATATATATATATATATATATGTATATATATGTGTGTATATATATATATATATATATGTATATGTTTCTCTATATGTATATGTATATGTGTATGGGTATATACCTTTTTCTTTGTATGTCTGAGTTGTGTGAGAGTGTAGTGGTGTTTGTATGTATATACCGATATATAGATGCGTAAGTATTTGTCTGTATGTATGTATATATGTCTGTATGTATTTGTGTGTATATATAGGTATGTATGTGTATATCTGTATGTATATATGTATGTAAGTGTATGTATATGTGTGTGTATGTGTGTATATATATGTGTGTCTATATAGTATGTGTGATTATATGTGTATGTATGAGTGTATGTATATATATATATATATATATATATATATATATATATGTATATATATATGTGTATTTATATGTATGTGTGTATATGTATGTATGTGTGTATATGTATATGTTTATATATGTGTGTGTATGTATGTTCTAAGTGTGGATGTGTGTATATGTATGTATGTGTTTGTATATGTGTATGTATATATATGTGTGTGTGTGTGTGTATGTATATATATATATATATATATATATATATATATATATATATATATATATTTTCTTGATATATTTCTTTTTTCTTTTTTCTTTTTTCTTTTTCTTTTCTTTCCTTTTTAATGTTTATTTATTATTTATTATTTTTTATTTTCTTAGTTTATAGATACATCTATATTAAGCAGTCAGCCCAAACCGTTGAATACTGACCTCTCCCCCCCCCCCTCCCACCTAATTTCTGTATCTTTATCTAAATGTGTGTGCCAGTGTTTATGTGAGTGAATTAATATCCATGTGCTTAGGATTTTATATCCACATATATATATGTGAGTGGGGGTGTGTGTGTGTTTGTATGTTCGTAGTTTATGTGTATGTTTATGCATATACGCGCGTGTATGTGTGATTATACGGATATGTGTTAGTATGAAAATATGTGTATACACTTATTTCATATTTATGTATCTATACGCATCTTATCTGTGCATTATAAACTTACAGAGACATTAACCTTGAAATTTTGTATTTGCATCCATCCTTTTTGTATGCGTATACAGGTTGTGCATACATTTTTGTAAAATATGTGTAAGGGTTGTTACATGTATATACACACACCGAACTGCATTAAACCTTTTGTATTTTCATTGGTCAATTTTGTTCCCAAACGGACCTGAAAGTTTGAATTGTTGTTATTATCAATAAATATATTTCATTATTTCTGAAGACGGCGTATATATGTGTTGGTATGTATATTTAATCTTGATAGTTTGTATAATTTTGTATAATTTTGTACATAGATCTGTTGAATATGCATGCCAACTCTAACACATATATATCCTAGAAACGATCGTTAAATAATGAACTTTTTTTGTTTAATATAAGGAATTGTTTATTCATTATTTGTTTAATATTTTATATATATATATATATATATATATATATATATACCTTTTAACAACAGAGCAACGGTCAACTTACACCCCCCAGGCAACGCCGGGTACTTCTGCTAGTATATATATATACTACCAGAAGTACCCGGCGTTGCCCGGGGAGTGTAAGTTGACCTTTGCTCTGTTGTTAAAATGTGTGAAAGTTACTTCCCACGCATCACAGGTGCAAAAAGCTTCGAACCTCAAGGAAGAAAACAGAGGTTAGTAGACGCAGGTGTGTAATTGAGCATAAATAATTAATCAATTGTAGGTTCACAGTGTATCGTTGAAATTGTTCTTTGCACAACTGACGGAAGTCAAATTCACTTGAAATTGAATTTTCAGTCGATTTTTAAAGCAGGGTGAAAAAGTCGAATTTTTCACAGTTTTTTTTTTTTTTACAATTTTCGACCTCATATGTGCAGAAGAAATAAAAGGGACTTTATCTGAACCGCGGCATAATTGCGAGTTTTTGCGACAGTTTTCAGGAAAATCGGACGTTCCATGTGCAACTTTGCCTTGTGTTTTTGCGCAAAGTCGAACCCCCGCTTCAGTTTTATTGCTTTTTTACATGAAGTAGATTTGAGTACCTCTGAAGTAGATTTGAGTACCTAAAAACCTGTCCCGGTAAATTTGCTATAGGTGAAAATAAGTTGATCAAAATTGTGTCTAGGTTTATTGCCCTTTGCAACAGCCTCAACGTGTCTTCAAGTATGGTTTTATAATTTGTTGTCAAATCGTCAAATCTGACCGAGGAAACAATGTTCCATTTGTCTTTCTAGCTGGTGTACCTGGTTACACTCGGGGTTATAAGGCGCTGGATTTAAACGGGTCTGCGCTAAATTCCAGCAGGATGCTTTAACCGAAATAAATGGAGAACAAACGTTTCTTTTTGTGCTCCAATCTGTGATATAGGTATTTTGAAAAAATAGTCCACAAACATCCATGGAGCATGTGTAACGCATGTATCAGGTTATGAGAAAAAGGGTTTTCGATTCTCCATTCATAAGATACCAAAAAATGGCACGCAAATAAACCGGGATTTTAAGGCACTGCGCAATTCATAGCTGAAAGGTAAGAATCAAGTGGAATAATGTTTTGCGACATTGTCAAATGTACAACCGTACAAAAGCAAAGGATATAGCCATCGAAATCTAGGTAGACCAAAGAATTTGGTGGGGTTTTATATCAGAGGATTGTTTTCCTTGTGATTCGCGTCTAGCCTACAAAGTGAAGTTAGATGATTGTAGTCGGTGTTGTATCAATAAAAAATAAAAGCATACGGAAGACTGAACACTTACGAATTAAGTGAAAATTACGTTGATATTACTATCGGAGCAACATGTACCGAAAAACCTGACGGTCTGTTGTGTCAATATTGAATCCCGACCTCTAAGATGTAATGGATAGGCCTTGGAGGTGAAGAAGAAGAATTGGTACAATTGTTTTGCTGAACATGTTGACAATTAATTTTAATAGATTTACGCAGCATCATCGTGCAGTTTTGTTGTTTATGGCCTAGAATGAGGGCCGATTAAACGCGGCAGAAAAATAAGCCATGCTCATGATGTTTAGGGGCGTCGCAGGGAATAGATGCGACGTTGTGAGTCAATTGTGAGGACAGTGGAAGGCTCGCTGATCGCTTGAGAAGACACGATGCTAAACAGGATGCTTCTCGGCCATAATTGACAGATAGGCATGTCAGGAGAAATGAAGTTGAGAAATGAGTTGCTATTCATCGTTTGCTTACCATGTTGAACATGTAATTAAAAAGATTTACCATGGACTATCGTTCATGTTGGTATTGTGTTTAGCCAGCGAATATCGGTGGTCAAATGGGACAACAATAAGCCATGCTGATGACTTTTAAGCGGGTGGTAAGGAATTGATGCGGCATAGATAGACATGGGAGTCTTGAAGGAGCACGGCGGTTAGGCAAAAGAAAGGGCCGAAGAGGGGATGGTGGCTGACAGTGCATGGATGCGGCATCCTGAGGCATGACGATGCAGTGGGACGACAGCCAACAGGCAAGGAAGAGGACAGGGGTGGACGGTGGCAAGGATGCCGCATAGTGAGCCATGGCAGTCTTGAAAGAGCACTGCGGGCAGGCAAAAGAAAGGGCCGGGGAGGGGATGGCAGCTGACAGAGCATTGATGCAGCATGGTGATACATGACGTTGCAGTGGGACGATGGCGTGCAGGGAACGGAGAGGGCAGGGGTTGACGGTGGCAGGGATGCGACTTGTCCCTCAAGACTGACATGCCTAGGCAGTGGAAAGGGTCGGTGAGTGGATGGCGGTTGACAGGGTAGGGATGCAACATGAGGAGGCATGACGAAAGGGCTGGCTGCATGGCGGCTGACAGGGCGTGGATGTGGCATGCCAATTGAGTTGCACCTCGGGAATGTAGAAAGCTCGATGATTGTTTGAGAAAACCGGGTCCAAGGCAGGATGTTTATCGGCCATACATGATCGGTAGGCTTTGGAGGAGAAAGAGATGAAGTTTTGTTTAATTTTGTTAAATATGGTCAAAATAAATGTAAAAAGACATACACGGGATCGTCTTCATGTTCGGTGATGTCTTTGGTCTGAGATAATGGGTGGTTATGTGCGGCGCAGGAATAAACCATGCTGATGACATTTGAGCAAGTTGCAAAGGGCAGGAATGCCGCGTGGTGAGCCATGGCAGTCGTGAGGGACCAGGCGTGCGGGAAAGGGAGAGGCAGGGGTTGACGCTGGCAGGGATGCAGCTTGGTTAGGCATGGCAGTCTTAAAGGAGCACGACGGGCAGGCAAAATAAAAGGCTGAGGAGGGGATGGCGG
>OZ024743.1:115880125-115892625 GCA_964016885.1 Eledone cirrhosa
GGTCATTTCTGGCCTTGTGTCAATAGTAGAAACAATTATTAATATTCGATTGCATTTATTGTATTCAGCCATGTAGAGCAAGAATTGTTTTTCTATTTTGAATGTGGCAAAGCCGGCGATTTATCGCTCTTATATAGGAAACTGACTGGCCAGTCTGCTGATATGCAAATCTCGCTGATCAGTGGACCTGCTAATATGCAGATCTGACTGATCAGCCAGTCTGCTAATATGCAAATCAGGCCGAATAGTCAAATGTTTGAAAATAGCATATATTTTCACTAACTCTGACAGTTTGGCAGGTGAAAAGTGAGCTGTACTGATGAAGGGTGATACCCAGAAACACTAGGGTCTGCAGTTCTGTTAACATGCCAACAGTTGTTTCAGTAACCAGTCGTAGTGATGTAGCAGCTGTGTTAGACAGATTCTTCCTGGGCGAAAGCCATGCTGCATGGTAGTCTTGTGGTCATTTTCCTGGAGGAAAGTGATCAGTTTCTTTCTGACGATTCGCTCCATGAACTTACTGATATGTGACGTCAGGGAGACTGGCCTATAATTTTTGGCCTCCGCTCTGCTAACTTCTTTACGGATAGGGTATATTGTGCCATCTTTCAGCTCCCTGGGTAGTCTATCGCTAGCCAAGGAGCTTCTGAAGAGCGCTGTCAGCGGAATTGCTAAGGCCCGCTTAGATGTTTTTAAGAGGACTGCTGTGAATCTATCAGGTCCAGCAGCTGAGTCTGCGCTAATTTCATCTATGGCGTATACCACTTTCACCTCCGTTATGTCTATGTGGTTGATGGTCGCCATTTCTTCATGGCGTGTTGTGGCATCAAAGAAATCCTCTGGCTTTGTTATTTCCATGTGCCTCAGTGGACATGTGAACACACTTTTGTACTGTTCGTTCAATATTTCACTTATCTCTTGGTGATTCTCGGTTAATGAACCGTCTTTATGGAAGATTGGCCCAATCTTGCAGTGTACCGAGGCAGTCTCCAGTCTCTTTTGCAAATTTAAAGAAGGCCTTAGGGTTTGATTTAATAATTTCTATGGCGCTGATTTCTTTTTTTGGCCTCCGATGGGAAAGTTTGAGTGCAATCTCGATGTCAAGTAGAGCACGTTTCAAATAGAATTCCTTCTTGTTTTTGTTTTCTTGTGCATTCAACTGGTTTGAGAGCTTAGTTCTTTGTCTCATAAGGATTTTCCTATCTCTGGGAATACGATCTTTGTCTGTTGGCCTATTTCTCCGGGACAAATTTTTGGTATATAGTTTGTATCGTTGTCATAAAGTGTTGAAAATGTGTGTTGGTGTCTTGTGTGGCGCTGATGTGGCTCCATATTTGCTTCCGGATTTCTCCCTTGATCATTTTCCAGTTAGCCATGTAGAATTTAAGGCTGGATAAGTTCCTGGTGCTTCTTGATGGTTGCGTCTCTGTTGATTCTCTCGGACTACATATCATTAGTTCTACTAAGTTATGATCCGAGATCATTTTTGGTGTCACCTTTACGTTGTGGATGAGCACTTCGTTGTTTGTAAAACAGAGATCTAGGACATTCACTCCTCTTGTTGGGAGGAGTACTGCTTGTTCCATGAACAGCCTGTGTATGAGGGCCAGCAGGGACTCCGTCTGTCTCTGTTCTGGTGATGTCATTCCAGGGAGGGGGTGGCCCTCAGGCCATTTGACTTTTGGTAGGTTGAAGTCTCCCAGGAGTAGAATGTTGAGACCCTGGTGCAGTTTGTCAAGGACCGCTTCTATTCTACTGAGGCTATCCTCAAATTTACCCCAATGACTGGGGGCATCGGGTGACCGATATGTGACACATATTACTTCTTTAGTTGCTTCATATGTACAATCAGTGTGTCACAGACTGAGTTTGAATGTGTCAACAGTACAATTGGTGTGACATCTTCACGGATATACCGAACAACCCAACTATGAGTTCTCTCCTTCCTGTCCGAACGAAATAGAGTATATTTTGTTATATGCATTTCCGCATCTGCTATACTGCTTGTCAGGTGCTTTTCGGTTAGTGCCATGAATAAGGCTTGGTTGCTTATGGCTAAGTCTCCCAGGTAGTAAATTTCATGTTAGCGAGTTTCACCAGGGCTCTGACATTCAGCAGCAGTATTGGTGTGACAGTTGGGGTGTGAGCAATGGCTGTCGATGTGACACGATGGGTCCCCTAATTGTGGTTGTCTCGAGTGCTGGTGTGAGTGACCCTGGCTCTGAAAACGATGCAGCCAGGTCAGCTGTCCCACATCACTAAATATTTTTTTGCTCTGCTGCCGCCATCAGTATCTCGTCGGCCCATGCGCTCCTTCTCCTTGTTGGAGCGGCACGCGCAACATCAGCATACTTCTGGGGCAGCATGCATCGGTTCTAGTTTTGGCTGGGGCATGTTGTGTGAGTAGGTTGCGCCTTGGGTAAACGAATCTACAGCCTGTCCCTGTTTCTCCATGCCAGCAGGTCCCGTTCCCGAAGAACTTGCACGTTACCTGGGTTTTCTTGCTCCCAGTGTCTCGGCGGCTTCTGTTTTTCCTTTGGCCACTTGTCTACTGGTCCCTCTCAGCTTGGTTTTCCTTCGGAAGGTTATTTCGCTTCTCACTTTTACCGTTTGCCCGTTGGTTGCCCGGCCTGCCTTCAAATGACTGTGGCGGCGGGTATCTCATTTTCTTTCAGGTCCGTGCTTGTGCTTTCTTTCTTTCTTTTTCTTTCTCCCCGTTTTTCTCTTCCTCGAGGACATAGTTTAGCATGACCATGTGTGGTTCTATGAGGACATAGGCCCTCTCAATTTCTCCTATTTTTCTGTCTATCTGCGCCAGAGTCATCAGAAAGCCATGGTTCTTCAGAGTCTCCGCAATATTTTTGCTTGGTGGTGACCCATCAGCCAGGTTCCACCCCTCGATCAAAACCTTTAGTTCCGTCTATGACCAGTTTCGCTGGCTTTTAATTTCATTTCTTCCCTGCATGCAGCCCATTTCGCTATAGAGAGGAGAGAGAGAGAGATAGCGGGAATGGTAGGGAAAAGGTTAGAGAGGGAAAGGGAGAGGGAGAGAGAGAGAGAGAGAGAGAGAGAGAGAGAGAGAGAGAGAGAGAGAGAGAGAGAGAGATCCAGTGAGAAATTTAAGGAGCGATTTAGAGGGAAAGAGAGAAAGAGAGAGAGAGAGCTTGTGAGATCTAGAGAAAGAGAAAAAGAAAGAGAACGGAGAGAGATAGGAGAGACAGAAGAGAGGAGGGAGAAAGAGATATAGCGGGAAAGGTGGGGAAAAGGTTAGAGAGAGAGAGAGATAAGTCAAATGAGAAATTCAAGGTGCGATTTAGAGGGGAAGATAGAGAGAGACAGAGAGAGAGCTTGTGTGATCTAGAGAGAGAGAGATATAGAGAGATAGAAAGAAAGAAGGAGAGAGATAGGAGAGAGACAGAAGAGTGATGGACAGAGACAGCGTGACAAATAGCAATCTAGAGAGAGAGAGAGAGAGAGAGAGAGAGAGAGAGAGAGAGAGAGAGAGAGAGAGAGAGAGGAGAGAGACAGCGTGAAAATAGCAACGGAGATGTGAACAGATCAAGGATAATTATAAATATTAATATCGTTCGAAACCAATATTTCGCGATTAAAACACAAAAATACAGTGTAAACACATGATAACTAAATGAAATATAAAAGGAGACAAAATAGATTAAAATTAATGAAATCCAAATAAGATATAGAATCGCGAAAGATTTATATAACATATGATGATTTCATGATTTTAATCTGTAAGTATTGGTTTGTTTACAAATATACTTTCAAATTAAAATAACGGTTAACGTATGTGTATATATATATAGTGAATCTTAGTTATTATAATAACAATATATCAAAAACAATAACAAATATATATGCTCACTAAGTTAAAATTAAAATAAATTCAATTAAATTGCGTTACTTAAAATAAAATAAAAATTAGATTACGTTACTTAACTAGCTTTCTATATTCTGTATGACAAAAAAAAATATATATATATATATATATTTATATTCCTGCCAGCGACATATAAAACATATCGGATTTTCATCTAAGGATACTGTTCTCATAATCAACAGCAAATGCATGGAGAACTGTGGAAATAATTATAATGATTAAACGATATATGTAACCTCAGCATCTCATTTTATTCTTTAATTATCTTATTCTTTTTATTATTTTATTATTTTTATTATTTATGTTTTTATTATTTTTTTTTATATTTTTATTTTTTATTTTATTTATTTTATTTATTTTATTGCCTTATATTCTTTTATTTCTCCATTTTACTTTATCTTATTTCTTCATCTGCTTGCCCCCCTCCCCACCACCACCACCACGAGATATGGTGGCAGGATAGATGCCAACACACACACACAAATTCTTCTAAACATAACAGCAGCCGATTAAAGCTGACCTGACTAATGATCCCCTAACACCAACACCACTACCAACACTAGGGAGGAGGTCAGCTGTACTTAAAAAATACAACCATGACAGATTGCCGTGTCTCAGAAAAATGTCTATAGACTTTTGACTGAGGAATGTTCACACAACTGACCAATGGGAGGAGAGAGTGTCCTTTGACGCCGAAATTCGTTTGTTCGAATTCATATGATTCCAGTTCCTCAGAGAAATAACAACCCAACCAGGAACTGGGCATATCGGAGCATTGACGGAGTCAAACACTTCAGCAACATGTGTACCCGTCTCTACCACACCAATTCGGACTGCCTGAAGAGGAGAGAGCAAAGGATGGCTGTCACCGAAATATATATAGCAGTACACCATTAATGAACGAAGCCAAATTTTAAATATTTGAATTAATTATTTTATTTTATATATATATATATATATATATATATATATATATATATATATATATATATATATATATACGGTTGCAGCTTTTTTTGAAATATTTATTTCTGCGTTCATAGCTCGATTTTTTAGTTTCAGAAGATCGCGTTATGGTCAAAGCAGCGATTCTTAGCTTAAACTTTAATCTGATATTGCAATACACACACGCCCCCCCCCCCCCTCCCCACACACACACATATATATATATACATATAAAAATAACAAAATAAGATGCTGAGGTTACATATATCGTTTAATCATTATAATTATTTCCACAGTTCTCCATGCATTTGCTGTTGATTATGAGAACAGTATCCTTAGATGAAAATCAGATATGTTTTATATGTCGTTGGCAGGAATATAAATATATATATTTATATATATATATATATATATATATATATATATATATATATATATATATATATATATATATATATTGTTATATTTGGGGAGGGTCATATTTGCGTAATATTGCCAGAATTAATAACAGAACACACTCACTGTTTGGTTGGTTTTCGCTTCTCGCTGTCTTTTATATATATATATCTGCGATCTAACTTACTCGGTCCTCAATGTTGCCATTGACTGACCGGCGGTCAAAAATAATACAGATACAATATAGACACAAACACATATATATAGTTTACATAATTTACATAAATCTTTCGTTGCACATCTGCAACATCGTCAGTGGTGTTATATTCATTGTTCCTCCTGTTGTGTTGTATGTCTACGCCATTTTTTTTTTGTTCAGTCTGTCTATATATTTATTTATTTATTTGCTTGTTTGTTTATCTTATTTTATTTTGTCTTCTTTGCGCATGCGTTTGCGTGTGTGTATAGTGTTATGTGTGATGTGTGACTAGTGTGTATAGTGTTGTGTCTGCTGGGTGACTAGTGTGTGTTTATGTGCTTGTGTATGTATTTATTTATCTTATTTTATTTAATTTTATTTACTTATTTATACTTCTCTTAGGTCAGTGTTGTTTGTTTGGGTGTTGTTGTTGTTCCACTCATTCTTTCTGTTTAGCTTTGGTCTTCTAATTTCTATTTCACTGGCCTCTCTGATTTGCATATCTGCTGGGTCATTCCTATGTTTAGATATTATTCTAATTTCTAGGTTGTCTATGTTACCGTCATGTTGTTGTCTAGCATGTTCGTATAGTACTGACCCGTTTTTTCGTCCTTTTAGTTCCCCCCAGTGTTGGTCTATCCTTTCACCTATGCTACGAGCTGTCTCACCTATGTATGTTGTTGTCATGTTTCTGCAAGTACCCTCTGTACATCTTATGCTATAGACTACGTTTCTAGTTTTACAGTTTATCCGGGGGTTCACCTTACAAATGATACATTTCCTATTGGTACAGTGGGTTTTCTTAAAAGGGTAGGTTTTGCTGATCAGGGATTTTATGGTGGTTCCTGGCTTTTCTACCACCTTTATTTTTAAGTGGGTCTTTCTCAGGGCCTTTCTACACTGGTTAGCTAATTTCCCTCCAGGGGTGGCGTCCACAAACATGACACTCTGATATCTCTGGTTGTCGTACCATGATGTGGCCTTCCCTATCTTATGTCTAGCCCTATCTAAGCTATTCCATGATTTGCTCCTGTATAGTGGGCAAATTCCTTTCATGTCCAGTTCTATGAGGGTCTTATACTTTTCCATGGCTCCTTCGTATACTCTGACTCTGTCTCTTTGGTTGTAGCCAGAGAACTGCATGCGGTTGATGAAGTGTTGGATGTGTCCTTCCATTTCTGTTGGGTCGCACATGCTGGACACATTCTTCATCACTCGTACCAAATCTGCGATCAGAATATTAAACTTAGCACTACTGGACATTGCTGAGTTTTTGAGTATCAGGTATTTGGAGGCCATGGGTTTAGCATAGTGTGAGTGGAGAATTTGGGCTCTCTCGTCTATAGTGTTAATCCAGAGTTCTGTGTCTAATACAGGTAGTCTATTGTTAGGGGGTTTGGAAGGGAAGTCTATAGTTACAGTTATACTCTGGTGTATGGAAACAGTGAGTGTGTTCTGTTATTAATTCTGGCAATATTACGCAAATATGACCCTCCCTATATATAACAATATCTGTTTCGACACACGATTTCATATAAAAAACCTCGCAAAACTATATATATATATATATATATATATATAATAATGGAGCTGCGGCGTTGCAAATGGGATACATATGAAAAAGTGAGTCCTGCATCAGTGACCCTCCAACCGTCCCAGGCATTTCATCGCTTTAAGGGCCATATACCTCAGGTTGGTGCGAACAACGGCTAAAAAAAGTCGTTGGGACACGTAAATAAAGAGAACGTTAGGGTGAACAAACAAAATGGTTTAGGCAACAGAAAGTGAGAAGAAAGAGACAAGTCCCAGATTTCTATGAATATAAACTCGATAAAATCGTGAACGAGAGAATAAAGACCATCAAACCTGGTTGAAATGTGAGCGAGGAAGGAATTTCGCACAGGTCTAACGGGGGGGAAGAAGAAGGGGTCTGGTCTGCGAATTCGGTAAACATAAGTTCTGTGAAGACGCAGACGAGAGAGAGAGAGAAAAAAAATTCATACCGGCTTGGCCAAGAGTGCGCGAGAAAAGAAATCGGACAGGTCAAGCGGGAAGAAAGAGGAGAGGAGGAGAGGCAGTGACAGGGTATGAGTGAGTGAAAGTTGAGGAAGAGGCTAACAGAGAGAGAGAGACTGCTAGAAAGGGTAAAGATACAAAGAACGAAAACAGACGGGTGGCAGCAGAGGAAAAAATAGTGTAAATATGATAATAATGGAGCTGCGGCGTTGCAAATGGGATACATATGAAAAAGTGAGTCCTTCACCAGTGACCCTCCAACCGTCCCAGGCATTTCATCGCTTTAAGGGCCATATACCTCAGGTTGGTGCGAACAACGGCTAAAAAAAGTCGTTGGGACACGTAAATAAAGAGAACGTTAGGGTGAACAAACAAAATGGTTTAGGCAACAGAAAGTGAGAAGAAAGAGACAAGTCCCAGATTTCTATGAATATAAACTCGATAAAACCGTGAACTAGAGAATAAAGACCATCAAACCTGGTTGAAATGTGAGCGAGGAAGGAATTTCGCACAGGTCTAACGGGGGGGGGGGGAAGAAAGGGTCTGGTCTGCGAATTCGGTAAACATAAGTTCTGTGAAGACGCAGACGAGAGAGAGAAAAAAAAAAAAAAATTGCCTAAACCATTTTGTTTGTTCACCCTAACGTTCTCTTTATTTACGTGTCCCGACGACTTTTTTTAGCCGTTGTTCACACCAACCTGAGGTATATGGCCCTTAAAGCGATGAAATGCCTGGGACGGTTGGAGGGTCACTGATGAAGGACTCACTTTTTCATATATATATATATATATATATATATATATATATATATATATTATTATTATGCTTTGCTAAACAAATTCAGAAACGAAATATATATATATATATATTAGAAAATAGAATAGCTTTCGCGTATCTTTGACTGAAGACATTTTTTAGCCTGATAATGGGGTTTAGAACCCTCAGATAAAAATGGAAAAAGATGAGTATTGACGTACATAGGAGTCGAACTCACATCTTTGGTTATCCAGACCACTGTGCTACCATTACACAAACATATATATATATATATATATATATATATATATAAAATGTTAAAAAAATAATGAATAAAACAATGAAACAGTTCCTTATATTAAACAAAAAAAGTTCATTATTTAACGATCGTTTCAAGGATATATATGTGTTAGAATTGGTATGCATATTCAACAGATCTATGTACAAAATTATACAAAATTATACAAATTATCAAATATAATATACATACCAACACATACATATGCCGTCTTCAGAAATAATATAAGGAACTGTTTCATTGTTTTATTCATTATTTTTTTAACATTTTATCTTGACTCTGTATTCCGTTTATCTTTCACCGAAAGTGATTTTTGAATGCATCTCTTCTTTCCATGATATCCGGATTATATTGAGTTCTTCATACGGATTGGACACTACCGTAAACTCTTGGTAGATTTATCTACATATATATATATAAACATATATTCACATATACATATATATATATTTATATGTATGTGCGTGTGTGTACGTGTGTGCTTTTGTTTTCTTGTTGTGTACGTGCTTGTATTTGCATACCCATGAGGAGTGGGTTCGCGTATGTTTGTGTATGTACGTATATGCATGTGTGTATGTATATATTTAATTTCAATTACCTCTGAATTTTATTTATTTTATTCTTAACTCTGAAGCCGAGAATCATTCAGTTTCCCATTTAGAATTTTAGTCTACGACTTCAGTTATACAATTTACGTGGTTTTGTCTTTGCTTGGAATTGTCCTCTACGCTCCACATATGACGTATTATCTTCGTTTTTTCCGTTCATTGCCAGAGAACGTCTCCATGAACCACCTAATAGAATATTAGTCTACGAGTTCATTTATACCATGAACGTGGTTTTGTCTTCGTGTATAATTGTTTTCACTGCTCTAAATAATGACGTATTATCTTCATGTTTTTCTGTTCTTTGCCAGGGAACGTTTCCACGAACCAAAGTATCGTCTTCCTGTCTTCCTTCGGTTGCAACGTTTTTTGAAATATTTACTTCTGCGTTCACAGATTGACTCTTTTAGTTTCAGAAGATCCCGTTAAGGGTGTAAGCAGCGATTCTTTGCTTAAACTTTTATATGTGATTTTAATATATATATATATATATATATATATATATATATATATATATATATATATATAAATATATATATATATATATATATATATACATATACATAAATATACACATACATATATATACACACACATATACACACACACACACACATATATATATATATATATATATATATATATATATATATATATATTATAAAAAGGAATTATAGATACAATATACCTTTTTTACTAGTCTCGACTGTACAGTTTCGCTGGTCACTATGCAAAAATGTTATATAGATATGTAACATTGTTGTGAGGTAAGCCAGCTTATCAAGAGAGCACCTCAGGGAAGAGCCCTAACTACATACGTCCGTAGCATGCGAGAAAATCTCAGAAAGACCGAGGGGGACTCTATAACGTGAT
Organism: Eledone cirrhosa; assembly: GCA_964016885.1. Classification (NCBI taxonomy): domain Eukaryota; kingdom Metazoa; phylum Mollusca; class Cephalopoda; order Octopoda; family Eledonidae; genus Eledone; species Eledone cirrhosa. Next base: position 115,890,112 of record OZ024743.1, read on the forward strand.
ACACCGATCAAGAAAGATTATTAATCCCTTGTAGCAGTGAAACTATCTCAGAAGGCGGAGGTAGATATTGATATGATACATAGGCTACAGAGGGGTTGTAAGGTTGACTGGAAGTGTATATAGTGTTTGCTTGAAAACAGTCACTATACTTCCGTGGTTACTCTATCGTGAGGGAGTTAGAGACAATAATGAGAGGTATACAAACATGTGTATACATACATATACATGTATATATAAACATATATTCTTCACAAGTAAGGTCGACAACATACAATCTCACATACTTGTGAAGAATATATGTTTATATATACATGTATATGTATGTATACACATATATTTGTATACCTCTCATTATTGTCTCTAACCTTCTGAGATTTTCTCGCATGCTACGGACGTATGTAGTTAGGACTCTTCCCTGAGGTGCTCTCTTGATAAGCTGGCTTACCTCACAACAATGTTACATATCTATGATATTACATTTTTGCATAGTGACCAGCGAAACTGTACAGTCGGGACTACAGAAAAAATAGGTATATTGTATCTATTATTCCTTTTTATAATATTTTACATAACTCTGATATTGAGTCAATTTAATTATTTCGATTATCCTGTCTCTCATAATCATAGAGTAACACTGGTTAAGGTCGACAACATACAATCTCACATACTTGTGAAGAATATATGTTTAGATATACATGTATATGTATGTATACACATCTATTTTTATACCTCTCATTATTATATATATATATATATATAAATTATTTATTAAAATAACAGATTAGAGTATAAGCAAAGAATCGCTGCTTTCACCCATAACGGGATCTTCTGAAACTAACAAAGTCAATCTGGGTGAAAGCAGATTCTTTGCTTACAATTTAAACTGTTATTTTAATAAATATTTGCTCTACGGTTCTTATATATTTGATATATATTTATCCTTATCCAGCAGCCCTCTTTGGATTTTAGTCTTCAAATTTATTATTATTACTATATATATATATATATGTACAATGATATTAAATAAATGGAAACTATATTTATAAAACAATATTTATTCTATTATATATATTTCAAGGGTACCAAAACTTTGGTATGCCATCATCAGATAAAATACAAGGTTTGTTTTATAAATTTTGACATAACCAAGGAAATACCTTAACGGTTCAAGTTTTTCCTGGATAGTGAAGGAAAAGAGAAGAAAAGTCAGATATTTCAAATTATTAAGATGAATATGCAAATGAGGTTTAAGTATAGGGCTGAGAAAACGTTATTTTTAGACGCTATGCAGAATTTAACTAATTAGGAAATATGTATGTGTAGGTACGACGAAGAAAAAAAAGAAAGAAGAGCTTGTATTTAGGTTAATTCAAAAGGAATTAAAATATTTGGGGGAATGGTGGAATATGATTCCAGAATTTAAAATTGATATAGCTATATTATGAGTTATAATATTGTATTTATAATCAATTAGATTATATGAAGAATTAAGGTTGTAAGTAGATTTTATCTTATTACATTACAACAGGTTGTAAGTATATATATAGATTAATAATTTTGCATGTATAATTATTATAGAAATAGTCTTTTAATTTGATGAGAGCGTACGAAAGTGTTGGTACCCTTGAAATATATGTAATAGAATAAATATGGTTTTATAAATATAGTTTCCATTTATGCAATATCATTGAATATTATACTCCAGATCACATGTCGAGTGCCCTGAATCAGTTATAAACATTTATATTTGTTGAATTACCAACACATTGAATATCCCTTTTGCTTATGAATATATATATATATATATATATATATATATATATATATATATATATATATATATATATATATATATATTCAGGTTTGAGGTTCACCACTGGATAGAGCTGGTCTATTCCGTATGGTCAAACGCAAGGTAATAATATAGACAGTACTCAACGTAAAGCAGTTCAACCGTCTTTGTTTTTGTAGTTGGTGGTGCTATTACGGAGTTAAATATTATAATGAAATGACAGAGGCTGGATTTGTGTAAATCCTTGAAAGGTTTATTATACTATGATCATTTCAATGACCGGGTTCCGTGTGAATCCGGTGATATCATCAGGTATTCGAAATATAATACGTGAAAGTAATAGATAAAATCCATGGGGCTGAAAATCGAGGACCCGAGGGCAACCGCTATCCAGCACCTTCTACCCTAGCGGGTCGCCCTCGAGTGACGTGGTCCTCGATTTTCAGCCCCATGGATTTTATCTATTACATTCACGTATTATATTTCGAATGCCTGATGATATCACCGGATTCATACGGAACCCGGTCATTGAAATGATCATAGTATAATAAACCTTTCAAGGATTTACACAAATCCAGCCTCCTGTCATTTCATTATATTTATATATATATATATATATGTATATATATATATAACCGTATATATATATATATATATATATATATATATATATATATATATATATATATATATATATATATATATATATATATATATATATA
>OZ024743.1:115897625-115935125 GCA_964016885.1 Eledone cirrhosa
CTTCCACAGTGCATCCCTAAAGAATTTGTGATGGAGGGCCTCAAATTCGTCTTGGAAAACAACTTCTTCGAATTCGATGCCAAATACTACACACAGAATTCTGAGACTGCCATGGGTACGAAATTAGCCGCCTCATACGCCAACCTTGTCATGGATATTGGGAAACCACTCTCTACCGCAAAGTTCTAGACCAATCCGGTAACCACTTCTACCAACATATAGAAAAGAACTGGTAGAGATATCTGGACGACTGCTTCATCCTCCGGCATGAATGTATAGAATGACTGATTGAGTTTAAAAGCATTCTAAATGGACTCAACACAAACTTACACTTTACAATGGAATACAGCCATGAACAACTCCCTTTCCTTGACATCCTCATCAAGAAAAGAAACAACAAAATAGAAACAGACATATACTACAAACCCAAGATTCCAAATAATATCTTCCATTTAACTCGTGCCACCCTCGCCATACCAAAATGGCAATTCCTTATAACCTAGCCATAAGGATCTGCACAATAGATCAGATAAATATACACATGGTACACACGATTAGAAGAATTAAAGAACACACTTATCAGCAGAAACTATCCACCATCCCTAATCAACAATGGATTCCAACGTGCCCTAAATCTCAACATCCAGGTACTCAGACACCCCAGATAAAATGAGTTGATGCCTGACATACCTTGACTATGTTGATTGTTATAATTTAGTCATGGCAGTGATTAGTTATGACAAAACTCGATATTTATGTACCTTAATTTGAAACATGAAAAATTACATATAATACAGAGGGTGCGTATGAGAATGTGTAGAAAGTTATATAAATAATTAATAATATATAATACATAAACTTATATCACTGTTAAAACTTTAAATAATAATAATATATCCATACCTCATTATTGTTGATAGTGGAAGTGATGGATCGAGATAGCAAATCATGAGGAAAAAGAGAAAAAAGAAAAAAGAGAAAAAAGAAAAAGAGAAAAAGAGAAAAAAAAGGAGATTTGATCGTAGGAACAAGAGAAGGGAGAAATGATCAAATGATAGAGAGAGGAAAATAAGTTAAATCGTATAATCAAATGGAGGAAGATATGTATTGTAACATGTAAATAGCGTATAACTAGATAGGAGGGAAAATAATGGGTGACCGTTTATTTTCAAACATTTAGTTAATTGAAAATAGTCAATTAATCAAATGACATAAGATTTTAGACTATAACATTTTAAAGGATGTATATTATTGTATTATATCAGAGTTCAAGCAAATGTAACGTGAAAGAGATAAATTGATGTCCATCATAACTCCAAAGGTATTCACAAGTATATTTAAAAGTATATTAAAATCAAGAATATAATCAATATATTAGTTAAAAAAAACCTTAAAATTAAAATGTCATTAAATCATAAAGCATTATAAATGTATCTAATAAGATATTATTAAACCAGATTTATCTAGATATACACATTTATATAATTTATAGAGAGACTATACATTTTAATGTAGTATAATTTCTGTTGAGAGTGTTATAAATTTAATTCAACTAGATTTTACTGTATTTAAAATTTTACATCAATTTAAGTATACAACAAATTTATCAACTTGTATCTAAGGTGACTTTTATACTATACATGTATAATCATATCCTCATGAATAGTAAATAACCATTTCAAAATAATTAAACGGTTTAAAAGCCTGAATACATTAAAGGTATCAAATATATAAGATATAAGATTCAGAAAATACGAAAACCAAAATTAAATGTATTTAAACAATGTAAAAGTAATACGTACTCAACAAGAGATCAGGTTAACACTTTCAATGTTTTCATTGGGCTTATGGAAGGGGTAATATAATCCTGAATTTAATTTAAGGGTGACATCAAGGAAGTTAACTACTTTAGTGTTACTTTCAACGTCTAGTTTGAGGTCATAATTTTTAAAGAATTCTATAATTGTTTTCTTAACCCTATTTAGTTCTGTATTGCTATGTGTAACTACAGTAAATAAAATATCATCCCTATATAAACCACCGGTAATCGCCGACAATTTTATATTTAACATATTGAGGATAAAAATTCACAGAATATCGGTAATTTGTGCAGATATATATATATCACCTTGATCACCTTGACTGACCAGTCTGCCGTCGCCTTTTGGCGCCGCTGGTCAGAGCACGTGCTGTTTTAGCCATACGATGACGCCAACCCACTAGCTGGGCGTGGGTCTAAGGTCTGTCTTAAGTCAGAAAGCTCATTCGGCCGGTGCTTATCGCGGTTTCATGGCGTGAAGCGACTGAGAGTACAAGACTCCCCAGGAGACAGGACGCCAATCCTTCGCATGGTTAAATCTCCAGCTATTGTCGATACTCATTTTCAGCTGAGTAAACTGGAGCAACGTGAAATAAAGTGTCTTGCTCAAGGAAACAACACATCACCCGGTCCGAGAATTGAACTTACAACCTTTCGATTGCAAGCTCTAACAAAAAGCCATGCGCCTTCGCTGCGTCTTATTTTATTATTTTATACACACACACACACACACACACACACACACACACACACACACACACGCACACACAAGCACACACACACACACACACACACACACACACACACACACACACACACACACACACACACATACACACACACACACACACACACACACACACACACACACACACACACACACACACATATATATATATATATATATATAGTAATAATAATAAAATTGAAGACTAAAATCTAAAGAGGGCTCGATCAGGATAAATATATATCAAATATATAAGAACTGTACAGCAAATATTTATTAAAATAACAGATTAAAGTTTAAGCAAAGAATCGCCGCTTTCACCCTTAACTGGATCTTCTGAAACTAAAAAAATCAATCTGTGAACGCAGAAGTAAATATTTCGAAAAACGTTGCAACCGAAGGAAGACAGGAAGACGATACTTTGGTTCGTGTCTTTGCGTGTAATTGTTTTCACCGCTCCATATAATGACGTATTATTTTCGTTTTTTTCCGTTCTTTGCCAGGGAACGTTTCCACGAACCAAAGTATCATCTTCCTGTCTTCCTACGTTTGCAACGTTTTTCGAAATATGTACTTCTGCGTGTTACAGATTGATTCTTTTAGTTTCAGAAGATCCCGTTAAGGGTGAAAGCAGCGATTATTTGCTTAAACTTTAGTCTGTTATTTTAATCACCTTGATCAGCTTGACCGACCAGTCTGTCGGGCGCCCTTCAGCGCCGCTGGTCACAGCACGTGCTGTTTTAGCCATGCGATGACGCTATTCCAGTGGCTAGGCGGGTTATTTTAATATATATATATATTGTATTAAGGGTACTATTCATGGTTATGTATGTAATAAAACCTTTAATGGTAATATATTATATATACACAAACCCTAAATAGTGAGAGATAGTCATTAATTACTATCCTATTACCGGTAAGATAAATAGCTCAATGTAATAACATCAGTTGTTTTACAGAGCAGTTATATAGAGATTACAGTTAAATGAATTATGCACGTAATCATCTTGATGTGAACTCCTTTAGTACCTATTAATAGACTCCACTCTAGCTTGTAGATGTGATACATAATTGATTTATATTTGAGACGGGGGTTGTCTATTGCTTGATGGCCAGACTAGTGCATCTATATGAGAGATTGGATCTCCGGACCATACCGAAGATTTACTGGAGATGCAGGCGTGCAATGACCCGGAGCCTACCGGGTGGCATATATAATAGTGGGACCATACCAGGTCCTACTGTTATATTACATTTGCATGGAGCAGTGACTTGAGAGTCTGACTCCTCTTATAGAACGTTCAGATATGACACCCCTTAATTAATGGATGGTAATCATCCTAATATATACACCCTTGTACTTCTTAATGGACAACTCTCTAACCTATAAATGGGTAACATACTCTAGATATTAGTTATAACTTCACATGATAGGCACGTATTTGAATCACCATTAATGTAGTTTAGGATAGTAATGTAACTAAGATAACTAGCTAGTTACCTCCCCTTACGCATTAATTCCCCTTAGTCATTCAGGCACTTCCGGAATCTGGACAGCATGATATATTAATTAAGAACCGACTGGATACGGTTTATAGCTTGACTATATGCTGAACCACCGCGAACTATACGATAGACGCGTGTCCTCTATATATATATTGCGTCTCATGGATTATGTGAGTGGTGGTGTGAGCAAGGACAGTGGTACGGCCTTGCCTACGATACAATAAGGTTTATAGTATCTTGAAGGTTTTTGATCTTTTGGTGTTTCCCCGCATCCGAGACTGTATATCATACAGATGTATGAGAATGAATGACTTAATAATTCAGCCTACATAATAAGATCGATTGCCTGCTTCAACTGCCTGACCCTGCAAATATCATTCTGACGCACTCTAATCATGTATAAATAAGACACGCGTGCATGCTACACGGGAGATTGTTTCATACACTGACTACTCTAAGCTTTCCTCTTGCTTTATCTTCATAGACTGCCAACGCTTCATGTTTATCTTTATTTTCACTCTTATTTTCACTCTTGTTTTTATTTTATTTTTATCCTGTAACCTTTATATGTAAATTGCCATGCTATATCATTTGATGAATGTCACCCCACTGTTGATCAATATGCGCATATGTTTTAACTGTCCATTTTCCTTTCAAAATCTGAAATTTAGCCACAATCGACCAAAATGTAAAAAAAGAAAATTGTATTGGGGAAATATTTAAAAATATATATGCATCCTTCACATCTTCAGCCACAGTGATGATGCATAAAAATTAGTCTGATTTTTGATTAAACAGAACTTATCGCCCAAAATAAACAGTGTGTTTTCCGATCTATGTCTGTTTCTTTTCTTCAAATAATTGTTTCTACTTTTGGTACAATGCCAGCAATTATCCCAGTGCCAGACTGGTACTTTATTTTATCGACTCCGAAAGGATGAAAGGCAAAGTTAACCTCGGCGGGATTTGAATTCAGAATGGCAAGGGCCATAACTCTATGCGTCAAAGCATGGTGTCCGATCCTCTACCGATACTGCCAATCCATCGCCCATTACTTCAAATAATTGTTCCTACTTTTGGCACAAGGCCAGCAATTACACAGTAGATTACTGGTACTTTATTTTATCGACCCCATAAGGATGAAAGGCAAAGTTAACCTCGGCGGGATTTGAACTCAGAATGGCAAGGGCCGTAACTCTATACGTCAAAGCATGGCGTCCGACCCTCTACCGATACTGCCAATTACTTCAAATAATAATATGTAAACAGCGATTGTAATGGGTAAATATATAAAAATATTTATGCAGTTCTCACATCTAGTGTCAGATTATTTGTAGAGATAAGTGGTGAAATAATTTGTCGAGTTTTCATGTTAGGGAATACCAAATTAAACAAAACTTACTCCTCGAAATAAGCAACGTGTCGTCCGATCTACGACTGTTTCTCTTCTGAAGATAGTTTTTTTTTAAAGTTCAAAGAGCGAACGTCTGTATATCTGCATGTTTGTTTTGTGTACATTTTTCGTTGTGTTTATAATAGATGTATGTGTAATATAATCAATAGTGTCTGTTACTTACATATATCGTTTTTCTTTTTGTTTTGATTTAAAATTCCGAGTAGTGGTGCGGCTGATATTCAGTTTCTTATTTACACATGTGGTCCGATATTTTAATGAAGAAAAATTATGTTATAAGGACGATTATTATTATTACTATTATTGTTCTTTGGGTCTCAGTCATTGATGTTATTTAACTGGAAAGTTTGTTGAAATGAATATCAAGCTGCTACCTGCAGCCTCAGATATTCAGGACGTATCGGAGGGTACTTGCTGTTCCCAGCAAGCATGCCTTTTGAAGTGTTCCAAAAAGCGGGGCTGGACAAATCTTCTTTAACCATCCCTGGAAACTTCTTGAGATAGTACCTAGTGCGCCTATGACAATCGGGACCACTTTGACTTCATGGCAGTTCCAAATCCTTTTCACCTCCCACTTCAAGTCCTGGTATCGGTTAATTTTCTCCCTCTCCTTCTCTTGCACTCTCGTGTCGAATGTGCAGGCCACATCCACAATCAGGGACTCTCTTTTTTCCTTGTCCAAAACCGCCAGGTCAGGGCTATTGTGTTCCAGTTTCTTGTCCGTCTGTATCCTAAAATCCCACAGCACCTTCAGCTGATCATTTTCTATCACCGACTCTGGCTTATGCTCATACCACTTCTCAGAATGTGGTAAATTGTTTACTTTGCCAGTGGATCACCCTGCCCATCACATCATGTCTCCAGCCCTTATAGTGAGTCTGGGCTAGGTGTTTACACTCGGATACAATGTGAGCCACAGTCTCCTCTCTTTCTCCACATATCCTGCACAGTGGGCTAGCCTCCTCCTTGTAAATATGGTGTTTCAACCACTTCGTTTTGATGGGCCTGCTCTTGCGCAGCCATTAAACATTCTTTCTGTAGCCTTTTTAAGGTCTCCTCTTTTCAACCAGTTCCATGTCTGTGGATCTCTGAATTCAGTTTTCTCAAAGAAGGTACTATGAAGGGATTTTTCATGAAGGCTGCTCTTTCTCCTTGTTGTAATTTCCTCCTTGGACATCCCCTGGTCTATTGTCCTCTCGTTCAGTACAGTTCTGAGCATGGCTCCTTACTATCAGTAACGTATTTGTTGTTAAAAACGAATGAAAAAAATGTTTTCCTTCGTTTTTAACAACATTCTTTAATAACATATAACACTTATTTATCATATCTATATGAATTAATATAAACTTATCCCTATAAATATACTTATCAATTATATTACTTTAATTATTTTTATAGATTTAAATTCCTTATGTTTTAAATAAGATTGATATTTTGCACTAACACATTTATCGTAAAATTTTATTCTCCCTAGATTTTAACATTAGCATTATTCTTTAATAACATCAAATGTTCGTGTACCTTTCACCAGCTTGACCTATTTTCATCCCCAAAGTAATCTTTTCATTCAAAATACTCTTTCCATTCAAGACTGAAATCTGTATTCTTCTACACCTAAATTAAATTCCTACTACTACTATTATATCAACTTGACAACTTACTTTTCTATTGGTCAATTCAAAACCTGTTCCCAAACAGACCTATTATATTAAATCTTTGTTGTTTTTTTTCAATAAACAAATATCATTATATCTGAAGAGAGCATATATATGTGTAGGTATGTATATTCCCTCTGATAGTTTGTATACATACCAACACACACATATATATCGTAGAAACGATCGTAAAATGATGAATTTTTTAATATAAAGAACTGTTTCTTTGTTTTTATTCATTATTTTTATTAATTTATATATATATATATATATATATATATATATATATATATATATATATACATACATATATATATATATATACATATATATATATATATATATATATATATATATATATATATATATATATATATATATATATATATATATATATATTTATATATATATTATATATATATATATATATATATATATATATATATATATATATATATATATATATATATATATATATATATATTTATATATATATATATTTATATATATTATATATATAAATATATTATATATTATATATACATATATATATATATATTATATATATATAAATATATTATATATAAATATATATATTATACATTATATATATATATATTATATATATATATTTATATATATTATATATATATATTTATTTATATTTATTATATATATATATTTATATATATTATATATATAAATATATTATATATTATATATATATATATATATATATTTATATATATATAGATATTTATATATATTATATATATGTATATATATATAATATATATATATTATATATATATTTTATATATATATAATATATATATATTATATATATATATATTATATATATATATTATATATATAAAATATATATATATATTTATATATATATATTATATATATATATATATATAATATATATATATACATTATATATAATATATATATATATTATATATATACATTAAATATATATATAATATATATATATTTATACATATATACATTATATATATATATATATATATATTATATATATATATATTTATATATAATTATTATATATATTTATATTTATAAATATATATACAATATATATATATATATATATTATAAATCAGGAAAGTAGAGTGACACGGTTTGCTATACAAAAAAGATTTTTAATCTCATTGCTGAAAATTGCTTCTCTGAACTGGTAGTTCTAAAAATCGCTATCCCCCTGTTTTCGCGTCATTGGATCACCAATACATAGTTGTAACCAGTCAATTCATCAGAGCTATTGCGAATGAAGGGAATACACAGGCATGGCTTCTATATATAGTAATGGCATTTAATCAGAACAATAACAACAATACTAACATTGCTAGCAATACATTATTTGAAATAATCACAACATGAAGTTGGTGTTATTGTCCTTAAGTTCCCAGATTATTTTGGCGAGGGTTGTAGAACCCATATGTCCACGGTTCTTCATCGAGTGTATGTGCACATACCATCATTTTTTAAAAGGTGGATCAAATGTAATGCCAAGTGGAGTTGACCGTACACAATAACACTAGGCTCGAATCAAGGCATCCATTCGCCAATGGGCACCTATCCGGTAGGTGACAGTTGTAGTTTGAGGTTTTATTCCGTGCAGCTTCCACACTGCTGTTTTGTACACTGCTATAAGTGGGTTGTGATTTATGCTCGTTGAGGTTTTGCTGCTGCGTGCTTGTATGCGTTTGCGGTTGTGATACTGTGATGTGTTTATGTTTATAATTCGGTGCTATGTTGCGCATAGGATGAGCGGATTCCATAGAGGTATTTCTGTGGTTGATCTTGCATATGTGATTCTATATTTGCAGCCGTAGAGTATGAGAGTTTTATAGTTTTTCTATTGAGTATTTTGTGATATATGTGTGATATAGGGAAGTGTTTATCTATTAGTTTAAAGCACGTAGAAGGCATGTATAATATAACATTAACAGATTAGCTATGTAACAGGTAAGTTAATACATAGGTTAAGGAGGCAATATATATATAGAGAAAACATGCTGACTACAATTATAACACAGGGAAGGTGATATTTTACTGTAGTAGTATTCTGAAAATGTACTTGGATTAAGGTTCATTTGTTGAGAGTCAAGGGTGAGGAAAGTTGTGTTGACAGCAGCTGAGAAGGGATATATTTATGGGTTGATAAGATATTTGCAGACATTACTGTCGTATAGAATTAAGAAGGCTAGAATTTACTAAAATGATTATAGTTCTTTGGTGGACCGTGTAATATTGTGGATACCATATGTCGAATGCTAAGTTATGTCGGTTCGATTCACGGAGGCTTAAGTCTTGTGAATTTAGTGGCGATCCTGTGTCTGCAGAAAATTGATCTTTCTAACTTGTTGTTGAGTAGCCTTTTTTCATTCCCCTGTTAATGTTATCTTATACATGTATGTTCTTGATGATGTGAAAACTAAACAACCCCATGATTCGAACTAACAATCCCTTCATCTAATATAGACCACATAAATATTGGATCCACTTCACACCACAAATATTACTATCCTCACTACAATGATAAATATTTTATCTGTCAGATAATAAGTAATTCTTACAGTCACCAGACCTACGGTAAAGGAAATCGTACATTGTTTAAAGCCACCGGCTTATCTCTACACTATATATAATACACCCCATGACAGCTTTTACATGTCAATTTCAAACATCTGCCTCATGTCAGCTCGTTTTACATGTTAAAGTCGTAGATATACTATATTTCTTACTTCGATTGATGTTGTGATTATTTCAAATAATTTATTGCTAGCATTGTTAGTATTGTTGTTATTGTTCTGATTGAATGCCATTACTATATATAGAAGCCGGTGGATTGGCAGTAGCGGTAGGGGGTCGGACGCCATTCTTTGACGTATAGAGTTACGGCCCTTGCCATTCTGAGTTCAAATCCCGCCGAGGTTAACTTTGGCTTTCATCCTTACGGGGTCGATAAAATAAAGTACCAGTAATGCACTGGGTAAATTGCTGGCCTTGTGCCAAAAGTAGAAACAATTACTATATATAGAAGCCATGCCTGTGTATTCTCTTCATTCTCGCTAGCTCTGATGAATTGACTGGTTACAACTATGTATTGGCAATCGAATGACGCGAAAATAGGCGGGTAGCGATCTCTAGACCTACCAGTTCAGAGAAACAATTGTCAGCAATGAGATAAAAACCTTTTTTGTATAGCAAACCCTGTCACTCTTCTTTCCTGATTTATCATTATTCCAAGTGTTAACAACATAGAAATCACCGCGTACTCGCAGCATCACTGTGAAAACGCCTTGTTGAGTCAAACTTAGCCAAGCGTTGATATCATCCACTACTCGGAGTACCCTAACTGGACTACACCTAAGTGGACTACCTATAACAATAATCTGTTATCCCGTATATATATATTATATATACAATATATACATATATATTTATATTAAATTAAAGATAATATCCCTAAAAAATATTTTACTATCCTAGAGAAAAACTTCCCGCCAAACCATAAATACCATAAATCAAATTTTAAATAGATCAACTGTCAAATTTTCCTACCCCACTTCCAAAGATATACAGCAGAATATAAGTGGGTACAACGCATATAAATGTAAAAAAAACACGAATATACCACCAACACATCTAACCAACCATAATACTAAAATAAACCGCAACAAACCACCATCTTCTTCTCATATAACAAGTCAAATAGATTCCACACCAAATTTGACTAACTCCCCCGATACAATATTCTCGATGGTTGTAACTGTAGAAACAAAAGAAATTGCCCATTAAAGGGAAATTGTCTTATTAATAACATAGTTTATAAATGTAACATTAGCTAATACAACATCCTTGGCTGAAACAATTAATAATTATAGAAAAAAGAATATCGATTACAACCTGACCTGGAGTGTGCTCAAAGGGGCCACCCGTTATCAAAATAACAGATATGAGTGTAGATCATGTTCCCAGGAACTTTTTGAAATAATTATTTCTACTTTTGGCACAAGGCCAGCAATTATCCCAGTGCATTACTGGTACTTTATTTTATCGACCCCGTAAGGATGAAAGGCAAAGTTAACCTCGGCGGGATTTGAACTCAGAATGGCAAGGGCCGTAACTCTATACGTCAAAGCATGGCGTCCGACCCTCTACCGATATGAGATAATGAAATCAAAGTATATCCTATTAAATAAGCGACAAGAATTAATTTTATCTTGCAATCATAGAATTAGAAGAACTTTCAAATATTATAAACGTAATTAATGTACACCTTACACTTATATTTTACATATTATTATAATTAGTTTTTTTAAATTTAGTTAACCTATAATTAGTACTTTACTACAGAGAACTTCGTAATTTTATTTCCCTCTTACAGCTCTCTTTTCCCAAAATTAATACCTAAAAGTATACATATGAATTAATTTAATTTCCTGTTATTTCGTAGTTTATATAAGATTGGTATTTCTAACTACTACCCTTATCCCAAAATTTTATTTTCCTTCGTTTTTAACAACATTCTTTAATAACATCTAATTCTTATTTATCACATCCATATGAAGTAATATGAATTTATCCCTATAAGTATACCTATATATATATATATATATATATATATATATATATATATATATATATATATATATATATATATATATATATATAAATATATATATACAAATTTATATATATACATATATATATATATATATATATATATATATATATATATATATATATATATATATATAAATTTATATATATATATATATATATATATATATATATATATATATATATAAATCAGGAAAGAAGGTTGATATGGTTTGCTATACAAAAAAGGTTTTTAATCTCATAGCTGACAATTGTTTCTCTGAACCGGTAGGTCTAGAGATCGCTATTCACTAATTTTCACGTTACTCGATCGCCAATACAAAATTATAACCAGTCAGTTCTTTGGAGCATGCGAGAATGAAGAGAATACACAGGCAAGAAAAGGATATACAGGTTACTATATGAAGTAGTAATGGCATTCAGTTACAACAATAACAACAATTACAACAATGCTATTAATAAATTATTTGAGGAGACCCTGACATTACTTAGGTGGGGGGATATAGTGTATCTAAGATTACGGCGTGTAAAACTAGCTGTCATGAGGCAAAAGTAAGAGTTTGGCATGTACAGAGTATCGAAGTGTGTATCAATTTTAAATTATAAAGATAAGCCAGTGTTTACAGTCTTTCTTTTCATCTTCAATAACATACATGAGTGGGACAACACTGTCAATGCTAAATAGTTGTTGAGTTAATACAGAGGTTAACGAGGTAATACACGCATATATTTATACACACACACACACACACACACACACACACACACACACACACACACACACACACACACACACACATATATATATATATACATGCATGTGTACATAGACACATACATACACATCAATATACACTCGTACAAAAATATACATACATGCAAAGAGATAAGCGTGCTAATTGTAATTATGGCAAAAGGAAGGTAAAGTTACATTGTAGTAGTGATTTGAGAAAAACTAGGATTTAGGATTAAATGATGGCAGCAGCTGAGAAGGAATAAGTTTCTGGGTTGATGAGGTACTTACAGACATTTGTGTGGTATAGACTTGTGAAGGCTAGAGTATACTTAATGGATATATTTCTGTGGGTAGTAGGTATCCTAATTTAAAGCTATGTTGTGTTGGTTCGATTCACGGAGGTTTGAATCTTATGAATTTAGTGGCAATTCTATGTCTGCAGAAGATAGATCTTTCTAACTTATTGTTAAGTAGCCTTTTTACATTTTTGAGAATATACAATAGCTCAAGATCACATAGCCCGCAGTGGGACATCCCTGTACTATAGGTTTTAGCAGCCGACAACTTCGACCAGTTGATACTGTAGTTAGTGCTGCTGTCCTTCAGTTCCCATATTTTTTTGGCGAGGGTTGTGGAACCCATAAGTGCACGGTTTTTCATTGAGTGCCTGTGCACATACCATCTTTTTTTAAAAGAACCCGCGGTGGATCCTATGTAATTCCAGGTGGAGTTACCCGAGATGACCGTGCACATGTACACTAGGCTCGAATCGAGACATCTGTTCGCCAATGGGCACCTATCTGGTAGGTGACAGTTACAGTTTGAGGCGCTATTTTGTGCAGCTTTTACATTCCTGTTTAGTACTCTGTTATAAGTGGGTTGTGATATATGCCCAATGGGGTTTTGCTGCTGCGCGTTTGTATGCGCTTGTGGTTGTGATGTTGTGATGTGTTTGTGCTTATAATTTGGTGCTACGTTATGTATAGGTGCAGTTGATTTACTAGAGATATTTCTGTGGGTTGATGAGGTGCTTACACACAAATGTCTATAAGTACCTCATCAACCCACAAACTTATTCTTTCTCAGCTGCTGCCATCATTTGATCCTAAATCCTAGTTTTTCTCAAATCACTACTACAATGTAACTTTACCTTCCTTTTGCCATAATTACAATTAGCACACTTATCTCTTTGCATGTATGTATATTTTTGTACGAGTGTATATTGATGTGTATGTATGTGTCTATGTGTGTGTGTCTGTGTGTGTGTGTGAGTGTGTGTGTGTGTGTGTGTATGTGTGTGTGTGTGTGTGTGTGTATGTGTATGTATGTGTGTGTGTGTGCGTGTGTATAAATATATGCGTATATTACCTCGTTAACCTCTGTATTAACTCAACAACTATTTAGCTTTGACAGTTTTGTCCCACTCATGTATGTTATTGAAGATGAAAAGACAGACTGTAAACACTGGCTTATCTTTATAATTTAAAATTGATACACACTTCGATACTCTGTACATGCCAAACTCTTACTTTTGCCTCATGACAGCTAGTTCTACACGCCGTAATCTTAGATACACTATACCCCCCACCTAAGTAATGTCAGGGTCTCCTCAAATAATTTATTAATAGCATTGTTGTAATTGTTGTTATTGTTGTAACTGAATGCCATTACTACTTCATATAGTAGCCTGTATATCCTTTTCTTGCCTGTGTATTCTCTTCATTCTCGCATGCTCCGAAGAACTGACTGGTTATAATTTTGTATTGGCGATCACGTAACGTGAAAATAAGCGAATAGCGATCTCTAGACCTACCAGTTCAGAGAAACAATTGTCAGCTATGAGATTAAAAACCTTTTTTGTATAGCAAAACATGTCAACCTTCTTTCCTGATTTATTATTACTCCAAGTGTTTACAACATAGGAATTACAACATACCCGCAGCATCACTATGAAAACGCCTTGTTGAGTCAAACCAAGCCAAGCGTTAATATCATTCACTACCTGGAATAGCATAACTGGACTATACCTAAGTGGACTGCATTTAACTATTATTTGTTACCCCGTATATATATATATATATATATAAATTTATATATATATATATATATATATATATATATATATATATATATATATATATATATATATATGAATGTATGTATAGTGTATTTTGCAATACACTGTATACTCATTGCCTAAGAAAATATCTATGTGCGTGTGTAATTTATACAAGCATATATTTATTTTTTTATTTTCAATTGAGTTCTTTAACACGTTGGATTGATAATGTTTTCAAAAAAACTAATTAATCCGCGTGTATATTATTTTTTTTCCTCATTTCGTGGATCGTGGGTTGTCTCCCCTTCCCGCTTCGTGTCGCTATGATACTTCCTCAGTCAAAAACTGCTGGAATTTCAAATTTGGCGGTCATTCGAGACGAGAGAGAGCAACTTTACGGACACGATTTTTAACAGCGGTAAGAAATTATTTTCTTATATCAAAATTTAATGGGCTTGCACTGATGATTTATAAGTGCCCACCTAAATATATTCTTACATGAATATATATTAGGCTTCTAGATAAACTGGAAACATTCTCCCAACTTGTAGAAAACTTATAATGAAACAATTGTTTGGAAAGAGAGATATAATTTAACTTTAATTATATCTCATAAAATAATACAACTGGTTTTTCCACATTATACATATTGTTAGCACCCCAAACACTTAAATTGGGTTTATATTTAAATATAAGCTAATGTTTGTTGAGTGAGATGGTTATCAGTCGGAGTTTAGCTTTGAACTATCTCTGTTATTGTATTAAATATTTACTCTTGATTGGCCAGGAGTGTTTATTTCCAGGTACCTTATGAATTTGACTCTCCGTATTTATTACTGTTGTGATATGTTGTGGCTTTTTTGGTTGTAACTTCTTTGTTTTTTAGCCTGAGAAATTATATATATGCCTACGTATATAATTACATGCATACATTTATTTCCTGTTATTAATTGAGTTCTTTACACGAGGAATTAGTATTGGTTTTGAAATAACTAATCAACCCGCGTGTGTTTTATATTTTACTCTTAATTCGGCCGGAGAATTATATTCCCATTTGCCCTTCATAGCATAACTCTCTGCATTTACTGCGGTTATGAGAAGCGGTTCTTATTCGGGTACAACTTCTGATTTAGCCTAAGAAAATATCTATGTGCGTGTGTAATTTATACAAGCATATATTTATATTTTTATTTTCAATTGAGTTCTTTAACACGTTGGAATGATAATGTTTTCAAAAAAACTAATTAACCCGCGTGTATATTATTTTTTTCCTCATTTCGTGGATCGTGGGTTGTCTCCCCTTCCCGCTTCGTGTCCCTATGATACTTCCTCAGTCAAAAACTGCTGGAATTTCAAATTTGGCGGTCATTCGAGGCGAGAGAGAGCAACTTTACGGACACGATTTTTAACAGCGGTAAGAAATTATTTTCTTATATCAAAATTTAATGGGCTTGCACTGATGATTTATAAGTGCCCACCTAAATATATTCTTACATGAATATATATTAGGCTTCTACATAAACTGGAAACATTCTCCCAACTTGTAGAAAACTTATAATGAAACAATTGTTTGGAAAGAGAGATATAATTTAACTTTAATTATATCTCATGAAATAATACAACTGGTTTTTCCACATTATACATATTGTTACCACCCCAAACACTTAAATTGGGTTTATATTTAAATATAACCTAATGTTTGTTGAGTGAGATGGTTACCAGTCGGAGTTTAGCTTTGAACTATCTCTGTTATTGTATTAAATATTTAATCTTGATTGGCCAGAAGTGTTTATTTCCAGGTACCTTATGAATTTGACTCTCCGTATTTATTACTGTTGTGATATGTTGTGGTTTTTTTGGTTGTAACTTCTTTGTTTTTTAGCCTGAGAAATTATATATATGCGTACGTATATAATTACATGCATACATTTATTTCCTGTTATTAATTGAGTTCTTTACACGAGGAATTAGTATTAGTTTTGAAATAACTAATCAACCCGCATGTGTTTTATATTTTACTCTTAATTCGGCCGGAGAATTATATTCCCATTTGCCCTTCATATCATAACTCTCTGCATTTACTGCGGTTATAAGAAGCGGTTCTTATTCGGGTACAACTTCTGATTTAGCCTAAGAAAATATCTATGTGCCTGTGTAATTTATACAAGCATATATTTATTTTTTTATTTTCAATTGAGTTCATTAACACGTTGGAATGATAATGTTTTCAAAAAAACTAATTAACCCGCGTGTATATTATTTTTTTTCCTCATTTCGTGGAACGTGGGTTGTCTCCCCTTCACGCTTCGTGTCCCTATGATATTTCCTCAGTCAAAAACTGCTGGAATTTCAAATTTGGCGGTCATTCGAGGCGAGAGAGAGCAACTTTACGGACACGATTTTTAACAGCGGTAAGAAATTATTTTCTTATATCAAAATTTAATGGGCTTCCACTGATGATTTATAAGTGCCCACCTAAATATATTCTTACATGAATATATATTAGGCTTCTACATAAACTGGAAACATTCTCCCAAATTGTAGAAAACTTATAATGAAACAATTGTTTGGAGAGATATAATTTAACTTTAATTATATCTCATGAAATAATACAACTGGTTTTTCCACATTATACATATTGTTACCACCCCAAACACTTAAATTGGGTTTATATTTAAATATAACCTAATGTTTGTTGAGTGAGATGGTTACCAGTCGGAGTTTAGCTTTGAACTATCTCTGTTATTGTATTAAATATTTAATCTTGATTGGCCAGAAGTGTTTATTTCCAGGTACCTTATGAATTTGACTCTCCGTATTTATTACTGTTGTGATATGTTGTGGTTTTTTTGGTTGTAACTTCTTTGTTTTTTAGCCTGAGAAATTATATATATGCGTACGTATATAATTACATGCATACATTTATTTCCTGTTATTAATTGAGTTCTTTACACGAGGAATTAGTATTAGTTTTGAAATAACTAATCAAGCCGCATGTGTTTTATATTTTACTCTTAATTCGGCCTGAGAATTATATTCCCATTTGCCCTTCATATCATAACTCTCTGCATTTACTGCGGTTATAAGAAGCGGTTCTTATTCGGGTACAACTTCTGATTTAGCCTAAGAAAATATCTATGTGCCTGTGTAATTTATACAAGCATATATTTATTTTTTTATTTTCAATTGAGTTCATTAACACGTTGGAATGATAATGTTTTCAAAAAAACTAATTAATCCGCGTGTATATTATTTTTTTTCCTCATTTCGTGGAACGTGGGTTGTCTCCCCTTCACGCTTCGTGTCCCTATGATATTTCCTCAGTCAAAAACTGCTGGAATTTCAAATTTGGCGGTCATTCGAGGCGAGAGAGAGCAACTTTACGGACACGATTTTTAACAGCGGTAAGAAATTATTTTCTTATATCAAAATTTAATGGGCTTCCACTGATGATTTATAAGTGCCCACCTAAATATATTCTTACATGAATATATATTAGGCTTCTACATAAACTGGAAACATTCTCCCAAATTGTAGAAAACTTATAATGAAACAATTGTTTGGAGAGATATAATTTAACTTTAATTATATCTCATGAAATAATACAACTGGTTTTTCCACATTATACATATTGTTACCACCCCAAACACTTAAATTGGGTTTATATTTAAATATAACCTAATGTTTGTTGAGTGAGATGGTTACCAGTCGGAGTTTAGCTTTGAACTATCTCTGTTATTGTATTAAATATTTACTCTTGATTGGCCAGAGGTGTTTATTTCCAGGTACCTGATGAATTTGACTTTCCGTATTTATTACTGTTGTGATATGTTGTGGCTTTTTTGGTTGTAACTTCTCTGTTTTTTAGCCTAAGAAAATATATATATGCCTACGTATATAATTACATGCATACATTTATTTTATTTTATTAATTGAGTTCTTTACACGAGGAATTAGTATTAGTTTTGAAATAACTAATCAACCCGCGTGTGTTTTATATTTTACTCTTAATTCGGCCGGAGAATTATATTCCCATTTGCCCTTTATAGCATAACTCTCTGCTTTTACTGCGGTTATGAGAAGCGGTTCTTATTCGGGTACAACTTCTGATTTAGCCTAAGAAAATATCTATGTGCGTGTGTAATTTATACAAGCATATATTTATTTTTTTATTTTCAATTGAGTTCTTTAACACGTTGGATTGATAATGTTTTCAAAAAAACTAATTAATCCGCGTGTTTATTATTTTTTTTCCTCATTTCGTGGATCGTGGGTTGTCTCCCCTTCCCGCTTCGTGTCGCTATGATACTTCCTCAGTCGAAAACTGCTGGAATTTCAAATTTGGCGGTCATTCGAGGCGAGAGAGTGCAACTTTACGGACACGATTTTTGACAGCGGTAAGAAATTATTTTCTTATATCAAAATTTAATGGGCTTCCACTGATGATTTATAAGTGCCCACCTAAATATATTCTTACATGAATATATATTAGGCTTCTACATAAACTGGAAACATTCTCCCAAATTGTAGAAAACTTATAATGAAACAATTGTTTGGAAAGAGAGATATAATTTAACTTCAATTATATCTCATAAAATAATACAACTGGTTTTTCCACATTATACATATTTTTAGCACCCCAAAAACTTAAATTGGGTTTATATTTAAATATAACCTAATGTTTGTTGAGTGAGATGGTTACCAGTCGGAGTTTAGCTTTGAACTATCTCTGTTATTGTATTAAATATTTACTCTTGATTGGCCAGGAGTGTTTATTTCCAGGTACCTTATGAATTTGACTCTCCGTATTTATTACTGTTGTGATATGTTGTGGCTTCTTTGGTTGTAACTTCTTTGTTTTTTAGCCTGAGAAATTATATATATACCTACGTATATAATTGCATGCATACATTTATTTCCTGTTATTAATTGAGTTCTTTACACGAGGAATTAGTATTGGTTTTGAAATAACTAATCAACCCGCGTGTTTTTTATATTTTACTCTTAATTCGGCCGGAGAATTATATTCTCATTTGCCCTTTATAGCATAACTCTCTGCATTTACTGCAGTTATGAGAAGCGGTTCTTATTCGGGTAGAACTTCTGATTTAGCCTAAGAAAATATCTATGTGCGTGTGTAATTTATACAAGCATATATTTATTTTTTTATTTTCAATCGAGTTCTTTAACACGTTGGATTGATAATGTTTTCAAAAAAACTAATTAACCCGCGTGTATATTATTTTTTTTCCTCATTTCGTGGATCGTGGGTTGTCTCCCCTTCCCGCTTCGTGTCGCTATGATACTTCCTCAGTCAAAAACTGCTGGAATTTCAAATTTGGCGGTCATTCGAGGCGAGAGAGAGCAACTTTACGGACACGATTTTTGACAGCGGTAAGAAATTATTTTCTTATATCAAAATTTAATGGGCTTCCACTGATGATTTATAAGTGCCCACCTAAATATATTCTTACATGAATATATATTAGGCTTCTACATAAACTGGAAACATTCTCCCAAATTGTAGAAAACTTATAATGAAACAATTGTTTGGAAAGAGAGATATAATTTAACTTCAATTATATCTCATAAAATAATACAACTGGTTTTTCCACATTATACATATTTTTAGCACCCCAAAAACTTAAATTGGGTTTATATTTAAATATAACCTAATGTTTGTTGCGTGAGATGGTTACCAGTCGGAGTTTAGCTTTGACCTATCTCTGTTATTGTATTAAATATTTACTCTTGATTGGCCAGGAGTGTTTATTTCCAGGTACCTGATGAATTTGACTCTCCGTATTTATTACTGTTGTGATATGTTGTGGCTATTTTGGTTGTAACTTCTTTGTTTTTTAGCCTGAGAAATTATATATATGCCTACGCATATAATTACATGCATACATTTATTTCCTGTTATTAATTGAGTTCTTTACACGAGGAATTAGTATTGGTTTTGAAATAACTAATCAACCCGCGTGTGTTTTATATTTTACTCTTAATTCGGCCGGAGAATTATATTCCCATTTGCCCTTCATAGCATAACTCTCTGCATTTACTGCGGTTATGAGAAGCGGTTCTTATTCGGGTACAACTTCTGATTTAGCCTAAGAAAATATCTATGGGCGTGTGTAATTTATACAAGAATATATTTATTTTTTTATTTTCAATTGAGTTCTTTTACACGTTGGATTGATAATGTTTTCAAAAAAACTAATTAACCCGCGTGTTTATTATTTTTTTTCCTCATTTCCTGGATCGTGGGTTGTCTCCCCTTCCCGCTTCGTGTCGCTATGATACTTCCTCAGTCGAAAACTGCTGGAATTTCAAATTTGGCGGTCATTCGAGGCGAGAGAGTGCAACTTTACGGACACGATTTTTGACAGCGGTAAGAAATTATTTTCTTATATCAAAATTTAATGGGCTTCCACTGATGATTTATAAGTGCCCACCTAAATATATTCTTACATGAATATATATTAGGCTTCTACATAAACTGGAAACATTCTCCCAAATTGTAGAAAACTTATAATGAAACAATTGTTTGGAAAGAGAGATATAATTTAACTTCAATTATATCTCATAAAATAATACAACTGGTTTTTCCACATTATACATATTTTTAGCACCCCAAAAACTTAAATTGGGTTTATATTTAAATATAACCTAATGTTTGTTGAGTGAGATGGTTACCAGTCGGAGTTTAGCTTTGAACTATCTCTGTTATTGTATTAAATATTTACTCTTGATTGGCCAGGAGTGTTTATTTCCAGGTACCTTATGAATTTGACTCTCCGTATTTATTACTGTTGTGATATGTTGTGGCTTCTTTGGTTGTAACTTCTTTGTTTTTTAGCCTGAGAAATTATATATATACCTACGTATATAATTGCATGCATACATTTATTTCCTGTTATTAATTGAGTTCTTTACACGAGGAATTAGTATTGGTTTTGAAATAACTAATCAACCCGCGTGTTTTTTATATTTTACTCTTAATTCGGCCGGAGAATTATATTCTCATTTGCCCTTTATAGCATAACTCTCTGCATTTACTGCAGTTATGAGAAGCGGTTCTTATTCGGGTAGAACTTCTGATTTAGCCTAAGAAAATATCTATGTGCGTGTGTAATTTATACAAGCATATATTTATTTTTTTATTTTCAATCGAGTTCTTTAACACGTTGGATTGATAATGTTTTCAAAAAAACTAATTAACCCGCGTGTATATTATTTTTTTTCCTCATTTCGTGGATCGTGGGTTGTCTCCCCTTCCCGCTTCGTGTCGCTATGATACTTCCTCAGTCAAAAACTGCTGGAATTTCAAATTTGGCGGTCATTCGAGGCGAGAGAGAGCAACTTTACGGACACGATTTTTGACAGCGGTAAGAAATTATTTTCTTATATCAAAATTTAATGGGCTTCCACTGATGATTTATAAGTGCCCACCTAAATATATTCTTACATGAATATATATTAGGCTTCTACATAAACTGGAAACATTCTCCCAAATTGTAGAAAACTTATAATGAAACAATTGTTTGGAAAGAGAGATATAATTTAACTTCAATTATATCTCATAAAATAATACAACTGGTTTTTCCACATTATACATATTTTTAGCACCCCAAAAACTTAAATTGGGTTTATATTTAAATATAACCTAATGTTTGTTGCGTGAGATGGTTACCAGTCGGAGTTTAGCTTTGACCTATCTCTGTTATTGTATTAAATATTTACTCTTGATTGGCCAGGAGTGTTTATTTCCAGGTACCTGATGAATTTGACTCTCCGTATTTATTACTGTTGTGATATGTTGTGGCTATTTTGGTTGTAACTTCTTTGTTTTTTAGCCTGAGAAATTATATATATGCCTACGCATATAATTACATGCATACATTTATTTCCTGTTATTAATTGAGTTCTTTACACGAGGAATTAGTATTGGTTTTGAAATAACTAATCAACCCGCGTGTGTTTTATATTTTACTCTTAATTCGGCCGGAGAATTATATTCCCATTTGCCCTTCATAGCATAACTCTCTGCATTTACTGCGGTTATGAAAAGCGGTTCTTATTCGGGTACAACTTCTGATTTAGCCTAAGAAAATATCTATGGGCGTGTGTAATTTATACAAGAATATATTTATTTTTTTATTTTCAATTGAGTTCTTTTACACGTTGGATTGATAATGTTTTCAAAAAAACTAATTAACCCGCGTGTTTATTATTTTTTTTCCTCATTTCCTGGATCGTGGGTTGTCTCCCCTTCCCGCTTCGTGTCGCTATGATACTTCCTCAGTCAAAAACTGCTGGAATTTCAAATTTGGCGGTCATTCGAGGCGAGAGAGAGCAACTTTACGGACACGATTTTTGACAGCGGTAAGAAATTATTTTCTTATATCAAAATTTAATGGGCTTCCAATGATGATTTATAACTGCCCACCTAAATATATTCTTACATGAATATATATTAGGCTTCTACATAAACTGGAAACATTCTCCCAACTTGTAGAAAACTTATAATGAAACAATTGTTTGGAAAGAGAGATATAATTTAACTTTAATTATATCTCATGAAATAATACAACTGCTTGTTCCACATTATACATATTGTAGCACCCCAAAAACTTAAATTGGGTTTATATTTAAATATAACCTAATGTTTGTTGAGTGAGATGGTTACCAGTCGGAGTTTAGCTTTGAACTATCTCTGTTATTGTATTAAATATTTACTCTTGATTGGCCAGGAGTGTTTATTTCCAGGTACCTTATGAATTTGACTCTCCGTATTTATTACTGTTGTGATATGTTGTGGCTTCTTTGGTTGTAACATCTTTGTTTTTTAGCCTGAGAAATTATATATATACCTACGTATATAATTGCATGCATACATTTATTTCCTGTTATTAATTGAGTTCTTTACACGAGGAATTAGTATTGGTTTTGAAATAACTAATCAACCCGCGTGTTTTTTATATTTTACTCTTAATTCGGCCGGAGAATTATATTCTCATTTGCCCTTTATAGCATAACTCTCTGCATTTACTGCAGTTATGAGAAGCGGTTCTTATTCGGGTAGAACTTCTGATTTAGCCTAAGAAAATATCTATGTGCGTGTGTAATTTATACAAGCATATATTTATTTTTTTATTTTCAATCGAGTTCTTTAACACGTTGGATTGATAATGTTTTCAAAAAAACTAATTAACCCGCGTGTATATTATTTTTTTTCCTCATTTCGTGGATCGTGGGTTGTCTCCCCTTCCCGCTTCGTGTCGCTATGATACTTCCTCAGTCAAAAACTGTTGGAATTTCAAATTTGGCGGTCATTCGAGGCGAGAGAGAGCAACTTTACGGACACGATTTTTGACAGCGGTAAGAAATTATTTTCTTATATCAAAATTTAATGGGCTTCCACTGATGATTTATAAGTGCCCACCTAAATATATTCTTACATGAATATATATTAGGCTTCTACATAAACTGGAAACATTCTCCCAAATTGTAGAAAACTTATAATGAAACAATTGTTTGGAAAGAGAGATATAATTTAACTTCAATTATATCTCATAAAATAATACAACTGGTTTTTCCACATTATACATATTTTTAGCACCCCAAAAACTTAAATTGGGTTTATATTTAAATATAACCTAATGTTTGTTGCGTGAGATGGTTACCAGTCGGAGTTTAGCTTTGACCTATCTCTGTTATTGTATTAAATATTTACTCTTGATTGGCCAGGAGTGTTTATTTCCAGGTACCTGATGAATTTGACTCTCCGTATTTATTACTGTTGTGATATGTTGTGGCTATTTTGGTTGTAACTTCTTTGTTTTTTAGCCTGAGAAATTATATATATGCCTACGCATATAATTACATGCATACATTTATTTCCTGTTATTAATTGAGTTCTTTACACGAGGAATTAGTATTGGTTTTGAAATAACTAATCAACCCGCGTGTGTTTTATATTTTACTCTTAATTCGGCCGGAGAATTATATTCCCATTTGCCCTTCATAGCATAACTCTCTGCATTTACTGCGGTTATGAAAAGCGGTTCTTATTCGGGTACAACTTCTGATTTAGCCTAAGAAAATATCTATGGGCGTGTGTAATTTATACAAGAATATATTTATTTTTTTATTTTCAATTGAGTTCTTTTACACGTTGGATTGATAATGTTTTCAAAAAAACTAATTAACCCGCGTGTTTATTATTTTTTTTCCTCATTTCCTGGATCGTGGGTTGTCTCCCCTTCCCGCTTCGTGTCGCTATGATACTTCCTCAGTCAAAAACTGCTGGAATTTCAAATTTGGCGGTCATTCGAGGCGAGAGAGAGCAACTTTACGGACACGATTTTTGACAGCGGTAAGAAATTATTTTCTTATATCAAAATTTAATGGGCTTCCAATGATGATTTATAACTGCCCACCTAAATATATTCTTACATGAATATATATTAGGCTTCTACATAAACTGGAAACATTCTCCCAACTTGTAGAAAACTTATAATGAAACAATTGTTTGGAAAGAGAGATATAATTTAACTTTAATTATATCTCATGAAATAATACAACTGCTTGTTCCACATTATACATATTGTAGCACCCCAAAAACTTAAATTGGGTTTATATTTAAATATAACCTAATGTTTGTTGAGTGAGATGGTTACCAGTCGGAGTTTAGCTTTGAACTATCTCTGTTATTGTATTAAATATTTACTCTTGATTGGCCAGGAGTGTTTATTTCCAGGTACCTTATGAATTTGACTCTCCGTATTTATTACTGTTGTGATATGTTGTGGCTTCTTTGGTTGTAACTTCTTTGTTTTTTAGCCTGAGAAATTATATATATACCTACGTATATAATTGCATGCATACATTTATTTCCTGTTATTAATTGAGTTCTTTAGACGAGGAATTAGTATTGGTTTTGAAATAACTAATCAACCCGCGTGTTTTTTATATTTTACTCTTAATTCGGCCGGAGAATTATATTCTCATTTGCCCTTTATAGCATAACTCTCTGCATTTACTGCAGTTATGAGAAGCGGTTCTTATTCGGGTAGAACTTCTGATTTAGCCTAAGAAAATATCTATGTGCGTGTGTAATTTATACAAGCATATATTTATTTTTTTATTTTCAATCGAGTTCTTTAACACGTTGGATTGATAATGTTTTCAAAAAAACTAATTAACCCGCGTGTATATTATTTTTTTTCCTCATTTCGTGGATCGTGGGTTGTCTCCCCTTCCCGCTTCGTGTCGCTATGATACTTCCTCAGTCAAAAACTGCTGGAATTTCAAATTTGGCGGTCATTCGAGGCGAGAGAGAGCAACTTTACGGACACGATTTTTGACAGCGGTAAGAAATTATTTTCTTATATCAAAATTTAATGGGCTTCCACTGATGATTTATAAGTGCCCACCTAAATATATTCTTACATGAATATATATTAGGCTTCTACATAAACTGGAAACATTCTCCCAAATTGTAGAAAACTTATAATGAAACAATTGTTTGGAAAGAGAGATATAATTTAACTTCAATTATATCTCATAAAATAATACAACTGGTTTTTCCACATTATACATATTTTTAGCACCCCAAAAACTTAAATTGGGTTTATATTTAAATATAACCTAATGTTTGTTGCGTGAGATGGTTACCAGTCGGAGTTTAGCTTTGACCTATCTCTGTTATTGTATTAAATATTTACTCTTGATTGGCCAGGAGTGTTTATTTCCAGGTACCTGATGAATTTGACTCTCCGTATTTATTACTGTTGTGATATGTTGTGGCTATTTTGGTTGTAACTTCTTTGTTTTTTAGCCTGAGAAATTATATATATGCCTACGCATATAATTACATGCATACATTTATTTCCTGTTATTAATTGAGTTCTTTACACGAGGAATTAGTATTGGTTTTGAAATAACTAATCAACCCGCGTGTGTTTTATATTTTACTCTTAATTCGGCCGGAGAATTATATTCCCATTTGCCCTTCATAGCATAACTCTCTGCATTTACTGCGGTTATGAAAAGCGGTTCTTATTCGGGTACAACTTCTGATTTAGCCTAAGAAAATATCTATGGGCGTGTGTAATTTATACAAGAATATATTTATTTTTTTATTTTCAATTGAGTTCTTTTACACGTTGGATTGATAATGTTTTCAAAAAAACTAATTAACCCGCGTGTTTATTATTTTTTTTCCTCATTTCCTGGATCGTGGGTTGTCTCCCCTTCCCGCTTCGTGTCGCTATGATACTTCCTCAGTCAAAAACTGCTGGAATTTCAAATTTGGCGGTCATTCGAGGCGAGAGAGAGCAACTTTACGGACACGATTTTTGACAGCGGTAAGAAATTATTTTCTTATATCAAAATTTAATGGGCTTCCAATGATGATTTATAACTGCCCACCTAAATATATTCTTACATGAATATATATTAGGCTTCTACATAAACTGGAAACATTCTCCCAACTTGTAGAAAACTTATAATGAAACAATTGTTTGGAAAGAGAGATATAATTTAACTTTAATTATATCTCATGAAATAATACAACTGCTTGTTCCACATTATACATATTGTAGCACCCCAAAAACTTAAATTGGGTTTATATTTAAATATAACCTAATGTTTGTTGAGTGAGATGGTTACCAGTCGGAGTTTAGCTTTGAACTATCTCTGTTATTGTATTAAATATTTACTCTTGATTGGCCAGGAGTGTTTATTTCCAGGTACCTTATGAATTTGACTCTCCGTATTTATTACTGTTGTGATATGTTGTGGCTTCTTTGGTTGTAACTTCTTTGTTTTTTAGCCTGAGAAATTATATATATACCTACGTATATAATTGCATGCATACATTTATTTCCTGTTATTAATTGAGTTCTTTACACGAGGAATTAGTATTGGTTTTGAAATAACTAATCAACCCGCGTGTTTTTTATATTTTACTCTTAATTCGGCCGGAGAATTATATTCTCATTTGCCCTTTATAGCATAACTCTCTGCATTTACTGCAGTTATGAGAAGCGGTTCTTATTCGGGTAGAACTTCTGATTTAGCCTAAGAAAATATCTATGTGCGTGTGTAATTTATACAAGCATATATTTATTTTTTTATTTTCAATCGAGTTCTTTAACACGTTGGATTGATAATGTTTTCAAAAAAACTAATTAACCCGCGTGTATATTATTTTTTTTCCTCATTTCGTGGATCGTGGGTTGTCTCCCCTTCCCGCTTCGTGTCGCTATGATACTTCCTCAGTCAAAAACTGCTGGAATTTCAAATTTGGCGGTCATTCGAGGCGAGAGAGAGCAACTTTACGGACACGATTTTTGACAGCGGTAAGAAATTATTTTCTTATATCAAAATTTAATGGGCTTCCACTGATGATTTATAAGTGCCCACCTAAATATATTCTTACATGAATATATATTAGGCTTCTACATAAACTGGAAACATTCTCCCAAATTGTAGAAAACTTATAATGAAACAATTGTTTGGAAAGAGAGATATAATTTAACTTCAATTATATCTCATAAAATAATACAACTGGTTTTTCCACATTATACATATTTTTAGCACCCCAAAAACTTAAATTGGGTTTATATTTAAATATAACCTAATGTTTGTTGCGTGAGATGGTTACCAGTCGGAGTTTAGCTTTGACCTATCTCTGTTATTGTATTAAATATTTACTCTTGATTGGCCAGGAGTGTTTATTTCCAGGTACCTGATGAATTTGACTCTCCGTATTTATTACTGTTGTGATATGTTGTGGCTATTTTGGTTGTAACTTCTTTGTTTTTTAGCCTGAGAAATTATATATATGCCTACGCATATAATTACATGCATACATTTATTTCCTGTTATTAATTGAGTTCTTTACACGAGGAATTAGTATTGGTTTTGAAATAACTAATCAACCCGCGTGTGTTTTATATTTTACTCTTAATTCGGCCGGAGAATTATATTCCCATTTGCCCTTCATAGCATAACTCTCTGCATTTACTGCGGTTATGAAAAGCGGTTCTTATTCGGGTACAACTTCTGATTTAGCCTAAGAAAATATCTATGGGCGTGTGTAATTTATACAAGAATATATTTATTTTTTTATTTTCAATTGAGTTCTTTTACACGTTGGATTGATAATGTTTTCAAAAAAACTAATTAACCCGCGTGTTTATTATTTTTTTTCCTCATTTCCTGGATCGTGGGTTGTCTCCCCTTCCCGCTTCGTGTCGCTATGATACTTCCTCAGTCAAAAACTGCTGGAATTTCAAATTTGGCGGTCATTCGAGGCGAGAGAGAGCAACTTTACGGACACGATTTTTGACAGCGGTAAGAAATTATTTTCTTATATCAAAATTTAATGGGCTTCCAATGATGATTTATAACTGCCCACCTAAATATATTCTTACATGAATATATATTAGGCTTCTACATAAACTGGAAACATTCTCCCAACTTGTAGAAAACTTATAATGAAACAATTGTTTGGAAAGAGAGATATAATTTAACTTTAATTATATCTCATGAAATAATACAACTGCTTGTTCCACATTATACATATTGTAGCACCCCAAAAACTTAAATTGGGTTTATATTTAAATATAACCTAATGTTTGTTGAGTGAGATGGTTACCAGTCGGAGTTTAGCTTTGAACTATCTCTGTTATTGTATTAAATATTTACTCTTGATTGGCCAGGAGTGTTTATTTCCAGGTACCTTATGAATTTGACTCTCCGTATTTATTACTGTTGTGATATGTTGTGGCTTCTTTGGTTGTAACTTCTTTGTTTTTTAGCCTGAGAAATTATATATATACCTACGTATATAATTGCATGCATACATTTATTTCCTGTTATTAATTGAGTTCTTTACACGAGGAATTAGTATTGGTTTTGAAATAACTAATCAACCCGCGTGTTTTTTATATTTTACTCTTAATTCGGCCGGAGAATTATATTCTCATTTGCCCTTTATAGCATAACTCTCTGCATTTACTGCAGTTATGAGAAGCGGTTCTTATTCGGGTAGAACTTCTGATTTAGCCTAAGAAAATATCTATGTGCGTGTGTAATTTATACAAGCATATATTTATTTTTTTATTTTCAATCGAGTTCTTTAACACGTTGGATTGATAATGTTTTCAAAAAAACTAATTAACCCGCGTGTATATTATTTTTTTTCCTCATTTCGTGGATCGTGGGTTGTCTCCCCTTCCCGCTTCGTGTCGCTATGATACTTCCTCAGTCAAAAACTGCTGGAATTTCAAATTTGGCGGTCATTCGAGGCGAGAGAGAGCAACTTTACGGACACGATTTTTGACAGCGGTAAGAAATTATTTTCTTATATCAAAATTTAATGGGCTTCCACTGATGATTTATAAGTGCCCACCTAAATATATTCTTACATGAATATATATTAGGCTTCTACATAAACTGGAAACATTCTCCCAAATTGTAGAAAACTTATAATGAAACAATTGTTTGGAAAGAGAGATATAATTTAACTTCAATTATATCTCATAAAATAATACAACTGGTTTTTCCACATTATACATATTTTTAGCACCCCAAAAACTTAAATTGGGTTTATATTTAAATATAACCTAATGTTTGTTGCGTGAGATGGTTACCAGTCGGAGTTTAGCTTTGACCTATCTCTGTTATTGTATTAAATATTTACTCTTGATTGGCCAGGAGTGTTTATTTCCAGGTACCTGATGAATTTGACTCTCCGTATTTATTACTGTTGTGATATGTTGTGGCTATTTTGGTTGTAACTTCTTTGTTTTTTAGCCTGAGAAATTATATATATGCCTACGCATATAATTACATGCATACATTTATTTCCTGTTATTAATTGAGTTCTTTACACGAGGAATTAGTATTGGTTTTGAAATAACTAATCAACCCGCGTGTGTTTTATATTTTACTCTTAATTCGGCCGGAGAATTATATTCCCATTTGCCCTTCATAGCATAACTCTCTGCATTTACTGCGGTTATGAAAAGCGGTTCTTATTCGGGTACAACTTCTGATTTAGCCTAAGAAAATATCTATGGGCGTGTGTAATTTATACAAGAATATATTTATTTTTTTATTTTCAATTGAGTTCTTTTACACGTTGGATTGATAATGTTTTCAAAAAAACTAATTAACCCGCGTGTTTATTATTTTTTTTCCTCATTTCCTGGATCGTGGGTTGTCTCCCCTTCCCGCTTCGTGTCGCTATGATACTTCCTCAGTCAAAAACTGCTGGAATTTCAAATTTGGCGGTCATTCGAGGCGAGAGAGAGCAACTTTACGGACACGATTTTTGACAGCGGTAAGAAATTATTTTCTTATATCAAAATTTAATGGGCTTCCAATGATGATTTATAACTGCCCACCTAAATATATTCTTACATGAATATATATTAGGCTTCTACATAAACTGGAAACATTCTCCCAACTTGTAGAAAACTTATAATGAAACAATTGTTTGGAAAGAGAGATATAATTTAACTTTAATTATATCTCATGAAATAATACAACTGCTTGTTCCACATTATACATATTGTAGCACCCCAAAAACTTAAATTGGGTTTATATTTAAATATAACCTAATGTTTGTTGAGTGAGATGGTTACCAGTCGGAGTTTAGCTTTGAACTATCTCTGTTATTGTATTAAATATTTACTCTTGATTGGCCAGGAGTGTTTATTTCCAGGTACCTTATGAATTTGACTCTCCGTATTTATTACTGTTGTGATATGTTGTGGCTTCTTTGGTTGTAACTTCTTTGTTTTTTAGCCTGAGAAATTATATATATACCTACGTATATAATTGCATGCATACATTTATTTCCTGTTATTAATTGAGTTCTTTACACGAGGAATTAGTATTGGTTTTGAAATAACTAATCAACCCGCGTGTTTTTTATATTTTACTCTTAATTCGGCCGGAGAATTATATTCTCATTTGCCCTTTATAGCATAACTCTCTGCATTTACTGCAGTTATGAGAAGCGGTTCTTATTCGGGTAGAACTTCTGATTTAGCCTAAGAAAATATCTATGTGCGTGTGTAATTTATACAAGCATATATTTATTTTTTTATTTTCAATCGAGTTCTTTAACACGTTGGATTGATAATGTTTTCAAAAAAACTAATTAACCCGCGTGTATATTATTTTTTTTCCTCATTTCGTGGATCGTGGGTTGTCTCCCCTTCCCGCTTCGTGTCGCTATGATACTTCCTCAGTCAAAAACTGCTGGAATTTCAAATTTGGCGGTCATTCGAGGCGAGAGAGAGCAACTTTACGGACACGATTTTTGACAGCGGTAAGAAATTATTTTCTTATATCAAAATTTAATGGGCTTCCACTGATGATTTATAAGTGCCCACCTAAATATATTCTTACATGAATATATATTAGGCTTCTACATAAACTGGAAACATTCTCCCAAATTGTAGAAAACTTATAATGAAACAATTGTTTGGAAAGAGAGATATAATTTAACTTCAATTATATCTCATAAAATAATACAACTGGTTTTTCCACATTATACATATTTTTAGCACCCCAAAAACTTAAATTGGGTTTATATTTAAATATAACCTAATGTTTGTTGCGTGAGATGGTTACCAGTCGGAGTTTAGCTTTGACCTATCTCTGTTATTGTATTAAATATTTACTCTTGATTGGCCAGGAGTGTTTATTTCCAGGTACCTGATGAATTTGACTCTCCGTATTTATTACTGTTGTGATATGTTGTGGCTATTTTGGTTGTAACTTCTTTGTTTTTTAGCCTGAGAAATTATATATATGCCTACGCATATAATTACATGCATACATTTATTTCCTGTTATTAATTGAGTTCTTTACACGAGGAATTAGTATTGGTTTTGAAATAACTAATCAACCCGCGTGTGTTTTATATTTTACTCTTAATTCGGCCGGAGAATTATATTCCCATTTGCCCTTCATAGCATAACTCTCTGCATTTACTGCGGTTATGAAAAGCGGTTCTTATTCGGGTACAACTTCTGATTTAGCCTAAGAAAATATCTATGGGCGTGTGTAATTTATACAAGAATATATTTATTTTTTTATTTTCAATTGAGTTCTTTTACACGTTGGATTGATAATGTTTTCAAAAAAACTAATTAACCCGCGTGTTTATTATTTTTTTTCCTCATTTCCTGGATCGTGGGTTGTCTCCCCTTCCCGCTTCGTGTCGCTATGATACTTCCTCAGTCAAAAACTGCTGGAATTTCAAATTTGGCGGTCATTCGAGGCGAGAGAGAGCAACTTTACGGACACGATTTTTGACAGCGGTAAGAAATTATTTTCTTATATCAAAATTTAATGGGCTTCCAATGATGATTTATAACTGCCCACCTAAATATATTCTTACATGAATATATATTAGGCTTCTACATAAACTGGAAACATTCTCCCAACTTGTAGAAAACTTATAATGAAACAATTGTTTGGAAAGAGAGATATAATTTAACTTTAATTATATCTCATGAAATAATACAACTGCTTGTTCCACATTATACATATTGTAGCACCCCAAAAACTTAAATTGGGTTTATATTTAAATATAACCTAATGTTTGTTGAGTGAGATGGTTACCAGTCGGAGTTTAGCTTTGAACTATCTCTGTTATTGTATTAAATATTTACTCTTGATTGGCCAGGAGTGTTTATTTCCAGGTACCTTATGAATTTGACTCTCCGTATTTATTACTGTTGTGATATGTTGTGGCTTCTTTGGTTGTAACTTCTTTGTTTTTTAGCCTGAGAAATTATATATATACCTACGTATATAATTGCATGCATACATTTATTTCCTGTTATTAATTGAGTTCTTTACACGAGGAATTAGTATTGGTTTTGAAATAACTAATCAACCCGCGTGTTTTTTATATTTTACTCTTAATTCGGCCGGAGAATTATATTCTCATTTGCCCTTTATAGCATAACTCTCTGCATTTACTGCAGTTATGAGAAGCGGTTCTTATTCGGGTAGAACTTCTGATTTAGCCTAAGAAAATATCTATGTGCGTGTGTAATTTATACAAGCATATATTTATTTTTTTATTTTCAATCGAGTTCTTTAACACGTTGGATTGATAATGTTTTCAAAAAAACTAATTAACCCGCGTGTATATTATTTTTTTTCCTCATTTCGTGGATCGTGGGTTGTCTCCCCTTCCCGCTTCGTGTCGCTATGATACTTCCTCAGTCAAAAACTGCTGGAATTTCAAATTTGGCGGTCATTCGAGGCGAGAGAGAGCAACTTTACGGACACGATTTTTGACAGCGGTAAGAAATTATTTTCTTATATCAAAATTTAATGGGCTTCCACTGATGATTTATAAGTGCCCACCTAAATATATTCTTACATGAATATATATTAGGCTTCTACATAAACTGGAAACATTCTCCCAAATTGTAGAAAACTTATAATGAAACAATTGTTTGGAAAGAGAGATATAATTTAACTTCAATTATATCTCATAAAATAATACAACTGGTTTTTCCACATTATACATATTTTTAGCACCCCAAAAACTTAAATTGGGTTTATATTTAAATATAACCTAATGTTTGTTGCGTGAGATGGTTACCAGTCGGAGTTTAGCTTTGACCTATCTCTGTTATTGTATTAAATATTTACTCTTGATTGGCCAGGAGTGTTTATTTCCAGGTACCTGATGAATTTGACTCTCCGTATTTATTACTGTTGTGATATGTTGTGGCTATTTTGGTTGTAACTTCTTTGTTTTTTAGCCTGAGAAATTATATATATGCCTACGCATATAGTTACATGCATACATTTATTTCCTGTTATTAATTGAGTTCTTTACACGAGGAATTAGTATTGGTTTTGAAATAACTAATCAACCCGCGTGTGTTTTATATTTTACTCTTAATTCGGCCGGAGAATTATATTCCCATTTGCCCTTCATAGCATAACTCTCTGCATTTACTGCGGTTATGAAAAGCGGTTCTTATTCGGGTACAACTTCTGATTTAGCCTAAGAAAATATCTATGGGCGTGTGTAATTTATACAAGAATATATTTATTTTTTTATTTTCAATTGAGTTCTTTTACACGTTGGATTGATAATGTTTTCAAAAAAACTAATTAACCCGCGTGTTTATTATTTTTTTTCCTCATTTCCTGGATCGTGGGTTGTCTCCCCTTCCCGCTTCGTGTCGCTATGATACTTCCTCAGTCAAAAACTGCTGGAATTTCAAATTTGGCGGTCATTCGAGGCGAGAGAGAGCAACTTTACGGACACGATTTTTGACAGCGGTAAGAAATTATTTTCTTATATCAAAATTTAATGGGCTTCCAATGATGATTTATAACTGCCCACCTAAATATATTCTTACATGAATATATATTAGGCTTCTACATAAACTGGAAACATTCTCCCAACTTGTAGAAAACTTATAATGAAACAATTGTTTGGAAAGAGAGATATAATTTAACTTTAATTATATCTCATGAAATAATACAACTGCTTGTTCCACATTATACATATTGTAGCACCCCAAACACTTAAATTGGGTTTATATTTACATATAACCTAATGTTTGTTGAGTTGATGGTTACCAGTCGGAGTTCAGCTTTGAACTATCTCTGTTATTGTATTAAATGTATTATATATATATATATATATATATATATATATATATAAATATATATATATATATATATAAATTTTGAGTATATGTTGTTTGTTTACCGACACCTGTGTATGCAAATTGGAGCACTCGACGAAGTACGCAGGTTGATTTGGTTACTCCGGAGTAATGTAAAATAAAGTAATTAAGTCATATATTTAAAATTTGGCTTCGTTTATTAAAGATGTACTGCTATATATATTTCGGTTACAGCCATCATTCGCTGTGACCTTTTCAGGCAGTCCGAATTGGTGTGGTAGAGACAGGTACACATGTTGCTAAAGTGTTTCACTTCGTCAATACTCCGATATGTCCAGCTCCTGGTTGGGTTGCTATTTCTCTGAGGAATTGGAAACATATGAATTCGAACAGACGAATTTCGGCATCATAGGACACTCTCTCCTCCCATTGGTCAGTTGTGAGAACATTCCACAGTCAAAAGTCTATAGACATTGTTTTCTGACGCAAGACAATCAGTTGTGGTTGTTTTTGTTAAGTACAGCTGACCTCCTCTCTTGTGTTAATTGGTGTTAAGGGGTTAAGTGGCAGGTCAGCATTAGTTCTACTGCTGCTGTCTTTAGAAGAATGAGTATGTGTGGGTTGGCATCAGTCCTACCACCCTTTCACGTGGTGGGGGTGCCAAACAGATAAAGTAAAATGAATGAATAAAAAAAAAATAAATAAAATAAAATAAAATAAAAAATAATAAAATAAGATATGATACAATAAAATGAAGAAATAAAAAAAAATATAATAAAAAAATAATAAAATAAGATATGATACAATAAAATGAAGAAATAAAAAAATAAAAAAATAGAATAAAATGCTTGTTTGTTATAGCCAATATCAAATATCAATGAAGAATAAAGTGCGTGTGTGTTATAGCCAATATTAAGGTTTGAAAGTTTTGAAAAATATTGACTGAAGTATAAAGGCTGAGTCAGAAACGGGAAATGCAAAGGATTACGGTCTTTACACTATCATGGGGTAGTGTGTTTTAAGAGCAAATGAGGCAGGAGTGGAGTGTAAAACACCATATCCTGAGTGTCAAAATCCGAAAATGCAGAGGACCACAGTTTTTAATTCGGCATAGAGTACATATGCGTGTATGTCAACCCACATCGTTGCAAGCCCACACGCACAAGCACGGGCCCAGGTGCATCCCATGATCACACCCACCCACACACACACAGATTATACAAACACACCCATATATATATATATGTATATATATACGCACACACACACACGCACACACACACACACACACACACACACACAGACACACATACACACACGCACATATATGTAAGTACCAGTGCATGTACAATCTTAAATAACTGGATCTCTGTATGGACATATGCATAAGTCTGTGCCGCCATATGAGTCGATCGAGGCAGGGGTAGGGGTGGTGAAAGTGTAGGGGTGGTTTACCGTGGGCTCGGTGTGACGGTGCTACTGTCCCTATAGCTGGAGGGAAGTTCCCTTCCCAATGCGTTGTTGTTGCCCATATAGCTAGAGGAAGGTCCCGGCCCTGGGGTGTATACATGTCCCGGATTTTGACACTCAAGTTATGGTGTTTTACACTCCACTCTTGCTTCATTTGCTCTTAAAACGCACCACCCCATAATATTGTAAAGATCGCAATATTTGCATTTCCCGATTCTGACACATTCTACTTCAGCCAATATTTTCCAAATCTTTCAAACTTTAATATTGGCTATAACACACACGCACTTTATTCCTCTTTGATATTTGATATTGGCAAACACGCATTTTATACTGTTTTATTTTTTTTATTTATTCATTTATTTTTTTTACTTCTTCATTTTATTGTAACTTATCTTATTATTTTATTATATTTTTTTAATATTTTATTTCTTCAGTTTACTTTATCTTATTTCATTATCTGTTTCCCCCCTCCCCACCACGTGAAAGGGTGGTAGGATTGATGCCAACACACACACACTCATTCTTGTAAAGACAGCAGCAGTAGAACTAACGGTAACCTGCCAGCTAAGCCCCTAACACCAATAAACTCAAGGGAGGATGTCAGCTGTACTTAACAAAATCAACCACAACAGATTGTCTTGCGTCAGAAAAACATTTCTATAGACCTTTGACTGAGGAATGTTCTCACAACTGACCAATGGAAGGAGGGAAAATGTCACAGCAAATGATGGCTGTCACCGAAATATATATAGCAGT
>OZ024743.1:115940125-115942625 GCA_964016885.1 Eledone cirrhosa
GAGGTCACAGCCAAAGATGGCTGTCACTGAAATATATATAGCAGTAATAAACGAAGCTAAATTTTAATCATTTGACTTTTATTTAACTTTACTTTACACTACACCGGAGTAACCAAATCAACCTGCGCACTTCGTCGAGTGTTCCAGCCTGCATACTGAGGTGTTGGTATACAACCAACATAAACTCAAAATCTATATTTATATATATATATAAATATATATAAATGTGTGTGTGCGTGTGTGTATGTGTGTGTGTGTGTGTCTGTGCGTGTGGGTGTGTGAACGTGTGTGTATATATATTTAGAACTTTCATACTCCAATCGCGTATCTTCACTAAATATCTGTTCTTCGGTTACAGATTTTTAATTCTACTTCTATTCTTCTATTCATTTATCCTTTCTTTCGCATGCTAATTCTTCAAATCCACTTAAAAGTTGCTAATTACCTGTTATCAACTATTTCAATGAAGTTTTGCTGCACAGTTCTCCTAGCGATTAATATACAGGCCGATTTGGAGGACAATGATTAAAAATATAATAATGAAAATTAATGAATTTAGCGCAATGAAATGCCTGTGTTTCACTTCACTTCTCAGGATCCTACGCATAAGTCAATAGCCACTATCCATTCGGTACATATATAATATGAATTAGAGAGAATGCATATTCAGTTTGGGTTGAATGAAAAATATTACTGTCATATCGGGTTAACAATAGTTTCAATTTTAAACATACGATCTTGTCGCCATGATGGTGCGGTTCTAAATAACATCAAAATGATATAGACAAGTCAACAGAAAGTGAATGTTGCTTGCTTAATTTAATAGCGTACGACAATAAGAGAGTTTGGATAAATGTAATTAAATTATGAACTGAGCTGTAGATAATCTGATGACGCCATAACGATATATTCAAATTACTCAATAGGTGCCTATATTCAACATTATAAACATTGCGCCCTTATATTATCTCTCTTATTTCAATAATACAAACATTCTTACATAAGGCGATAATACGTTCTAAATATCATGTTCAATTATTTGTTCTGCATTTGTGTGTACGTTTGGTTGCTATTCGTGTGTAATCATCATTTATTATTTTTACAAATCAGAGTCAATATCAAAGGACGAGATATGAAATATAGCTGTTGAGATAACAGTTCTCTTTCATTCATCTATTTGTATATCTGCCTATTATAAATCTCTTTATGTCTCTCTCTCTCTCTCTCTCTATATATATATATATATATATATATATATATATATGTGTGTGTGCGTGTGTGTGTGTGTGTGTGTGTGTGTGTGTGTGTGTGTGTGTGTGTGTGTATGTGTGTGTGTGTGTGTGTGTGTGTGTGTGTGTGTGTGTGTGTGTGTGCGTGCGTGTGTGTGTGTGTGTGTATCCCGGGTTCAATCGGGTGTAACACCAGTAGGTAAGGTACTTCATACATAGTAGAGTATATACAATATTTAATGTAGAAATGGCTTCTACAGGACTAGAACTATCCCATTTGAAAGAAATCAAGTCGTTTCCTGATGGCTTTCTTTGAATGAATCAGTTCTAGTCCTGTAGAAGCCATTTCTATATTAAATATTATATAGTAACAGAAAAGTCACCCTTCGGGTGGTTTTCTGCTAGCATGTGCAGTGTGCATGTTGATATTATATGCAAATATATATCCATTTAGATATGATACGTCAAATAAAATCGAAATTGAGAACATGCACAGAAGTTGAAGAGTGACTGTTATAGTCTCTTCTGTAATCAGTAAAGTAATCCATGATACATTTAAAAGACGCGATAGTGTATTTAAACTGGATTATGGCAAGATGTTGTGGAAACAAAAATGAAAAAATTAGCGACAGAAATATAGTGATGCAAATATATGAACTTTTATATAAGCGATAAAATATGGAGTCCAGTATATCATAACCGGAAGTATTGACATTTGAAAATGTTAAAAGAAGTGAATCTTGGAATATGCAATAAAATTATTTATATTTAATCAAGAGTTACGAAATTTAGTACATAAATTATGTACTATTCATTCATTATTTATTCAAAGTAATCCATCTTATTCTACAAACGAGATAAAAAAAAGTATTCTGGAGGCAGTCCCGCACTGTTCCCTTTATTATATTATTATATTATAATATATATATATATATATATATATATATATATATTATAATATAATAATATAATAAAGGGAACAGTGCGGGACTGCCTCCAGAATACTTTCTTATATACGTCTTTCATATATATATATATATATATATATGAAAGACGTAAATAAGAAAGTTATGAAAATTGACTTACTTACTAAAATTTCACTCCAACTAATTAGTTTCTGTAAGGGGATAAATACAGTTCTGTAATACCTGTAGAGAAGCCTATAAGTTTCCAGTGTCCCCGCATTGCCTGGTAACTTAGCTGAGAATAGACTCCCTGATGACGTAAGGCTTCTCTAAAGGTATTACATAACTGTATTTATCCCCTTACAG
>OZ024743.1:115952625-115975125 GCA_964016885.1 Eledone cirrhosa
TAGTATTTCTTGCTTAATTCCCTTTTAGTTACTCACATAGTTTATTTGTTGTTACGTCTCCTACTTGTGGAATGTTGTAAAAATAATACTATGTGAACTAAAAGCCTGAATAAAATGATTTCAGTCTTTTACCCATCTCTTCGGAGATAGAATGTGCCTGAATGTCTGAGTTCAAATCCCGCAGAGGTTAGCTTTGCCTTTCATCCTCATGGGTCGAAAACAATAAAGTACCTGTAACGTGCTAGGGTCGATTTAATCGATTTTCTCCAGCCCTAAATTGTTGGCCT
Source organism: Eledone cirrhosa (assembly GCA_964016885.1). Lineage (NCBI taxonomy): Eukaryota > Metazoa > Mollusca > Cephalopoda > Octopoda > Eledonidae > Eledone > Eledone cirrhosa. The sequence goes on from OZ024743.1 coordinate 115,952,913, forward strand.
TGTGCATAAATCAGAAACCAATATTTATTTCGCCGAAAACGGCGAAATGTTGGAGTTGTTAAAACGTCGGATATAATAATATGTGTTTTTTGTTCAGTCGTTTGTTCAAATACCACTGATGCCAACTTTGCTCTTCCTCCTTTCGAGATCAATCAAATAGTACTAGTTCTCTACTAGGTTTGATGATCCCTTTAAATCTCACTTCCTCTCTATCACTCATACTCCTTCAATGGAGGAAATCAGCTGTATTTAGCCTCGGAGAAGGGATGAGCTTTCCATTTTTAAAGAATGCCCCATAAATGCCCTGTGTTATTGGGGCGCTCCAACAATTCCACCAAAAAGATGAAGCAGTACTGCGACTGCAAACCCATTGTCATACTTTCTCTCGTTTGGTATTAAAAGAATACTCCATCGATAAATATGAATTCTAAATTAGAAAAATAAACGTGGAACAGGCAGATGGCAAAATAAATATTAACTGGTACCTAGTTTATAGAACACTGGATGTATAAAAAAATTGGGTTTTGAATTCAGAAACGGAAGGAATGTATCTAAATTCCATGGCATTCTACCACCTGGGGCTTTGAAAATAAAGATTTCCATAATAGAAACGAGACTTCACACTTAGCGGAAAGATATAGCCGATGAAATCTCTTTGTTTAATTGACTATGGATCTACAACAAATCCCACCACGGCCACCAACACCACACTACAATGTTAGTTGTAAACACACACATACATCTCTTTCTCTCTCTCTCACCTCTCTCTCAAAAGTATTTGAATGATACATATTTCATCGACACCGAATGAATAAAATGCAAGGTTGACCTTGGCAGAATTTCCAAAGAGAACATAAAAGTTTATAACAAAATACTTTCAGACATGTTATTCGTAGCTCTATCAATAAACACGAGATTTCTTTCAGAAATATACTTATCCATAAGTAGACAAAATTTGAATGATGACATATTGACATATTTTATGCCAAGAATTAAAGAAAGTTTGGGATATGAAAATATTGAAAACTATCAAACACTGAATAATGTTGATAAACAATACTTCGAACGGGCCACATACTATTGAACTACATTTTATCATGATTAGGTCGTACGGAACCACTTTTATGTTATTGTAGGTACCAACCAGAAACGCTATGATATTATTAACTCCAATGTAGAAACAACTACTCTGAGAAAAAGATCACTTGAAGTGTGATTGAAGGTGCAATATATTGTCAAACATCTACCAAATATACACCAGTAAATGGAAGCTATGAAGCTGCTTCTTTGATGCTCTTTTTTTCACTTGTTTATCTTATATATATTTCTTTTGTCTTTTGTTGACTGTTGCATGTTTGTCTCATTCTGTCTATCTTGTTTTTGTTTCTTAAATATAAGAGGAAATGATACCTTTCGTAGTTTAAATTGATTAAATAAATAAATAAGAGGAGGGAAGATATAATCACAGTAATCTATTTTATTTGTCATTCTACCAGTGAATACGAACCCTCTGTAGAATGACTTAGTAACACTATAAACACATGATCATATCAATGATAGATTAAATATGAATGCCAATCACTTATTGTTGAATAAGGCTTGCCAGTCATTTGCTGTTAAATGAAGAATGCCAGGCGTTATTGATTGGATGAGGAATGCCAGTTTGATAAAGTCTGTTTTACATTTGATATAAATAATGTGGTTTACTATGGCAGTACTTTTACGTGTAGAGTTTTGACTTTTTAGAAAAATAATGTGTAGTTGAAGTGGGTAGGTATTGGCTGTTGTTGCTCTTTAAACTTGCGTTAATTATGAGGGAATGGGCCTATAAAGAAAGGCATTAGAGCTATGCATAATATATAGAAGCACCATGGCCAAATGTTTAAAAAGTTTGTTGCGCAATCATTTGGTCCCGGGTTTGATGTTACTGGGTTGCATCTTGGATAAGTCACAATTAACATGGCTTCGTGTCGACCAATGTCTTGTGGTAGACGAAAACTGTTTGGACACCCGTCTGAGAACCGTACCTGAATTCAAAGAGCCAATGCTTAACATAGAAAACATCATACATGATCCTCCTGAGTATTAAGTAAGGCGTACACATTTTTTGTGAAACGTTTAGGTATTTACAGTTAATTACTTGAAAATAATGTTCCGTTGATCGAAGAACTGTCACATTCATCGTTCAAACTGACGGAGATCCATTCCGCAAGAATACCTTATCAAAAATTCAACATTTGCAATTTAATATAGCTGCATTTTGATATTTTGAAACAGATTTAACTGTAATTTCTAAGCAGTTAAACTGCGTGGATGTACTTACACTCTCATGGAGCTGTTAGAAAACTCTTCCAGTGTTAGCTCATAGAGTGGTATTTTCTGTCATTTATTGTTATTCTATCATGTTAGAGATATATTAAAGTTACTTTCATTTTCATTATAAATGAACGTGTATGGTCAGTAAAATCGTTACAGCGTCGAACAATATGCTCTACTAGTGTCGATAAAATAAAGTACTAGTCATGACCCCCCCCCCCCCCCCCACATACACACACACACATCCCCACCCCCCACCCACACACACACACAGAAATGATTGGCCTTGTTCATGAATTAGAAGTTTTATATGAAACGGCATGATTTTAACAGATGATATTGGACATAAGTTAGTGTATAAGCTGAATTAGTGAAGTTTCAGATAAAATGCTCTTCTACATTTGCAATGTAGGTCACATACACACGCACACACATATAAATATATATATATATATTTATACATATATATATATATATATATATATATATATATATATATATATATTGAGTTTATCTTGGTTGCATACCAACACCCTAGTATGCAGGCTGGAGCACTCGACGAAGTGCGCAGGTTGGTTACTCCGGGGTAGTGTAAAATAAGTTAAATAAAAGTCAAATGATTAAAATTTAGCTTCGTTTATTACTGCTATATATATTTCAGTGACAGCCATCTTTGGCTGTCACCTCTTCAGGCAGTTTGAATTAGTATGGTATAGACAAGTACATATGTTGTTGAGGTGTATAATATTGTCAATACTCTGATATGACCAGTTCCTTGTTGGGTTGTTATTTCAAAGCTGTCTAAACGTATTGTTATTACTCTGGGCTACTTTTTCCATTCGAGTGCTAAATCTACATACAGAATTTGCATTCGTTAGCTTGGCGCAAACTAAGGGTACGTTAATGCTGTACTAAAATGTGTGTATATATATATATATATATATATATATATATATATATGGGAAAAGTACCCCAGAGTAAGAACAATACGTTTAGACAGCTTAGCAAATCAAATATAGCGATCGGCAGTCCAGCCGCACATACATACATTAACACACACGCATATATGTATGTGCAAACTATAAACAGAAACAACAAAAGCAAACACTTGATATAGTAGGGAAAGAGTCTTTACGTGTCATTCACTAGTCTTTCATCAGAAGATAGAATGAGAAATAAAAGATTAAATAGAAAGTTAAAAAGTATGAATCGGGAGGAACTGAAATCAATTTGAGAATAAACACTCGTACGAATTCAGTCAGCCATTTTGGAGAAAAATATGTATATATATATATATATAAGTTGGAATGGAATGAAACGAAATTTCATTTCTCACTCTTAGTACGGCACTTACTTAAATGAAAGTATGTATGTATACGTACATACATATATGTATACAGACGTTTTCGGTATGCCTGACCGATTTAACTCACTCAATATGCAAATTAGGCTGCTCAGCCGTTAATTTTCATAAGGAAAGTATATACTTTCGAACGTTCAACTATCTGGCCGATGGTTAAACGGTGCTGATGATAGCTAACAAGCTTGAAACTAGTACATCGTTCCTGTGTCAGTGTTGAACAAAAGGGTGACGTGGTTGCCTTGACACCGTATGGCATAAATTCAGGCTGTTCAGTTTGTTTACAAACGAACAAAGCGGCGTTATAATAGGCGTCCGCTAGGCTGATACGTGCATATATTTATGTGTACCTGTATGCATATATGTATATATATATATGCATGCTACTGTACGTCTGTATACATATATGTATGTACGTATACATGCATAATTACACTTAAGTAAGTGCCATACTAAGAGTGAGAAATGAAATTTCGTTTTCATTTTATTTCAATTTATCGTTTTCGGTATGCCTGACCGATTTAACTCACTCAATATGCCAATTAGGCTGCTCAGCCGTTAATTTTCATAAGGAAAGTATATACTTTCGAACGTTCAACTATCTGGCAGATGGGTAAACGGTGCTGATGATAGCTAACAAGCTTGAAACTAGTACATCGTTCCTGTGTCAGTGTTGAACAAAAGGGTGACGTGGTTGCCTTGACACCGTATGGCATAAATTCAGGCTGTTCAGTTTGTTTACCAACGAACAAAGCGGCGTTATAATAAGCGTCCGCTAGGCTGATGCGTGCATATATGTATGTGTACCTGTATGCATATATGTATATATATATATATATATGTATATATATATATATATATATATATATATATATATATATATATATATATATATATATATATATATATATATATATATATATATATATATGCATGCTACTGTACGTCTGTATACATATATGTATGTACGTATACATGCATACTTACACTTAAGTAAGTGCCATACTAAGAGTGAGAAATGAAATTTCGTTTTCATTTTATTTCAATTTATATATATATATATATATATATATATACATACAGGCACACATATATATATGTGCGTATCAGTTTAGTGAATATTTATTATAACATTCGCTTTGTTCGTTTGTAAACATTCTATTCCAACTTATCGTTTTCGGTGCGCCTGGCCGACTGAACTCACTCGATATGCAAATTAGGCTGCTCAGCCGTTAATTTTCATAAGGAAAGTATGTACATTCGAACATTCAACCATCTGGCAGAAGGGTATACTGTGCTGACGATAGCTAACAATCTTGAAACTAGTACATCGTTCCTGTGTTAGTGTTGAACAAAAAGGTGACGTGGTTGCCTTAACACCGTACGGCATAAAGCAGGCTGTCCGTTTGTTTACAAACGAACAAAGCGAATGTTACAATAAATATTCGCTAAACTGATACGTACATATATATATGCGTGCCTGTATGTATGTATATATATATATATATATATATATATATATATATATACATGCTACTGTAGGTCTGTATACATATATGTATGTACGTATACATACATACTTACATTTAAGTAAGTGACGTACTAAGAGTGAGAAATGAAATTTCGTTTCATTCTATTCCAACTTATCGTTTTCGGTGCGCCTGGTCGACTGATCTCACTCGATATGCAAATTAGGCTGCTCAGCCGTTAATTTTCATAAAGAAAGTATATACTTTCGAACGTTCAACCATCTGGCAGAAGGGTATACGGTGCTGACGATAGTTAACAAGCTTGAAACAAGTACATCGTTCCTGTGTCAGTGTTGAACAAAAAGGTGACGTGGTTGCCTTAACACCGTACGGGATAAATCAGGCTGTCCGTTTGTTTACAAACGAACAAAGCGAATGTTATAATAAATATTCGCTAAACTGATACGTACACATATATATGTTTGCCTGTATGTATATATATATATATATATATATATATATATATATATATATATATATATATATATATATATATATATATATAAATATATATATATATATATATATACATGCTACTGTACGTCTGTATACATATATGTATGTACGTATACATAAATACTTACATATATATATATATATATATATATATATATATATATATATATATATATATATATATATATATATATATATATATATATATATACAGGAAAAAGTATGACCCCGACGGCAGAACTCAAGCTGTTTCGACGGCTATTTCTGGACTAAATTAGAATTTTTAGCCTGGTAATAAATAACCGAACTTGCCAAGGGTACATCCTTATATGGGAAGATTTTAGTTGTCAAGAGGATTGGTCAAAATTTGTTGTAAACACAAATAAGTCTATCATGGCATTTGGTGGGAGGTAGGGGTGGCTGAACTTGCCTGTAGAACAATGAGGGTGTGAGTGGAGCCTGTCAAGCGTTGAAAGTGAAATCTATACAACAGATTTTAAGGATAGTGTATGAAAATCGAAAAATTGTGCTGGAGAAAATGGAGGAGGGATGTTATAGAATAGGTATGTCAAATGGGAGTAGGAGACAATAAAAGAAATATGAAAAAAATATATAAAATTAGATAGTGAGAAATGAATAAAAAAAACAAAAACAGTAGAGTCTAGAAACAGCTGCTATGATTACTAGGTGTTGCTTGTACGGCCAAAGCTATAGAAAAGGTTAATAAGTTGAGAATGGAAAATACTAAATAAGAAATTGTAGAAGTGGGTAGTGAAAAAATATAATGCAAACTTTTCAGGGGCAAAACTTCACAGCTGCTATACATAGTTTGTAAAGCGTATTCCGCCAATGCTATCTTACAATTACAGGTTAATAAGTTGAGAATAGAAAATACTAAATAAGAAATTTTGAAATTGTAGAATTGGAGTAGTAACAAAAATGATACAAAATTACAGGGGCCTAACACATCTGCTATAAATAGTTAGTAAAGCGTATTCGGCCAATTCTATCTTAGGATGAGACGGGGGAAGAAGAAAACACAGAGGAAAAGAAAAGATGTACATCTACCTATGTAAGCTGGGGTTTCCCCTAACTTATTCGACAAGTGGGGGTATCAGGCCTTCTCTACCTGCCCTCAAACCCCATAACGACCTGATTGGGCAGACAAGGGCTGATACCCCCACTCGCCGAATAAGTTAGGGGAAACCCCAGCTTACATAGGTAGATGTACATCTTTTCTTTTCCTCTATGTTTTCTTCTTCCCCCGTCTCATCCTAAGATAGAATTGGCCGAATACGCTTTACTAACTATTTATAGCAGATGTGTTAGGCCCCTGTAATTTTGTATCATTTTTGTTACTACTCCAATTCTACAATTTCAAAATTTCTTATTTAGTATTTTCTATTCTCAACTTATTAACCTATAATAGTAAGATAGCATTGGCTGATTACGCTTTACTAACTATTTATAGCAGCTGTGTTAGACCCCTTAAAAGTTTGCATTATATTTTTTCACTACCCACTTCTACAATTTCTTATTTAGTATTTTCCATTCTCAACTTATTAACCTTTTCTATAGGTTTGGCCGTACAAGCAACACCTACTAATTATAGCAGCTGTTTCTAGACTCTACTGTTTTTGTTTCTTTTATTCATTTCTCACTATCTAATTTTATATATTTTTTTCATATTTCTTTTATTGTCTCCTACTCCCATTTGACATACCTATACTATAACTTCCCTTCTCCATTTTCTCCAGAACAATTTTTCGATTTTCATACACTATCCTTAGAATCTGCTGTATAGATTTCACTTTCAACGCTTGACAAGCTCCACTCACTCCCTCATTGTTCCACAGGCAAGTTCAGCCACCCCAACCTCCCACCAAATGCCATGATAGACTTATTTGTGTTTACAATAAATGTTGACCAATCCTCTTAACAACCACAATCTTTCCATATTAGGAAGTACCCCTTGACAAGTTCGGCTATTTATTTACCAGGCTAAAACTTCTAATTAAGTCCAGAAATAGCCGTCTAAATGTGTTGAACTCTGCCGTCGGTGTCATACTTTTTCCTATTACCCACTCTACTACCCTAAGTATTGTGTACTCTGGTGCGTTATGGTCTATCTGGCTCCTTACCACAATTTCTTCGTTATATATATATATACACTTCTACATACACTTACATAATAATACATACATACACACACACACACATGTATGTTGATGCACTTTTCGTTTCTTTTCAAAATATATTCTAGCATTGCATTAATAATGCAATTTAATGTTATTTACTTTTGCTAATTCTATAAATAAAAGGTGAATATATTTAAACTAACCTGAACTAGTTTGAAAAATGACATATCATTCAATAATTGTAGACTTTCCAAAGGGATATTTTGATTTCTTACATTTAATAGATAAAAGCTCTCTCATTAAATTTCTGCCACTAGCCCCAATCCTAGCTCTATTCCGAAAGGTGTTATTTCCGCAGCGACAATGTTTAATAATATACATATAGCTGGAAATTTTATTAGTTTTAGTTTGATTTCATAAGCTTCTATCTTCCTAAAGTATCTTTAAGCTATAATACAATTCTTCATTAATTCTAAATTAATCTTCTGTTATGTGCGGCAACATAGTATTCAAATCATAATTGATACTTCTTAACGATAACTATATAATTGGAATGCTATTTCTAAGACGTTTTCGCAAAGGTAATGGGGATTAATTCACACACACACACACACACACACACACACACACATACACACACACACACACACACACACACACACACACACACACACACACACACACACACACATATATATATAGATTGATTTTATTCATACAACTCATTCAAAATACATCTATATATTATATCAATAATGTGTACAAATATATAACAACTTTATAACATGAAAAGTTGGAATTTATATATTCTATATAATGAAGATATATTGAGAAGATTTATGTTGACTGTGCAATATTTAGAAATAAGTAACTAAAATATTGCTAAAATACACATTTACTACTCTGGAAGGCCCTAAACCATGACAACATAACTATTCTCTCGTAAGTAATTGATAGGCACACATAAGTACGAAGAAGAACAATTTCATGAAATATTAACAGAGTCAGAGACAACACAAGACTGTATCCATAATCCTGAAAGCTAAAAATTCGGCTAACCAATAATCTACAACCTACTCAGCCTTAAATATATCATTACCGCATGTCTCGAATAAAAACTTTTTTCAAGCAAACATGAAATGCTGTTGAAATTACAGATACAGCTTAAAGTTCAATATCTATTGATCTAAAACAGCATAACTGAAGACTGCAGAAATACTTAAAACGGTATTCGCATAACAAGTATTGGCTACAAGAATGCTTTTGATAGTATTCAGCGCTCGTCAATTCAACCAAATATTAGCAATAAGCAAAACATAAATGAACATGTTCGTATATGTGCATATGTCTTTCTGTGTGTCTACGTACGTGTGCTCATCATATCTGTGAATAAATAATGTATTTCTTTTTGTTTTTACATGGGGCGTGGGGGGGATTTTCTTCATACAAAATTGTGATTTTAACATTTTTTTTAGCGAAATCTTCCCTCGTTATTATTCATTGTTCGGAAAATTTACATTCATAAATATAACAAATAATCGAATGTCTATAGGGTATTATTGTTTCACTTACACCAAGCAATACGTGTGTTATATCATATAATATAATATAATGTAATATACCATATAATATAATATAATATAAAATTTATAATATGATATATAGCAAAATGATGTTAAAAAAAACAGTTACGTACATCTTCCTGTAAACAAAGTGGGAGATACAAACGAACACCTATTTACTGGAGACTTTCATACCAGGAAGATTAGTGGTGAATGGCAGCACAAATTATATCTGCATTGCGGCTCTCTAGGATCTGCTTTCAAATTCCATTAAATTCTACATTGCATTATATTATTCGTGGCTCCATAAATAAATACCAATATAATGAAGTGAATTAGAAGAAAGTTAGAGCGTTCGACGAACTAACTTGTGGTATTTTTTCGGCTATCTTTGCTATGGGTTGAGATCCCACATCGGTAATCCAGTTTAACACTATCACATGTCAATCTTCTCGTATAAATGAGCGTGTTCCTTTACCCACGGTTATTCTCTAGCCTTTCTTGCGCCTTCAAAGATAATTTATTCGAACTATTCGGCTATTTGTAGGCGAACCACACTCACTCTCTCTCCCCACTCCCTCTCTCACTGTATATATATATATATATATATATATAACAAAGATGGTGTTGTAAGATATCAGGTAGACGCACCAGATTACTCAATACTTAGTGAATTAGAGCGGGTAATAGGAAAAGAGTCAGGACCCCGACGGCTGAGCTCTGGCCGTTTTGACAGCTAGATCCAAACTAGTTCGGATATAGCTGTCGAAACGGCCGGAGCTCAGCCGTCGAGGTCCTGACTCTTTTCCTATATATATATAATGTTTATTATAATAATTGCTTCTACTTTAGGCACAAGGCCAGCAATTACCCAGTGCATTACTGGTACTTTATTCTATCGACCCCGTAAGGATGAAAGGCAAAGTCAATCTCGGCGGGATTTGAACTCAGATCGTAAAGGGACGTAACTATGCTGGAAAGCATGGCGTCCGACCCTCCACCGATACTGCCAATCCACCGCCCTAATGTTTATTATAATAATAGGTATAAATCAAAGTTGTTGCCGCAATATAGCAGATAACAATTAAAATATTTGAGGCAGTCACAAAGCATTCAATGGTTCGAAATTTAATGCATGTTCGTCCAGAGTAGACAAGGAATAAAGGGACCAATGCATGTGGCCATAATGTCTACCAAAACAACAATAAATACAAACAGATCAAAGAATAACCTGGACTATTTCGAATAGATAAGAATGGATAGAATTCGATAAACATTTTCGATAGCTTTCTGCAACACCGAAAGATGCACCACGAGTTGCATAATGCGTATGCAAATCATAGATGCTTATAGCGATGGAAATGGAAAGTCCCATCTTCGAAAAGGTTTTCGTTCATTATTATCCGACGTAGTCTAATCTTGGAAATAGTGAGGCATTCTGACATAGTAGTAAATTCGCCAGTGTCATCAGGTGACATTTATCACAAGGAGAAGATCAAATTAGGTGAACGTTTGGCGGGTAAATTCAGGGTGTGAACAAAGAGATTTTCACAAAGGATCTCTGGACTAGCATTTATAAACAAAAAGTAACTAACATATTATCAATTATCCAGTACATTACTGGTACTTTATTTTATCGAACCCGTAAGGATGAGAGGCAAAGTTAACCTCGGCGGGATTTGAACTCAGATGATAAAGGGCCGTAACTCTATGCTACAAAGCATGGCGTCTGGGTCTCTACCGATACCGCCAATGCACCGTCAGGAGAATAATAATAATAATAATAATAATAATAATAATGATTTCTTTATTAACCACAAGGGTTTACATAAAGTAGACATTAAGGACAATGCAGGACGGTACAAGTGGGCATTTCTGCGTGTAAAAAACAAAAACAGAGGATGTAACAAAAAATGACAATGAAAAATTCCCCAATAAGGGGGGAGACTTCGGAGGGACATTTGTGGAGAAAGCCCAGTAAAAAGCCACAATGACCCTGACCACCAAGGCAAGTGCCCTCTCCCAGTTTTCCACCTTTAATTTACAGATATATACTCAGAGTAGGCCCATTCACTCGGGCCATTCTTGCTTCTCTCACCCATCTTTCAACAAAATGCTGGGAAGAGAGCACTTCCCTCTCTACTCTGATTTTCCTTTTCAAATGAAATTTGAAAAAGTCAATCAGAGCATCACCGAAGAGGTAAGTGCTCGTCTTCAGCCAATTCAAACGTGTCCACAATACTATCTCTTTCGCCATGGCCACCAGACAGATAAAAACTGCCTGCCCTTCCCGGCTAAAGGAGGAGGGCGGGGCAATCCTCACGATGGACTCAGATGATAGCCGGATCCGTCCTAAACGCGGCAGCAGGTGTTCGACATAAACCCACAAGTCAGAAATTTTCGGACACTGGACGAGTGCGTGCAGGACGGTTTCGTCGCCGTGCGCGCATCTCGGACATGCCCGGCTGACGGCACCTCCATGCCTGTAGAGTTTATCCCGAACTGGCAAGGCTCCTCGGTAGCACTGCCAGGCCAGAGATTTCTGGAAGTTGTCCATAGGCCCTGGCCCGAAAGTTCTTCCGAAGAGATTGGCTAGTTGATTTTCGTCGACGCTTAGAGTTTCCCCAAGTACGTCGTCGCTCTTCCCCTCCACTAATCCTCTATAGAACGCCGAGGTGGAGTTTCCACCGATCACATTGCCCGATTGGTAGAGGACTGTGAGAGCCTGAAGACATTCCAGTCTCCAGGCGCTCCCTCTCGGACTTCGCTTGACCCAGGACTGCAGATCCGTCAAGGAAACGAGCTGGGGAAATACGTGTCTAGCAAACGGCGACCACACCTGATCACCGTCGAGGAAGAGGTGGAGATGTCGTAGCCTGAGCGCGTGCCTGCGCATCATCAGCCACGGCATGCCCAGCCCTCCACGTAGCGGGTGTTGAAAACTGATGGACCGCCTGACCATTGGAGGGCGTCCCTTCCAGAAAAAGCGAAAGAGCAAACGCTCCAGCGCAGTCAGACGAGGCTTAGGACAAGGTACGACGGTCAGGCGGTAGCAGATGACAGACGCGATGTACGCGTTAGCCACCTCCGCTCGACCTTTCAGGGATAGCTTCCTCTCCGCCCATTTCTGGGTGAGAGAAGCCACCCTGCTCGTCACCTCGTCCCAGTTTTTGTCCGTCTGGAGGTCCGGACCGAACCAGACCACTAGCAATTTAACCGGTCCGTCCGTCCAGCGGCCGACAACGCTGTTGGACGGCATGGACCTGCCTCTCCAGGTGCCGAGCTGCAGGCCCACTGACTTTTCCTGGTTGATCATTGCACCTGTCACCGCTTCGTATTCTCTTAGTGTAGTGCCGATCGCCTCGATGAGTTTGGCGTTCGACACCACTACGGTGACATCGTCCGCATATGCTGACACGGATCTTCCGCATCCTAGGTCGTGCGGGACGCCCCTCAACGTCTCCAGTTTGTGCAGTAGTGGCTCGAGAGTCAATACGTACAAGAGGGACGAGAGGGGACATCCTTGGCGGACCGAGCGCATGATGTTGAACGCTTCCGACAGGTGACCGTTCATTCTCACCACAGAGCAGATGTCGCTGTGCATGGCAGCGATCCAGCCTCTGAAGACGGGCCCAAAGCCAGCCGCCTTCAGGACTGCCGCTAGGTAACGATGGTCGACCCTATCGAAAGCTTTCGACTGATCTAAATTGATCAAGGACCCACCCGTGCCAGGTTCCCTAGCTACCCTCTCTACGATGTATCGCTTGAGGTGGAGGTTGTCGTGGATGGATATGTCGGGAATGGCGCATGTCTGCGCCTCTCCCACCAGACAACCAACGACAAGCGCCAACTCTTTCCTAGCACCTTGGCCAAAATCTTGAACTCTGTGTTTAGCAGAGTTATGGGCCGGAAATTATCTATGTTATCCCCCTTGTTAGGATCCTTTCTCAGCAGCGCCACCGCTCCTCGGCTCACAGAACTGGGAATTCTCCCGTTCTGTTGCCAGTTGCAGTAGACGTCCGCCAAGAGGCCTCCGAACAAGTCTGGCATCTGTACGTAAAGTTCATAGGGCAGACCATCCAAACCAGGCGATTTACCCCTTGTGCAGCCAGTCATTGCCTACCTTACTTCAGCGGCTGTTATCGGCTTTTCCCAACACTTCGCCTCAGTGGTCGAGAGCCGCGGCAGTCCGTCGATGTAGACACTAAAGTCCATCCCTCGACCCGGCCCACCGCTGGCCCCGAACAGCTGAGCGAAGTGTCGCTGAAAAGCGTCACACATTTGCCCGGGATCGAGTAGCATGCGGCTGTCGTGGTCCACCAAAGACCGCATCGTGGCTTTGTACCCACGACGCGCCTTCGCCACTCGGGCCCATTGAACGGCTTTCGTCCCCTCGTGTCTGAGAGCACGCACCCTTGCTCTGACAACGCTGCCTTCGTGCTTTGCATTGAAGAATTGGTTAAGGGCCAATTTCGCCGCAAGCACGTCGGTCGCAATGCCTTTGCTAAGCGCCTCGTCTAATTTTCTAACTAGTTCTCCCTCTGCTCTATTTTTCTCTATTGCTAAAGCCTTACTAAACCTAATGGATTCTATTCTAATCGCTCTTTTCAGAGCAAACCACCACTTGTTCTTTACGATGGCCCCCGTTAACGCCCGCTTAACTAGTTCGTTAATCCGGTCTCTGTAGGCCTTGCGCGCTGGTAAGGACGCGTTTGGCTTCCAGTAGCCGGGTCCTCGTCTATGAAGCCTATCTAAGTCAAGAACACAGATCACGAATTTGTAGTCCGTGTAGCTGACTATCTTGAATTGTGGACAGCCTATGCTAGACCTATCTATTTCCCTACAAAATACTCTATCTAGATATGATCTGGATGACCCTATGCGATTTGTCCAAGTCCACATTAGCACTTTCGGGAAATCCAATCGGTACCTGTCAGACAGTTCAAAACGCCTGAGCAGGTTGGTGAGGCTCTTGCACCCTCCACCCCTATCCGCTAATCCCACACAGCCTCAGCGTGCATCTAAGATCCCGTTTCAGTCGCCCACTAACACTAAAGAGCGGGACGTTCCAAGAAAGGTCTCCAGACGCCGGAAGTACAGGCCGCCCTGCTCCTGTCGGTGCATAGACGGCCACTAGCCTGAAAGCTTGCCCGTCTCCGCTGGTCACGTCCAGCACCACCAGCTTACCCTCTGGGTCCAGGAAGATGGCCCGTATGGCGAGATCCAAACCTCTCCGAAAAAGCACAGCAACTCCAACCCCCGATCCAGGACGGCTGGGAGATGCGTACACATCGTAGCCGCCGAAGATCGGTGCGAAGGCCCGTGCTTCGGAGATTCTGGTCTCGCTGATGGCCACTACATCTATGTTTAGTGATCTAAGGTCGTTGAGCAGGTGACCCTGCTTCCATGACGACCCCAAGCCACGCGCATTTACACTGCCTATTCTGAGTGAGGTCATGTTTAAAATAGAGTGGAAAAGAAGGGAAAGACCACTTACCGTACTTTTCGTAGAGGAGGGATGGTTTTTACATCCCTTTTCACTTGATCGTCTGGTGAAGGGACCGTTGAATCGTCCCTTCGGCTGGTCGTCGGCTCTTCTATGAGTATGTCCGAATATACTCTTCGATTGATAGTTACTCCTAGGTCCCTGAAATCACCAACTGCGTTGGGGAATTTCGTTTTAATGTTTGTGTATTGTTTCTGGCTATTTTTAGCATTCTTATGTTAGTTGGCATTTTGATTGGTGCTGGTATTATGTAGTCGTGTTGTGAAATGTCTGTGTGTTCAATTATGTAAGTCATTAGTTTCTTGTTGTGTGTATTTATTGCCGTGCATTTGTTTTTCTGGAGGTGGGGCGTGGTTCTGCTATTTTTTTGTCGTTGTTGCTGGGTGTGTGTGTTTTGTTGTTGTGTTTGCGATGTTGGTGCTTGTGGTGGTGGTGTTGAAGGTGTTGTTAGCGGTGGGGTTGTCACCGGTGGTGATGGTGGTGCTAGTGTGGGTGGTGATGGTGTTGGTGGTGTTGCTGCTGTGAGTCTCTTTGCAGTAGACTTTACCCTTTTCTCATTTCTTTCCTCCCTTTTCAAAGGCGACGATGCGCTGCTTCTGCGTTTGTACCTTCTTACGACCTTTTGCCATCCCTCTCCCACCTCACACTCCATGTCTGATTCTGTGAGGTCGGGGAGGGGTACCAGCTCTACTCTTTCACTTGTTGTTGTTGGTGATTTTTGCACTGGAGTCTCTGTTGCAGCTGCATTTGGTATTGCTGTTGTTGTTGTTCATATTTCCACTGATGGTGCTGTTTTTGATTTCCGTGGCGTGGGTATGGGTGCCACGGACCTATCGTTCCTGGTTGCTGCTTCTCCTGTTGCTGGTAGCCGTGGAGCCGGTTTCGGAAGGAGGGGGGTTTTCTCCTTTCTCAGGGTCTTCTCGTTGCAGAAGGCCCTGAGGTGAGTCTTTGATCCACAGCGAAAGCATTTCGGGCGTTTGCCCTCAACACTTATGGGCAGTTGAGTGCCGTTATCGAAGTCTATCACATCCGGGATAGCTTCGATGCACTCCTGGTTGTTTTGGATTAGCATCTCAATGGAGGTGCCGACCCAATCTTCTCTTACTTTTTTCTGTACTTGCAGTACAGTTGTTTTGTCCTCGATTCCGACGAGGACAGACGCGGCCAGACAAGAAGGAGCCATACCGGGGGGAACGTGGGTCAGTTTGACCCTCACAATTTTTTGCCCGCAGTAAGAGGGCACCAACACCATTTCCTCGCTCCTTAGGATCACTACGGATTGAGCCTTTGCCTCGGGTGATGTGCGTTTTCCGCTGCCACACAGACCCCAAGGCTTTTTTGTATTTGAGCCTCTGTGGCTCTTTCAACCCTACGGGATTGTGTACTTACTGTACGGTACGTGACCGTACAGTGCTGTTGGGTTTCGAAACATTTTTCTGCTGCCTTGCAGATTGCTCGGTGTCCAGTCTTTGTCACCATCTTCTTCGCTTCCTCTAATTCCTCATTTGTTATGAGGATTGTTTCCAGGTTTTTCGCAATACCTGCAAATGAGATTGGTTTTTCTTTGCTGCTGTTGTTGTTGTTGTCGTCAGAGCTGCTGTTACTTTTGTTGTTGCTGCAGGTACTACGACTACTGCCTCCGCCGCTGTTGCTGTGGTTGTTGTTGGTGTTGCTGCTGCTAATGCTGTTGTTGTTTATGCTGCTGGTGATGCTGTTACGGCTGATACTGTTGTTTTCATTGTCACTGTTGCTGTTGTTATTACGGCTGCTACTGCTATTATTCCTGACGTCAGACGAATGAAATGGGTTTTCGTATTTCCCGCACACATGATTCGTCGATGTCGTCGTGGTCGTGGAGAAACCTTGCACGCTTTGCACGAGACTTTTCTTTTTTGTCGTCGCTGGCGAAAGAGAAGGGAGGGAAAGAGACACATTTAAAGAAGGGAGGGAGAGAGACAATCTTCTCTCTGCTGTAGTGATGATTGAGGAAGAAGAAGACGGAATGAGTGGGTGTGACCTATGGAAATTCTTTTTCGTAGCCATGTTGTTTTTTTGGTTTAAAATAAATATTGGGCACAAAACCCCAATAAGCAGTTATTTAACCCCGAAGGGCCAAATAACGGGCAGAAAGACCCCTCTCACGAGGAGGAGGGTGTTTTTGTCTACAAGTTCGTTAAAGTTTTAAACAATTTACAATTGTTATAGCGTTCAAAATTTACAATACCTTACAGAGCCGAGCCTCCGTCAACAATAGCATTCAATAATAATAATAATAATAATGATTTCTTTGTTCACCACAAGGGTTTACATAAAGTAGACATTAAGGACAGTTCAGGACAATACAGGACGGTACAAATGGGCATTTTTGCGTGTAAAAAACAAAAACAGAGGATGTAACAAAAAATGACAATGAAAAAATCCCCAATAGGGGGAGACTTCGGAGGGACATTTGTGGAGAAAGCCCAGTAAAAGGTCACAGTGACCTTGACCACCAAGGCAACTGCCCTCTCCCAGTTTTCCACCTTTAGTTTACAGCTACATACTCAGAGTAGGCCCATTCACTCGGGCCATTCTTGTTTCTCTCACCCATCTTTCAACAAAATGCTGGGAATAGAGCACTTCCCTCTCTACACTTATTTTCCTTTTCAAATGAAATCTGAAAAAGTCAATCAGGGCATCACCGAAGAGGTAAGTGCTCGTCTTCAGTCCTTTCAAACGTGTCCACCATACTATCTCTTTCGCCATGGTCACCAGACAGATAAAAACTGCCTGCCATTCCCGGCTAAATGAAGAGGGCGGGGCAATTCACTTGATGAACTCTGATGATCGCCGGATCCGTCCTACACGCGACAGCAGGTGTTCGATATAAACCCACAAGACAGCAATTTTCGGACACTGGACGAGTACGTGCAGGACGGTTTCGTCGCCCTGTGCGCATCTCGGACATGCCCGGCTGACGGCACCTCCATGCCTGTAGAGTTTATCCCGAACTGGTAAGGCTCCTCGGTAGCACTGCCAGGCCAGAGATTTCTGGAAGTTGTCCATAGGCCCTGGCCCAAAAGTCCTTCCGAAGAGATTGGCTAGTTAATTTTCGTCGACGCCTAGAGTTTCCCCAAGTACGTCGTCGCTCTTCCCCTCCACTAATCCTCTATAGAACGCCGAGGTGGAGTTTCCACCGATCACATTGCCCGATTGGTAGAGGGCTGTTAGCGCCTGAATACATTCCAGTGTAAAGGCGCTCCCTCTCGGTCTTCGCTTGACCCAGGACTGCAGCTCCGTCAAGGAAACGAGCTGGGGAAATACGTGTCTAGCAAACGGCGACCACACCTGATGACCGTCGAGGAAGAGGTGGAGATGTCGTAGCCTGAGCGCGTGTCTGCGAATCATCAGCCACGGCATGCCCAGCCCTCCACGTAGCGGGTGTTGACAACAGATGGAACACCTGACCATCGGAGCGCGTCCCTTCCACAAAAAGCGAAAGAGCAAACGTTCCAGCGCAGTCAGGCGGGGCTTAGGACAAGGTATGACGGTCAGGCGGTAGCAGATGACAGACGCGATGTACGCGTTATCAAAATCCGATCGACCTTTCAGGGATAGCTTCCTCTCCTCTAATTTCTGGGTGAGAGAAGCCACCCTGCTCGTCACCTCGTCCCAGTTTTTGTCCGTCTGGAGGTCCGGACCGAACCAGACCACTAGCAATTTAACCGGTTCGTCCGTCCAGCGTCCGTCGACGCTGTTGGACGGCGTGGACCTGTCTCTCCAGGTGCCGAGCTGCAGGCCCACTGACTTTTCCTGGTTGATCATTGCTCCTGTCACCGCTTCGTATTCTCTTAGTGTAGTGCCGATCGCCTCGATTTTTTTTTTGCGTTCGACACTACTACGGTGACATCGTCCGCATATGCCTCTCCCACTAGACCACAAACGACAAGCGCCAACCTCTTTGCTAACACCTTGGCCAAAATCTTGAATTCTGTGTTCAGCAGAGTTATGGGCCGGAAATTATCTATGTTATGCCCGTTGTTCGGATCCTTTCTCAGCAGTGCCACCGCTAATCGGCTCACAGAACTGGGAATTCTCCCGTTTTGTTGTCAGTTGCAGTAGACGTCCGCTAAGAGGCCTCCGAACAAGTATGGCATCTGTACGTAAAGTTCATAGGGCAGACCATCCAAACCAGGCGATTTAGCCCTTGTGCAGCCGGTCATTGCCTCCCGTACTTCAGCGGCTGTTATCGGCTTTTCGCAACACTCCGCATCAGTGGCCGAGAGCCGCGGCAGTCCGTCGAGGCAGACACTAAAGTCCATCCCTCGACCCGGCCCACCGCTGGCCCCGAACAGCTGAGCGAAGTGTCGCTGAAAAGCTTCACACACTTTCCCGGGGTCGAGTAGCATGCGCCCGTCGTGGCCCATTGAACGGCTTTCGTCCCCTCGTGTCTGAGAGCACGCACACTAGCTCTGACAACGCAGCCTTCGTGCTTTGCATTGACGAATTGGTCAAGGGCCAATTTCGCCGCAAGTACGTCGGTCGCGATGCCTTTGCTAATCGCCTCGTCTAATTTTTTAACTAGTTCTCCCTCTGCTCTATTTTTCTCTATTGCTAAAGCCTTACTAAACCTAATGGACTCTATTCTAATCGCTCTTTTCAGAGCAAACCACCACTTGTTGTTGACGATGGCCCCCGTCAACGCCCGCTTAACTAGTTCGTTAATCCGGTCTCTGAAGCCCTTGCGCGCTGGTAAGGACGCGTTTAGCTTCCAGTAGCCGGGTCCTCGTCTATGAAGCCGATCTAGCTCAAGCACATATATCACGAATTTGTGGTCCGTGTAGCTGACTATCTTGAATTGTGGACAGCCTATGCTAGACTTATCTATTTCCCTACAAAATACTCTATCTAGATATGATCTGGATGACCCTATGCGATTTGTCCAAGTCCACATTGACACATTCGGGAAATACAATCGGTACCTGTCAGACAGTTCGAAACGCCTGAGAAGGTAGGTGAGGCTCTTGCACACTCCTCCCCTATCCGCTAATCCCACACAGTCCCAGCGTACATCTAAGATCCCGTTCCAGTCGCCCACTAACACTAACGTACAGTACAGACGTACAGTAGTATGTATATATATATATACATACATGCACATATATATATATATATGTACGTATGGATTCACCGAACATTTATTATAATGCTCGGTGTGTTTGTAAACAAACATCCCGTATTAAGCCGTAGTATCTAACAACCATCGTTGCTCGTTTGTTGAACAACGATGGTTGCTAGACACTACGGCTTAATACGGGATGTTTGTTTACAAATACACCGAGCATTATAATAAATGTTCGGTGAATCCATACGTACATATATATATGTGTGCATGTATGTATATATATATATACATACTACTGTACGTCTGTATACATATATGTATATACGTGTACATACTTATATTTAAGTAACAGCCGTACTAAGAGAGGGAAATGAAATTTCGTTCCATTTTTTCCGTTTATCGTTTTCGGTGCACCCTGCCGATTAACCCACTCGACATGCAAATTGGGCTACCTAGCCGTTAATATGCATAAGGTAAGTATATACGTTCAACATCTGGCAGGAAGGTATACGTTGCTGACGATAGCTAACAAGCTTGAAACTAGTACAGCGTTCCTTTGTCAGTGTTGAACAAACGAGCAACGATGGTTGCTAGACACCACGGCTTAATACGGGATGTTTGTTTACAAACACACCGAGCATTATAATAAATGTTCGGTGAATCTATACGTACATATATATATGTGTGCATATATATATATATATATATATATATACATACTACTGTACGTATGTATACATATATGTATGGACGTGTACATACTTATATATATACTTACATAAATACATACCGGATGATTTCGTACGAAACAGTTCTAGTAGTGTAGAAGCCACATATATATTAAATAATAATGTTTTCGCTGTCCTAACGCATTGACTACCTTTTTAACTGTAGTTACTACCAATTTCACACACCATCGCTCTCTCCCTCTCTCTTTCTTTCTCACTCTCTCTCTCTTTATATATATATATATGCACACGCGCACACATGCACATGTGTGTATGTATATAAATATATATATATGTATATGTGTGTGTGTGTGTGTGTGTTTAATATAGAAATGGTTTCTCCTGGACTAGAAATGTTTCATTCAAAAGAAATCATCTGAGCTTTCCTAATTCTTTCTTTTGAATGAAACAGGTCTAATCCTGTAGAAACAATTTCTATATTGAATACGATTTGTGTACGTTACCAACTGAACCATGTGCTCACCTCACCCTGCCCCTCACACACACAAACACACACACACACACACACATGTATATATATATACGCATTAAAGACAAAATATCTCGCCCAGTGCGTTCAATAACTAAGGTGAGTTATTGGGGGAAAAAGGAGGGCGAGAAATAAAATATAGGATAACAGAAGGGAAAAAGAGAAAAGAGAAAAGAGAAAAACAGCGAAAAAACGGGAAACAACAAGCCGATGAGTATGTGAGCAACTCTGAAGGAAAACTTTCTCCGTTTCACGCTTTTTTCTTATTTTTAAGTATACCTTATACAGCAACTGCATAGCCTCCTCTCTTCTTCATATAATCTCTCCCTATCTCTCTCTCTCTCTCTCTCTCTCTCTCTCTCTCTCTCTCTCTCTCTCTATATATATATATATATATATATATATATATATATATATATATATATATATATATATATATATATATATATTATATATATATAGATATATTGTATATATATATATATATATATTATATATATATAGATATATTGTATATATATATATATATATATATATATAAATTAAAAAAATGTTCGCTCTACATCGCGAAATGTAATGTGAGTTTTTCGAATATTAATAATAACATTCTATTCGTTTGCAATTATGCAAACAAGTCTCATTTTAATGCCATGTCAATAGAATGAACCATTCTTTCTTGCTCTTGTGTTGGCATGTAAACAGATCTGCAGACACTAATGTTTCTGGGTATCACCCTTCATCAGCTCAGTTCACTGTTCACCTGCCAACAGTCAGAGCTAGTGAAAATATATACTCTTTTCAAAAATATACAGTGACTGATCGGCTTGATTCGCATACAGTTTCCTGTATAAGAGCGATAAATGGCCGGCTTTGTTACATTCAAAATCAAAATAAAAAATTGTTTGCTCTACATGGCTGAATAAAATAAATGTAATCTGAGTTTTTCGAATATTAATAAAAACATTCGATTCGTTTGCAATTACGCAAACAAGCCTCATTTTTAAAGCCATGTCAGTAGAATTGC
>OZ024743.1:115980125-116015125 GCA_964016885.1 Eledone cirrhosa
TGAGTTTTCCAGCATCGTTATGCATATATACAGACATATATACGAACACATAAATAAACTCTATAAACCTCTTATATGCATGTTAATACAACCAGATTTTATTAAACAATTAAAAGAAAAATCAGACTCTTTTATGAGAAGAATCAGGTGGCGTGCTTTCCACTTTCATAAATCTAATCTAAATGAAAATGTTTCAGATTTGGATAAAATTTTCAAATCTGAAAAAAAATACACCCCCCAACAAACTACTAATGGATTTTGTAAACGATATAATTTCTATCATCCAAGGCATCAAATTCAAGAGAAACTTCAAAGGCCAGGACTTTTTAAGATGCATTAAGGATAATATTGAAAGCTTGGAAAAAACAGAGCAGATCTTAGTGAAATCGGACAAAACTAATAACCTTTATGGAGTGCAAAAGGACATATATAACGGCCTTATATTGAAAGAACTAAGGAAAAAGTACAAGGTAGCAAGTAAGGACGAACTGGAAAAAATGAATACAGAGGCATCTTGTATAATGCATGAATTAGACATTGAGAATAAAACACAACCATTCATGCCTAGGAAACCCAAGAGCAATATGAAAGATCACAAAAGGAACTTTGAAAATGATTTGCCAGTCAGATTGATTGCACCATCAAAATCTGACCTGGGAAAACTTAGCAAAAACATTCTAGACAGGGTAATAAAACAAATTAAAAACTTACATAATTTACCTTGCTTAAAGTTATGGAAGGGGACTGGTGAGGTTATTGAGTGGTTTAAAGAAATTAAATATAACTATAATAATAAGTTTATTCAGCTTGATATTGCTAACTGCTATTCATCTATCACTCCTAATCTACTGAATAAGGCACTAAATTGCGCATTTAAACATACCGACCTAACTAGCAATGAAATGCACATTATATTATCGGCAAGGAAAACATTGATAGAATTTAATAACCAACTATGGACTAGGGCAGATAGAGATAATAATTTCGACATAACTATGGGATCATCTGACTCAGCTCAGGTAACGGACCTTGTGGGCCTATTTATAATTAATTCACTACATAGAAAAATACCAGGTGTAACCGGAGGATTATATCGTGATGACATGCTTTTATTTATTGAAAATAATAGCTGTGAACTAAATAGAAAAAGAAAACAAATTATACAATTTTTGAATTACCTTAATCTAAAAATAGAAATAGAGAATAACCATAGAATAGTCAATTTTCTGGATGTAACACTAAATCTCAACACATGTCTTCACTATCCATTTCACAAACTAAATGAGAACTTGAATTATGTCAATTTTAACTCTAATCAGCCCAGATCTGTTAAAAATACTATAGTGAACTCTGTTCAAGAACGAATTTCAAGAATTTCATCTAATAAAAATATTTTTGATGAAAAAGCGCAGTATTACAACGAAGCGTTAGCTAGAGCAGGATATAGAGATAAAATTAAATACATCGATAATAATAAGCAAACTAACCAAAATAATAACAATTTTAATTACGGTAACAACTTTAACAACTATAATAGAAAACATTAAAATAATTCCAAAAGCCGAAAAAGAAATAGAACTAGAAATATATTATGGTTTGCCCCCCCCCCCCTTTCTCACTAAATATTAAAACCCATATTGCTAAACTATTCTTTAATGCTCTTGACAAACGCTTCCCTAGAACACATAAATATCACTCAATATTTAATAGACACACTATAAAATTAACTTATTCGTCCACCAAAAATTTAGCACAAAATATTAACAGAATTAATAATAGGAATTTAAAACCTAACCAAAATACCAATAATAACCCAAACAATATTCAATTAAATAACAGTAACTGTAGAAATAAATCTAACTGTCCGTTAAATAACAACTGCTTAGCTAAAAATGTAGTGTACAATTGTAATGTTAAAACTAATTTAAATTCTTTCAACTATGTTGGTTCCACCTCGACAGAATTTAAAATTCGCTTCAATAATCATAAGATTTCTTTCACAGAACCAAACAAAAAATCCTCAACTTCGCTATCTAGCCTACTCTGGCACCTTAAACGAGATAATGTTAAATATTCGATGATTTGGAATATTGTCTCAAAAGGTATTCCTTTTAATTCCTCATCAGAGAGTTGCGATCTTTGTATAGAAGAAATATTCTTTATATTAAAGTCCAAAAATTCCCTTAATTTAAGGAGCAATGTATTCAGTTGCTGCAGACATAGATTGAACTCAACGTTTAAATATAAATATAAATTTAAAATGTAGTATAATTAATTAAGAAATTTAGTTAATATATGAAACCTGACGATAAATCATTAGATTCCTTCACCTTTTTCTTTTTAAACTTTCTTCATAAATATAAACAAGGATATAATAAACTACTCTAAAATGTATATGCTCCCAATGTATTAAATAAAATTTACGTAAGATAAATTTCTATACTAAATATAAGGGCATCCGTAGAATCACTGGGTCTTCTAAATCTTTTAAATTATTTTTATTTTTTTATTTGTTTTTTGCCTCTGATAGCTTCTAATAACTTTCATATGTCTACCCTTGCAATATCTTGTTTGAGATATAGGTAGGATAGATTTCTATAAATATATAAAACATATTATTTTAACTTGAGATACTCTATAGTGTGTTAAAGATATTTAATGCTTTGATATTTCTGTATTAATATATTGATATTTTATTATCTCTATACAAAGGCCATTTGTGTGTATTAACATGCATATACGAGGTTTATAGAGTTTATTTATGTGTTCGTATATATGTCTGTATATATGCATAACGATGCTGGAAAACTCACGCAGATATTTATTTATACATATGTGTGTGTATGTATGGTTGTATGTGTATATGTTGATGTGTGTTGTAGATATGCATAATATTAAATACATGAACGGTATTCATGTATATGAGGACATGAATATTAATCGTATTTTTATGTATATATACTGTGAAATTTTTATAACACAAGAAATGTATAGAAGTGATCAAGTGAAATCATTTGTATGTCTATATTATTGACTGGAGTAGACATAATTTTTCTCTTTTTTCTGAACGTACATATGCGTGTATATATATATACATATGTGTATCCGTATTTTTATAAATAGGTATTTTTTGAAGGTTTTAACTCAGATTTTGGTATATTGACCTCAAGGTTTTAAACTAAACATATGGTCATTATTGAACAATGTTATTTTCTCATATTATATATCTATGTCTCAATCATGAATATTGATATTTACATTTTTATTATTCATTTCATATGAATTGTTAATTCAACTTAATATGACATGACGTAAAGTTGTCACTATATCCTCCTCTCTCTATATACTACTTCCTCTCTCTTGAGTTTTTCTATATGTATGAGGAATTATTATCTCTCTGTTGCTTTCTTTTGTCTTTCTTATTTCTTTCTTTTTTCTTTTTTTTTTCTTTTTCATTTCCTCCTATCTATTTTTATATATGTCTTTCTTTTCTGCATACATTCCTTTTCTCTCTCTCCTTTTTTTTCTCTCTCCTTCTCTCTCTCCGTTTTTTCTTTCTCTCCGTCTTTTTTCTAACTGTGCTTAACACTATAACTAATAAAATAATTATAAACATCTCACTATCCAGACAGCTTCCAAAAATAATGGTCGCATCTAATAGGGTACGTCAAAATTATTTATAAAACTGTTTATATATTGTATTTTGTCTGATGAAGGCATACCATATTTTAATTTGGTATCCCTGAAATATGTATAATGAAATAAATATGGTTTTATAAATATAGTTTCCATTTATTTAATATCGTATATCTACTCCAAAAACTTATCGAGTGCTTTATATCAGTTATAAAATATTTACTTGTTGTATCCCAACAATTTTAAATAGAACCTTTGCATATATATATATATATATATATATATATATATATATATATATATATATATATATATATATATATATATATATATATATATATATATTTATATATATATATTTATATATATTTATACATACATATATTTATACACACACACATACACACATATATATATATTAGAAAAGGGAAGTAAGATTCCATATAAAACCGGTTATAGAGAAAAAACGGTGAAGTTGGAAATAACACGGTAAATATATTTTAGGGTGTGTTTTCCTTTTTTTTTCCTTTCTTTGATTGGTCAAACCCACAGTATTTAAAAAATGATAGGGACAATTCTTTTAAAAAAGACTTTTATAATGCATATATACATCATAAATCTCTCCTTTAAAAGAATTATCACTCTCATTTTTTCAATACTGTCACTTTGACGAATCAAAGAAAGGAAAAAAGAGAAAAACACCTTAAAATATATTTTCCGTGCTATTTCCAATTTCACATTATATCTCTCTCTCTCTCTCTCTCTCGCTCTCTCTCTCTCTCTCTCTCTCTCTCTCTCTCTCTCTCTCTCTCTCTCTCTCCCTCTCTCTCTGCCCCCCCCCCTCTCTCTCTCTCTCTCTCTCTCTCTCTCTCTCTCTCTCTCTCTCTCTATATATATATATATATATATATATATATATATCTTTCAATCACTCTCTGTGTGTATATATATATATATATATATATATATACATGTGTGTGAAGATATATATATATATATAACATATATAAACCTCACTTTCTAAGATAAGCAACCGCTCTGTATAATCAGTTCCTGATTATATACTAGAATTCTATAAGAATATAACATCAGTGATCTCAGTAGACAGGAGGGAGTAGTTAGCCTTGATAAGCATTAAAAAAATGCGAAATAAGGCCTTGTCGGCTTATCTCCCCTTGTTTGCTGAGATTAAAGTAAGTGAGTTTGTCACTACTCTAAAATAATAGCATACGGCCTTCAAAATGATTTTAATTAATCATAAAGTGTATTGTAAAATACATTATATATACATTCATATATATATTGCTATTTCAGAGCTCCAATTCTAATTTATATATATATATATATATATATATATATATATATATATATATATATATACAGAGGTATCCACTGTAAGTTGTGGGGTCTATTCTGCATGAAGAACTCGATGTAATCCATATGTTGAAAATGTTGTAGGTTAAGATAAATCTTAGAAAACAATAAAACATTAAAAGGAAAACAGTGTCATGATATAAGTTAAAACAATGAAATAAAAAATCAAGTCATTAGAGATATACTTCACTGCTTTACGATCGTTTCTAGATGGTGATAATACATTGTATCTATACTCAGTTATTGATCTATGTAAGTTTACAAACTATCAGATAGAGAGAATATTTACTTACATGCATATCACCAGCTGTTTTCAAAAGCAATAATAATTTTATTCAATAATAATTTTACTCAGAATTAGTAGCATATTAGTATCATGTACTTATTTGGAGGTTGTTGAAGAACTAACGAATCAAATTGTTTTTTTCATATGGTGTTAAGATGAAAAGTAATACACTTTAGTTGAGGTCATGACCCTTTGAAAGGAATGGTTGAAGGGTGTTAGGAGGGTTTGCATAAATAATCTATTAGGAACGGGATTGTCAAATTGATAGTATCTGGTATAGTGAATTTAAAAGGAATGTCAAAATAAATGGTGATTAGTGTTGTATTGAGTTTTGACGTGAATATAAATTACTGTTATGGCTAGGAAAGATAGTATATAAACTAAAGTGTATTACTAAAGTGTATTACTAAAGTGTATTACACCATATGATAAAAACAATTTGATTCGCTAGTTCTTCAACTACCTCCAAATAAGGACAATATACTAATATGCTACTAACTCTGAGTAAAATTATTATTGAATAAAATTATTATTGCTTTTGAAAACAGCTGGTGATATGCATGTAAGTAAATATTCTCTCGATCTGAGAGTTTGTAAACTTACATAGATCATAGATCAATAACTGAGTATAAATACAATGTATCACCATCTAGAAATGATGTTAAAGCAGTGAAGTATGTCTTTAATGACTCGATTTTTTATTTCATTATTTTAACTTATATATATATATATATATATATATATATATATATATATATATATTAGAAAGTGAGGTTTTTTTTACAAAATGAAAAAAAAAAGAGGTGTCATACACGAGTGAAAGTATAAGGAAAAGACAGGAAATCGAAAATGCAACTGGAGTCTTTTTTTTTTAATATATATTTATTTGGTTTCTTTACGACTTTCGCAATTCTTTTGCTTTTCAAAAGTAGAATTGAGATGGAGAATTTCTGGTTTTTCTTACAACTGGTTGGTCTTTGAATTTTACTTCTGTTTTATATGGAAAAAGTGGCTCGAAATGCTAGGTTTTTAGAGAAGTAATTTGGTTGGTGAATAAGTATAATAAATTTCGCGCCAGTTCGCGTTACAAAGTTCTTATTATATTTGCCTTTAAAAAGGGGGGGGGGCTGAGGTTGTTTTTTTCATATATGAGTGAAGTTTGGTTGGTTGATGCAGTCACGTGATTAAGCACATCAACTTTCGCGCCAGTTTGTGTTTGAATTTCTTTTTACTAAAACAAAAGTGGCCACGAAGGCTTTTTTTTTTATATAAATGTAATTTGATTGGTTATAAATGAAATTATGACTGTCACGTGAACAAGTACATTAAAATTCGGGCCCGTATTTTGGAATTTTTTGTAGCCACAAAAAGCGAAACTTCTGAGTAACACGACTCCCTATTTAGCCTTAATAAATGATTATATACATATAAATATATATATATATATATACATATATACACAGATAAATCTACCAATCAATGGTAGGGTCTAACCCGTATGAAGAACTCAATGTAATCCGTATGTAGAAGATGTCGTGAAGCAAAGTTTAAAATACAAATGTTCAACGATATAATTCATTGGATACATAGTCAAAAATAGAAATATTAAAACAATGAAATTAACAAAAAACGGTTCATAAAATGATGAGTTTTACTATGAATTAACCGTTTTTTGTTTAATTTCATTGTTTTAATATTTCTCTCTCTATATATATATATTTATATGAAACCTTGGACCGGAACAAAAACAGAGAGGCAGTACAAATAACAGTTTATTAGGTTCCGCTCTTGAGAGAGGGGGGGGGTTCGGGCATAAGACCTTCATCGGGAGAAAAGTGGGTAGGAAGAGAGTGGGTAGGAAGGGTGTGTGGGGGAGTGGTGGAGAGACATTTAGAAAAAAGTGGGGCAGAGAAAAACCGGTGGAAGGAGTACAAATAAAAATAAAAATTAACATAAAGATAAACAAGTGGTGGAAGGGTTTGAGGCGTGTAGCGGTGGTGGCAGGTGGGGTGGGGAGAGGGAGGCTGGGGGTTCGAGCCGGGAGGACTGAAGGTGGTGTTTGTGTATATGTGTGTGCGTGTGTATGTGAATGCGAGAGTTGGGGGAAGAACAAGGTTCCATGTTCAGGAAAAGATGTGTGCGTGGCTTGGGCGTGTAAGTCGGTGTGTGCGTGCGTGTGGATGGGGAGGGGTGGGGTTGGGTGGCGTGCAGATTCCGGAGGCTGAGTGTGTATATGTGGGGTTACGCACGTGTGTGTTGGTGTTTATATGTGGTGTGGATGTGTGTGGCGAGGTTCTAAAAAAAATTGTGAGTGTATGTCCGTGGGTAAGTTCCTAAGGTAGTTCTGTGGAATGTGCGATGAGAGGGCTGGATATTTTTCATGTTACAGAGTGGATAGCTGGAACGATGGCCGGTGTTGTGAAATCCGTAGGTTGTGGTGGTCGGAAGTGGAAAGAGGTAGGGTGCACGCGCAACAGGAAGTGGTCAGAGGGTCAAAGCAGGATGAAGTGATAGCAGTAGAGGAGAATGACAGGTGGAGAAATGGTCAGTGTGTGGTGAGTACTGTGTATCTGTGTGTGAGGAGGTGCGGTGGACAGGGGAGAGGCTGGGTAGGTGTGAAAGGTGGAGGGGGAGGTGGTCATGTGGGGGATGGGGTATGTATTAGTAGATGTGTTAGTGGGATGTGTGTGTGTTAAGGGGTGTTGGTGGAGCGGGGAGAGGGAGAGGGAGATAAAAGGTGTTGGGGACGGAGGAGGGAGTGTATTGTACTGGTGAGTGTGTGCGTGTTTGAATGAGTGTGTGTGTGACAAAGGAGGTGTTAGTATACTGGTGGTGGGGAAAGGGTGGATGCGGGTGTGTAAATGGTGGTTAGTGGTGGTTTGGTGTGTGTGGAGTGGGTGGTGTATGTAGGAGTGGTGGTGTGTGTGTGAAGGTGTGTGTTCGTGTGCGTGGGGTCGGAGTGATGTTAGTGATATTAGTTGTGGGGTGGTGGGAGTGGATGTGTGAGTGAGGGTTAGTGGTGGTAGTATGGTGTGTGGATAGTGTGAGTGCGTGCATATATGTACAGGCGGGTGTGTGCGAGATAGGGGGAGAAGTGAGGATGTTAGTATTGTTGGTTGTGGGAGGGGGATAAGGGGGTGAGGCGGTTAGAGTGTGTTAGTGATGTTAGTGGTGGATGGGTGTGTGTGGGGAGAAAACATGGCGGTCGAAGGCTAAAGGAATAGGGGTGGGGAGTTCAGGCCGGGGGGGGGGGGTCTGTAGGGTGAAGGTGGTGCATTGTTCGAGCATGAGGCGGGTGGCGGGTGTTTCGTGGCATTGGAGTAGGCCACAGACTGTGAGGTGGTGGGCGGAATGTCCTGGGGAGCCAAAGTGGCGGGTGACGCGGGAACTCCCGCCGAGATGAATATCCCGCAGGTGTTCAGTGAAACGGTCCGCCAGGCGACGTCCAGTCTCTCCGACGCAGATTGTGCTGCACGGAGTGCAGCGAAGTCCATAGATTAGGTTGACAGAAGGTGCAGCGGAAGGAGTGCCGGACACAGAGAGAGTGGTCGTTGGGTCCCTGGAAGGTGGTGGTGTTGGTCATGTGGGGGCAGGTGTGGAAACGAGGCCTGGAGCAGGGAAGCGAACCGGGGGGAAGAAGGGCGTGGGTTGGAGGTAGGGAGCTGCGGACGAGGAGGGTGCGGATATTGCGTGCTTGTTTGATGAGGAGAGGGGTGGGGATGATGTGGGAGGTGGAAGGGACGCACTAGAGGCGTCGGAGGAGGCGGAGGATGGTGCGGTGGAGGGGTAGCGTGGTGGGGTAGTGGGTGATGGGGAAGGGGAGACGGTGCGTGGCTGATGAGGAAGGGGAGACGGTGCGTGGGTGTGCGGTGGCGCGGGCTGAGGGCGGTGGACCGGCGGACAGTACGGGTGCAAATGAGGGTGGTGTGAACGAGGGAGGGGGGAAACCTCGCCTCTGACTAGGGAAAGGGCCTGGGGCTCAAAGTCAGCATCTCGGCTGCAGAGGCGGCGGATCCGGGGGAGTTGGGTGTAGGGAATAGAGTGTTTTGTGTGTGTTGGGTGGAAGGAGGTGAAGTCTAGGTAGGAGTGGGGTCGGTGGGTTTGGAGAAGGCGGAGGTGACGAGGCAGCGGTGGGAGGGGTTGATGGCGACGGAGATGTCTAAGAAGTGGACGTGGGTGGTGGAGATAGAGGTGGTGAAGTGGAGGGAGGTGTAGAATGAGAAGAAGAAGGAGAGAAAGGAGTCGAACTATGCTCGGGCGAGGATCATGACTCCGATACAGTCGTCGATGTAATGACCGTACAGTTCGGGCCTGGAGCCGGTGTACTGGGCAAAGATTTGGGCCTCAACATGGCCAACAAAAATGTTGGCATAGTTTGGGCCTAATCTTGTGCCCATGGCTACCCCCATGACCTGTTGGTAAAACTCAACCGAGAAGGAAAAGGAGTAGAGGTTGAGGACCAGCTTGGCGAGGCGAATGAGGGGGAGGATGGAGGGGAGGGGGAGGGACGAAGGTCGAGGTAGTGCCTGAGAGCACTTAGACCGTCGGCGTAGTGGATGACAGTATAGAGGGACTTGATATATAGGGTGAAGGGGAGTGGGTGTGGGCCTGGTGGGAAAGTGAAGGAGTCGAACAGGCGAAGGGTGTGATTGGTGTCGGAGATGTGAGTGGGGAGGGTCGTGACGAGGGGGGGGGCGAGGATGGAGTCGAGAAAGGCGGAGATGATTTCGGTGGTGCAGTTGCAAGCGGAGACGATGGGGCGGCCGGAATTGTCGGGTTCGTGGAGTTTGGGGAGGAAGTAGATAGTATTATATTGGTCTAACGCCATGCTTTGCAGCAAAGTGTTACAGCCTTTTATGGTTTGAGTTCAAATCTCGCCGAGCTTAACTTTGCCGTTCCCCCTTACGGGATCGATAAAATAAAGTAGCAGTAACACACTGGGACAATAGTTGTGACAAAAGAATAAACAATTATAAATATATATATATATAAGAAACACACGTACCAGTTGCTTTCACTTCAATTTATTATAATAAATTTATAAATTTAGGAATTTATAAATTTCCAGTTGGTTGGTTGGTTCCACAACCAGATGATTGTTTATATATTGTCAAAGTTCTTTCGTCACACATTATGTGACCTCTTCAGTGACTAGGGATTATTTTCTTTGTTTTTGTGCCTCTTCTTTGTTCTGTCGTACGTCATCTTGTTTTTGTGTGTGTGTTGTGTGATTAGTTTGCGCATGTGTTACATCCGGATGTCTGTGTGTGATTATATTCGTTTATTTATTTGTTTATTTATATGTTACTGGTTAGTTGTTTGTTCTATGTGTGTGTGTTTTCATTTTGTCCTTAATTGTAAGTTGTGATGTTGCTGTTCCATTCATGTTTTCTATTTAATTTTGGTTGGAGTTCATTTATGTTTATTGCCTCTATGATTTGTCTAAACATTGCGTCTTTTCTGTGTGTAGATTCTATTTTTATTTCTATGTTCTCTAATTTACCCTTATGTTCTATTTTAGCATGTTAGTAGAGTACAGATGATTCTTTACTCTCTTGAAGGTCTCGCCAGTGTTCATTTATAGTTCATGAATCATCTCTAATCTACCAACATGCTAAAATAGAACATAAGGGTAAATAGAAATAAAAATAGAATCTACACACAGAAAAGAACTCCAAACAAAATTAAATAGAAAACATGAATGGAACAGCAACATCACAACTTACAATTAAGGACAAAATTAAAACAGACACGCACATAGAACAAACAACCAACCATAATATGTAAATAAACAAATAAATAAACGAATATAAACACACACAGACACCCGGATGTTACACATGCGCAAACTAAGCACACAACACACACACAAAACAAGATGGCGTAGGACAGAACAAAGGAGAGGCACAAAAACAAAGAAAATAATCCCCAGTCACTGAAGAGGTCACAGAATGTGTGACGAAAGAACTTTGACAATATATAAACAATCATCTGGTTGCGGAACGAATCAGCCAACCGGAAATTTATAAATTCCTAAATTTATAAATTTATTATAATAAATCTAAGTGAAACCACTGGTGCGTGTGTTTCCTATTGGCAACATGACCCTCCCAAAGTATAACAATATCGGTTTCAACACACGTTTTCAGATAAAGAATCTTGCTAAACAAATTCAGAAATGAAATATAAATATATATATATCAGCAATAAAAATCATATTAGGAAATTCCTCAAAAATTACTATAATCTTACGGTTACATTTGAAAATAGCACTAAAATGGTCCATTTTCTCGACATCTCTTTAGACCTATGAACAGGCACTTACCAACCCTATCACAAACCCAACCCAAACCTCCATTATATACATTCACTATCTACCACCCTAGTTCCATACTAAAACATCTAGTCTACAATATCTCACTCAGACTATCTAAATTATCATCTAGGAAGAAATATTATGTAAAAATGAACCTTATTATAATGAGGATATAATTAGAAGTGGCTATAAAGATAACATATTTTACATACATAACACCATGAATACCCCTAACATACAGCCAACAATAAGCTACAAACACCGTAGAAAACACCAAAAAGTTAGTGCCATCAATGAAACACCGAAAAACCTAGATCCTACCATTACTCCCAATATCCACATTAACACGAAAGACACAAATTCTCTAAAAATCATCAATCCTAACGATCACGAATATTTCTATAACTTACCTAATATTATTACTACAAACCGTGCGAAAACACCTAACTCTACTACTCTTAAAAAAGCAGTTAATAATAACACCTTATTTCTTAATTCTCACAATAAAGCTAATGATATATCACCTATCTCATCGAACCTTCAATATAACCAAACTACACCCTTGTAATCTAAAAAAATAGAGAAACATATCCGCACTATATATAACAAGAATGATACCGAAATTCCAGGTCCTATCAATAATGCTCCATTAATAAAACTCACAATATCCTCTACAAATCAAACAAAAAGCAATAAATCAAAAACGAATACAATTCAAAATTCTACTAAACAATTAGTTCACACCCATAATAATAATCACAATATTATAATTTCATCTGATAACAATATCTACCCTCAAACTTCTATACATACCCAATATAACAAGAGAAAACCTTTTAGAAACCATAAAAGAAATGTAACATGGTATAACGCTCCATTCAACTTGCAAACTATGGGCCAAATCCCTAAAAGTTTCTTTTACAATTCTCGATAAGCATTTCCCACCTAACCACAAATACCATCAAATCTTAAACAGAAATACAGTAAAATTTTCTTACTCCACATCGAGCAATATACAACAAAAATAAGTGCATATAACATCTATAAATGTAAACAAGCTCCATCTATACCACACAAAATAGCACACCACACACAAGATAACAATGGTAATACTACAACGCATAACCAGAATATTACTGCATACCCACCTGATAGATCTGCTCACTCACCTCACCAGCACAATATAGCAGACTACAACCAACTACCATTTTCCTCATCCTTAATAGGGACTAAGATTTACATAGCCAATCTAACTAATAGCGTCCAAAACAACCATGACTCCATAAACGCTATATCATGTATAATTTCACCTACTAGCAACAATTCGGATTATAACCACCCTACCGTAAACCCTTCTCTCCTAAATAAAAAGGTAAACACAAATACTAGCACTATTATTGAGAATATGGATAGCACATCTGAAACCCTATATGCAAACGGTTGTAATTGTAGAATAAAAGATAATTGCCCCTTAAATGGAAATTGCTTAATTAATAATATAGTATATAAATGTGTAATCACCACTAAAGACACTAATCAATCCGATATAGGATCCACTTCTAATCCATTTAAATCGACATTTTATGCACACACCCACAGTTTCCGAAACACAAAATTAGCAAACACCACTTCTTTAGCAGAAGGAGTTAATAATTGTAAAAAGAAGAATATTAAATATAACATAACTTGGAAGATTCTTAAGAGAACTATTTCTTATCAGGGCAATAAAAGGGAGTGCGGACTATGTTCCCAGGAAATTTTTGAAATTACTAAATCGAAGGACACTCTATTAAATAAAAGACAAGAATTAATTTTAGTATGTAACCATAAAATTAGAAGGACATTCAAATATTATGAATACAACTAAACAAATATAGAAAAAGATATAGGTGAATAAATGTGTGAGTATAGGCGTGTGTGTGAATATGTATATCTGTGTGTGTATATGTATGTATATGCATAAATGTATGCCTATATATAAATAGATATAGATATTTTTTATATTATATATTTTTAGAACAAATTATTCCTCACAACAAAGAAATAGTTAACTTTTTTAAGATTGTTCTATTCCATTCTATTTGTTGTAACACACTAATCTCAGTACCCCTTCTCCTCCAACCGTAATCTTCTTTGACCATCAACACTTTTATATACAATATGCCTAAATTCATTTACACTAACAACTTTCATTTATTTTCTTAAAAGACATGTGATACCTTATCCACTGATGGCCTATTTATTCATCTACTACCACCACCCTTAAGGATTTACACTGCCCCTTTTCATTCTTAACATTTGTCAAATTCAACCTGGTTATAAAACCTTACTTATTCATATGTATGTTTTTTTGTATTCTTCAATAAACAAAACTCATTATTTCTGAAGACTGCGAGTAGTGAAGACGCATGAATATTTTCCTTACTATGATATTTTGTAATATGTTTTACATAGATCAATAATTGAATGGACATACAGGGAACTACCCCCCAAGAAACGATCGTAAAATAATGTGTTTTACTATGAATTAACAGTTTTGTATTTAATTTCATTGTTTTAATATTTCTATTTTGACTCTGTCTCCAATTGAATTATATCGTTGATAAAACTTTGCTTCACGACATCTTCTATATAAGGATTACAATGAGTTCTTTATACGGTTTAGACCCTACCATTGAGTGGTAGATTTATCTGTGTGTATATATATATATATATATATATATATATATATATATATATATATATATATATATATATATATATATATAAATGGGAAAAATGAAATTTCATTTCTCACTCTTAGTACGGCTGATACTTATATGTAAGTATGTATACGTTATACGTACATAAATATATGTATACAGACGTACAGTAGTATGTATATACATACATACATGCACACATATATATATGTACGTATTGGTTTACCGAACATTTATTATAATGCTCGGTTTGTTTGTAAACAAACAGCCCGAATTATTAGCCGTACAGTGTTCGGCAACCATCGCTGCCCTATTTGTAAAACACTGACACAGGTATGATGAACTAGTTTCTAGCTTATTAGCTGTCATCAGCATTCTATACCTTCCTGTCAGTTGATTGAACGTTTGAAAGTATATACTTTCCTTATGCATATTAACGGCTGAGCAGCCTAATTTGCATATCGAGTGAGTTAGTAGGCCGGACGTACCGAAAGCGAACCGGGCGTACAAACAAACCGAGCATTATAATAAATGTGAGGTAAACACATACGTACATATATATGTGTGTGCATGTATGTATATACATACTACTGTACGTCTGTATACATATATGTATGAACGTATACATACTTACATTTATATATATACATATACGTACATATAAATATACAAAAATCACACAAAATCACAATATAACCCCACCACTAAATCACCCACAAAGCAGCACTCATTCTCTCTCTAACATTAATTACAATAAGAATAGCTCGTATGATTGTAATTGCAGAAATAGAAGCGTTTGCCCCTTAAATGGCTACTGTTTGATTAATATTGTAATATATAAATGCACTGTGTCTACTACTGACTCCAATAAATCATATAAATGATGTACATCGAACGCATTTAAGAAAAGAAATTTACGAGCACTCCAGTAGCTTTAAAACAACTAAACTAGCTAACACCACATCTTTAGCTGAAGCAGTAAATAACTATACAAAGAGAAACAAATAGATTTCAAGCTATCGTGGGATACCATTCTGCAAAGCACTCCATATCTTGGGAACAGGAGAGAATGCAGATTATGTTCCGTAGTGTTCTTGGAAATTACTAAATCTAAGGACGATCTATTGAATAAAGGACAAGACTGATTATAGCTTGTAATCACCGTATACGAAAAACATTTAAGTACTATAAACCTAATTAAACATTCTAAATAGCAGCTTACTATAGCTCTATGTAACGTACCGTTTTGTTACTATCCCCTTCTCCTAATTATACGCCTTCCTGTTAATTTTTGAACCTTTTAATTTTTTAGTTTCCATAGATTCATGCATTAGTGACTAAGGGCATCAAGGTACATAACCACCTGTAATTGCTTGGGTATACATGTTTCTATGTATGATAAGAGAATATAAAAAAAATATATTTATATGTATATATATATATATATATATATATATATATATATATATATATATATATATATATGTATATGTGTATGTGTGTGTGAATGTGTATGTACATGTATGTGTGAGTACATGTATATATGTATGTATATGTATGTATATATATATATATATATATATATGTATGTGTGCGTGTATGTATGTATATGGATATATCAATGTATACGTATGTATGTTTTTATGGAATATCAATGTAATTATACTTCTATCTATATATGTGTGTATATGTACTTTTGTCATCAAAGAAAATTATGCGTTTTGGCTATATGTCAACATGCATTAATCTGGGTTTGATTACTTATACATAGACCCACTTGAAAATATTTACCATTTTATATTTTATGATGCATCATACGCTATATTATACTATATACAATGTACCATACTGCACTATATTATATTACATTATATTATATTATTATATTATTGTATTTTATTATCTTATTATAATTCTTTTTATCTTCTAATATACTATCCTTCCTAGATATGACCATTAATTTACCTGTCTATATTTATCCTAGTTATTTCCGTATATTTTATATTTATTTATATTCAACTAAAAACCCCATACAACACAACTCAACATATAATTGTTTCATCCGTTTTTAAACTTCACTCCACCATCTACATTCCACTATCAATCCAACAATCCCTTTTCTTCATAGCTTCTTCATAGTAATTCTATTTTTAACACCATTCAACCATTCTATTCAAAAGGTCATGACCTCAACTAAAGTGAGTTATATTTCCTCTTAACATCATACGGCAA
The DNA here is from genome assembly GCA_964016885.1 of Eledone cirrhosa. Taxonomy (NCBI): domain Eukaryota; kingdom Metazoa; phylum Mollusca; class Cephalopoda; order Octopoda; family Eledonidae; genus Eledone; species Eledone cirrhosa. The sequence goes on from OZ024743.1 coordinate 115,996,672, forward strand.
AACACCCTTTGATTGTTTTGTTCTTCAGCTACCTCCAAATAAGGTCATATAACTCAATTTACTATTGATTTTGAATAGAATTTTCATTGCTTCTGACAACGGCTGACGATATGCACGTAGGTAAATATATTCCTTATTTGATATTTTTTAATTAACCTTACATAGATCGATAACGAAATATGCGTACAATGTATTATTATCACCTAGAAACGATCGTAAAGCAGTCAAGCATATTCCTAATGACTTGACTTTTTATTTCATTGCTTTAACTTATATATATATATATATATATATATATATATATGTATATATATGTATATGCATTCAAACTAATGGAGTAATTAATGACATGGACTTAATTCACACAGAACATAACATGTAATATGTTATCTGGCTTTCTTTGAAAGTGTTAAATAATACGTAAATGCTATAAGAAAATAGCAATAATGATGGTTATTTGAAGATGAAGGTACGGGTGTTTAGCTGAAGATTATATGTGATTGCAAACCTCTTATTTTACTACCCATGATCGAAGAAGTATATAACAGAGAAGAAGAAGAATATTCTACTGTTTTTCTCTCGAATCCCACCAATGTTATATTTCTTTAGTGTTGGTTTCTAATTTAGACACAAGATCAGCAATTTGGTGAGATAGAAAAATCGATTAAGTTGACACTAATCTAGTACTTTTACTTTATTTTATCGACTTTAGAAAGATGAAAGACATTTGAAATCAGAACACAACAATCAAAGCAATTTTTTTTCTGAAACTCTAACTATTCTCTCAATCCACAGCCCTAATATTACTTATAATAATACAGGTATGCTCTTACACTGAAAAGCCACATGAACTGAATGTTTCAAATATCAATAACAAACGAATGACGTTCATCTGAATAAACATGATACAAGTATTATTTGAAACCTTCTGACTGATGTATATACTCAATATAGTGAATTCATGTTTTTAACAGTAAAAGAATTAAAGAGAAAAAGATTTAAAAAATTTAGATTGAGAAGAAAGATTGGAATATGAAATATGAAAATATAATATTCGGAAAATGAAGGAAAGAGGGAAGGGGAGCGGGGATTAGGCTTGGGCCTATGCCACGGCGGTAATGTGGCTGAGCCCCGCGGACAAGGCTGCAAAAGCATTCCCGCTATCCAGAGGAATGCATATCAGCCTGCAGTACCGGGGTTTGTGACCGAAGTTATTAAGTTGGAGGTGGTGATCGTGTCACAAAATGTGGCGTCGCAGATGAGGGGTCTACCTTCTTCGAATGAGAAAAGGATAATTCCATCTGGACGCTTTCCGTCTCCGCGGTCAAGGCCTGCCAGCTCCAGTTGTTATGGGAAAGCAAATTCAGTGACATTAGTCAGAGGGGAGAGGGAGAAACATTGTGACACATATTCACATTGACCGATAATTTCAGAAGCACATACATACATTTATGTATATATATATATATATATACACCCATAGACAGGCACACACACACACACACACACATATATATATATATATATATATATATAGATAATTTAATATATCTACTAACATAAGCGCACAGATGTACGCTTTGCAGAAACTAATTAGTTGGAGTGAAAATTTAAGTAAGTTAATTTTTTTTTTTTTTTTTTTTAAGAAATTTTCTTATTTTACGTCTTATATATTATTGTTCTGCATTCTCCTGCATTGAACCACCTAGGTACTATGACATAACCTGTGTATTTGCTGGCATTAGCGTACATCTGTGCGCTTATGTTAGTAGATATATTAAATTTACTATATTTATCTCCAAATCACTGATTTGTCGAGCAAACCTGCCAAAACCACTTCTAAACATTTTTTTGGGGGGTGTTAGTAGACGTCTGTCATCTTACCATCCCATTCCTACTAACTAGCCTCTGTGTCACGTGATTGATTCTTTAGAATCGGCCATATGATCAGTGGCAGTGAGAATTTTCAGTGGCTGGAATCCAGTCCTCGATAGCTGTTCCAGTTGCCGAATTATTATTATTTTTATTTGAGTCCCCAGTGTCCGCGCATCGCCTGGAGAATCGGCTGAGAATGACCTCCCTGATGACGCAATGAAATTCTCAACAGTTCATTATGTAACTGTCTTTATCCCATTGCAGAAACTAATTAGTTGGAGTGAAAATTTAAGTAAGTTAATTTAAAAAAAAAATATTTTTAAAGAAATTTTCTTATTTTACGTCTTTTATATATATATATATATATATATATATATATATATATATATATATATATATATATATATATATATATAATAATAATAATAAATTTGAAGACTAAAATCCAAAGAGGGCTCGATAAGGATAAATATATATTAAATATATAAGAACCGTAGAGCAAATATTTATTAAAATAACAGATTAAAGTTTAAGCAAAGAATCGCTGCTTTCACCCTTAACGGGATCTTCTGAAAGTAAAAAAAATCAATCTGTGAACGCAGAAGTAACAAAAACCGTAGTGTAAGTTTGCGCGCGCGTGTGTGTGTGTGTGTGTGTGTGTGTATGTACAAAAAAACCCATATTCGAAGAGAAGAAAATATTTTAAAAAATAATTCTTTCGCGTATGTAACCTCAAAATACTGTTCTATACTATTGGTCTCTTATGAAATAAAAAAAACCTTGAAACTATAAAAGTTTGTTCACAGTTATGAAAAATTTACGAAATTAAAAGAACACCATAAGTCTTTAAATGAGAATGCTGCATATTAAAACAATAGTTTTTAATAGTAAAAAGAATGCTATTTATAGGATTTGCATTCAAAACATTAAATGGCTGAAAAGAAAATGCAAATATTTCGTATATGAGAATAAACCTAGGTGTAATTTGACAACAGATCGCAGAGAGCCGAAACACATATCACATATTTTCGCTAACTAACATATCACACTCATAGATTATATATAGCGCACAGTATCAAATATCTAAATCATTATCTTTGAGCCTCGAGAGCTATGGGTTTAACACTGGGAGAAGATGACTTGTGAAATCAATGATTTATGTCATATATAGCTAATTCACTCATGACTAGCTATGAAGATATATCGGTCTATATGATGAGATTTACGAATTGCAGCCAATTTCTTTACCACGAATAGTAATAAATAATTATTTCTAGCACTTGCAAAAGAAGAGCAATTTGGGGAAGGAAAATGTTGATTATCGCATCACTACTTTATTTTACTTTTTGTTATCTACCATAACAGGTTCAAACACGTCGTCATCGATGGGAATTTAACTCAGAACGGGAAGCGCCTCAACTAAATAGCCCAATTTGTTTCCTCTTATCTCCCAACCACTCATTCAATAGTACTAAATACAGGAAGTTTTGAGAAACATTCAAATGCGGATTAGTAAATGCTATCTGTTTACTACAGACCTATTTAACTAGCAGAGAACTATTGCCATATGTTTAGTAAAAAATATCATTAAATTTATTTGATCTGTGAATATCATTATAGAACCGAGGAATCTACGCAAAGCATCATTTAAATTGTTTAAAACATAATGGAACACAGAAAAGTGGATATAATCTAGTCCAATGATCAGATTGTATCCACCTTTCAAGTTTATATATTTCATAGTGAACTCTTCAGATCAATATAGATGAACGAGAAATTATTCCGAAAAATATGTTCATCGAGGCTTACAACAGAGAAGTGACAACCAATAAAATTGACAGCAATTATCGGAGATAGATTCGTATTATTCTGATTATACATTTTTTAGCACGACGGAGAGGATGCTTTGCACTCTTCATTTTGGATCTCTGCACACTCTGAGTTCAAATGCCATCGAAGTTATCTTTGCTTTTAATCCGTTGGAGGTCGATAAAAAATATACTACTCCTGTACTGGAGTCGATCTTTTCCCTTTATTTGAGTGTCACTTCTTTCCCCCTCTCTCTCTTGAATAAATCAGCTGTATTGATTTGATGAAGAGATGAGCTCCATCAGATTTAAATTGCTCAAGACACGCCATATTTTACGACGGAGTCATCAAAATTTACAATTTTATATATAATATTAGCGGTGAAAATATTCTAGTAAAAGGGTTAAACAAAAAGTCGTTTACAAAACAGAAAAACCAAGTAAAGATTCATTTCTGGAATTAGTTTAATTAGGTTTTCTAGAAACAGAAATAATCTATAAAATAGTATTAGAAGAATGTTCAGTTCTTCAGTGAAGCGTTTAAATTTATTTATTTAAGAAATAGAGATTGATTTAATAAAACTCAGTCTGCGGGCAAATTTTGTGTCTGGGATGCAATTTATTAGATTTAATAACAACAATTTCATTCTAGTGATACGAGGTACAGTAACTAAAACTAAAAACATATGAATTAGAATCTTCTATAACTCGATGTTCAGGACTATCTACTATAATTTATTAATCTCTAACTCTCTATGTGACTATTTAGAATGGAATTCTGCCGAATATTGCTATATCCCTCCATATTTCTTAACTAACAGAAATGACGTGGTAATTGTAAATCTGAATACATTTATATTTGTAAGGTTTTATATAGATCCACCCAAAAAGAAAATGCTACAATTTACTTGCTTTCTTTTACTTATAGAACTCTTAGCTCTTTGAAGAATCCGTTTATTACTGTGAGTAAATTGAAGATGCTAATTCGGATCGTATTTAAGTCACATGAATATCAATGTGACTTAGGCCTTCGATTCTACTTCAAGAGAAATCTGCCGAAAGGCATATTGCGAGATCTCATTAAAACAAAACTTCTAAATGAATGTTCGCCAGAAAATAAGAACAAATAATAATGATAAATAACTATATAACGTAAACTTAATAAAATAAAAACAGCAAAAAATGAATGATGTTTGTTCAAAGAAAAAAAGCTTTGTTGTAAGGTAAATTGAATAAAGGAAGACAATTACACTTGCTGGCGGCAGTTTTGTGAAGTCAACTATAAAGAAATAGTTTACTCAGAAATAGATTGTATAAATTTGAGTGCTACGAACAGAGATACATGGAGCTACGAAAGGAGACAATTGCAACAAGGATTAACTAGATGTAAAGGGGGGGGGGAAGAGATAAGGATGAAAAGGAGGATGATATCGGAGGGAGGACGACGATTTACGGTCACTTCATATAAAGCTATCTTTTGGAAGTTAGAATTTCTTTTCGAACAAAATAAAGTTAACTACGCAATGGAATCAAACATTATTGTTGCTGTTGTCGTTGCTGATGTTGTTTTGTTGTTGTTGCTATCATTATATTTTTGCTGTTGTAATCGATGCTGATGTTGTCGTTGCTGTTGCGATTAATTTTGTGAAAGTAAATAATTTTACTGATAATTTTAGAATATCGTTCAAACTAATTCTCAGAGATTATACTTAAAATACGCCATCTTTAGATAATTGGTTATGATTTGACAAAATACTTCACTCTTATTTCTAGCGGATTTTGTGACCACATAAAGGTCACTCCGTTGGCTGGTATTCCAAAGTAGCAAAACGATCAGATACATAGGCATGTATCTGAGTACGTTTGCTTTAAAAATGTGCGTGCTGTATGCGTAATATCATAGCTTATTCGATTCTTTACATTTGCGTTTGTCTTGTTTGCAGAGCTGTTTTCTACTGAATGTCATTAAAATACACAAACGCTCTCAGGACATACTCAAATGTTTTCTGTATGAAGCTTGATCTGAATGAAACGAAAATCAAATCATTTTACGCGCGACTTTAGTTTCATTCCACTAACAGGCTACCGTTTTCGACTACAGACGAGCATCCTTAATATGAAGGAAGATGAAAATAAATAAGGTGAGTATTATTGAACCCTCGTGTTCAGTCAACTTTTGACTAAACAATCAACAATCAAACGAATAAAAGAACCACACACAAAAATGGGCAACTAAACACATATTTATTATCACAAATCTATTAGAACATGCTAAATATCCTTATTCTCTGCAAACGGCAAATGCACTGTCGAAGTTTGGTATTATGTGAACTCTCATACCTTCAAAGTATGACCAATTCATCACCCACATAATGTACCTTGATAAAGTTCTTCAATATAAAACTCCCCTTTCTTTAACAGTAACGCATTTTGATAAACGTTTGGTTTCGGTCGCTAGCTAGTTGAATGAAACTCTAGCGACACCCTTCTGCTCATAAACAGCTAAATGCAAGTTATTCATCATTGGGTAATTGGCAGTATCGGTAGAGGGTCAGTCGCCGTGCTTTCCAGCATAGTTACGTCCTTTTATGGTCTGAGTTCAAATCCCGTCGAGGTTAACTTTGCCTATCATCCTTACGGGGTCGAAATAAATAGTGTGCCAGTAATTGCTGGCCTTGTGCCAAAAGTAGAAACAATTATTATTTTAAAGAAAAGTCCTATCAATATTTTGATCCCTAATGAGTATATCTCGTGATTCATTTGAATGTAAGGGTGAAGTTTTATGTGGAAGTGGGTTCCTTTAAATGAGGAGTTGGTTAAAAAAGGGGAATTTATAATCATTGCACACACGTTTTTAAAAATGTAACATCGAAAGTGAAATTCCAACTGAAATACAAGCATTTTCCTTTTCTGATTCGATCACCAATATCTATAAAAAATTGTTGGGGGGGGGCGTGGGGGTTTCCAAAATTGAACTGCTAATATCCATCTTCACCTTTAGACGCTTCAGATACACATAAGCGATGCTAAATTTAATTAATTGATTTAAAATATTTCTTATTTCCCATGACGTTCTGCCTTTTTACTAAGAATAAACAGTTGGCCTTCTTGGTCTCCGCACAACAAACACTTGATATATATATATATATATATATATATATATATATATATATATATATATATATATGAAATGTGTATGCGTATGTTTGAGTGTATTATGTTGTGGTCTATCTATCTCTCTATCTCTATTTCTCTCTCTCTCTCTCTCTCTCTCTCTCTCTCTCTCTCTCTCTCTCTCTCACTGTATATATATATATATATATATATATATATATAGAGAGAGAGAGAGAGAGAGAGAGAGAAAGAGAGAGAGCGATAAGGGGAGAAAAAGATATATATATATATATACATAAATTTGATCATCGTATTATATATACCACAATCAGAGAATATACTATCATTAACAAAACCAGATATGATAAACGAGATAATTTTTCCTAAGTGGAACGGAAATTTAGATATTTTTCTGTTATACAAATTACTTAAAGCCAGACAATAGAATTTTAACATTAGTTCAATTATTGTCTCAAAAATAACTATGAACCGATCGGCAGTGGAAGAAAAAATATTGGTAAAACGTTAAAATATAAAAATCTCATCGACCTAGATTATAGTTCTTTACCAAAAATAGTAATTTCTTACAATAAGCTACTTTGAAATCGCTTAAAATACATACATAAAATTATTATTGTATGTATGTATGAACTGTTTTGCTCTCTTACTTGTTCCAGCAGACATATGTCTGTATATATATATATATATATTTATAGTAATAATTGTTTCTACTTTAGGCACCAGGCCAGAAAATTACCCAGTGCATTACTGGTACTTTATTTTATCGACCCCGTATTTATAGTAATAATGACAGACAGACAGAGAGGGTACAAATGGAATAAACAAGAAAGGGGTGATAGAGAGAGAAAGCGTATTGAAGAAGAAAAAGAAGAAGATAATGATGATGATGATGATGATGATGATGATGATGATAATGAAGACGATTATGATGAGTAGGGAGAGGAGAAGGAGGAGGTGGTGGAGGATAATGACGATGAAAACATTATGAAGCCGATTTCGAGAACTACTGGTAACATATAGGACAATAAAATATATTTTAAGCTCGGCTCGTCAGCATCTAAACTGTCACCTCCACCCAAGCTTGTTGGTGGGCATCGTACTTTTTGGACACCCTACGGAATGAAAAACAAAACCCGACAAAGAACGGAGTAACACAGGACAGTCAACTGCCATCCAATAGTGTCTGTAAAACAAAAACCTCTAGACAGATGTCGATAGACATGTTTCCCAGTCTGTCTAGGAGAAGGATAATTCTGATTTCAAAACCGCGTATATGGGGCTCGTTAATCCCCTTGGTAACAACATTTCAATTGGCCAACGGCTTCATCTTTGAGATGAGGGGGATAAGCAGTGACTTGGTAGCAAGATTCCAAGTAATGGTTAGACAATGATTCGTGTCCATTCGATATCTGTTTTGCTATGACAATTATGGACATGCAGTTTCATAGAGATTAGCATTGGTGATATTGCTCCAGCCTGGGGCTCCCAGGTCCCCAACACTCAGCAAGGTGGATAGACAGAGACAATAGACACTTGTCTCTAGTATGAATTGATTTTGATATACGATGAGACTCTCGCTTCAATGGGATACACAAACACATTTTTATAGTGTATGAATGTATGTATGTATTTATATATGTATATCAGTGTTCCACTTGGTATCTTTGCATAGTTTCGGGTACTTTATTTTATTGATAGCGGGAGATTGAAATGCAAACCTAATCTCTGGATTTGAAATCAGAAATTAAAGTGCCATAACTATATGCTGCAAAGCATGTTGTCTGATTTACCGATACTGCTAATCCACCGCTTTGACAGGAATTAATAATAATTGTTACTACTTTTGGCACAAGGGCAGCAATTAATCCAATACGTTACTGGTGCTTTATTTTATCGACCCTGTAATGAGGGAAGGTAAAGTTAACTTCGGCGGGATTTGAACTCAGACCATGGAGTCCGACCTTCTACCGATTCTGCCAATCTAATGAGAGGCGGAATTGAGACGAAGCAAAGCGTCCTGACCATATCGACAGGCAAGTGGTTTTAGGACGACGGGCAGTGGGGTTATGACAGTAGTCACAGATATATCAGGAAGAGAGAGAGACAGATAGATAAAGAGATAGATAGATAGAGAGAAAGAGAAAGAGAAAGAGAAAGAGAAAGAGAAAGAGAGAGAGAAATAGTGAGAGTGAGGTAGCGGAAAATGATAGAGAGAATGAGAGAGAGAACTAGAGAGTCACAGAAACGGTAGTCGACAACAATTTAGGCTTCAAAAGTAGTGTCGCTTACGATAATGATATAAGAGCAAAATTAGCACGTGGGACAAACGCTGGACATGTAGAATGAATGCAAATATCTATCAACCATTTTTAGCAATACTGAAGGAGCCACAGCGATGATTTCAAGGAATCAGGAATTTAGTCACGTCTGAAGTAACCTACTTGGGAAAAGCATAGTCTGATATTTGTTAGAGTTGAAGGGTTTGAATTTTGCACCTCATTAGCATAATAAAATTCTGTATATATATGTATATATATATGTATATGTAAGGTTATGTTTATATATTTGTATATATATATGCATGTATGTATGTGTGTATATATATATATATATATATATATATATATATATATATATATATATATATATATATATATATATATATATACATATATATATATATATAAATTAATAAAAAAATAATGAATAAAAACAAAGAAACATCCTTATATTAAAAAATCATCATTTTACGATCGTTTCTAGGATATATATGTTTGTGTTGGTATGTATATCATATAGATCTATGTAAATTTTTTACAAACTATCAGAGGGAATATACATACCTACACATATATATGCTGTCTTCAGAAATAATGATATTTGTTTATTGAAAAAAACCAACAAAGATTTAATATAATAGGTCTGTTTGGGAAGAAGTTTTGAATTGACCAATAGAGAGGTAGTAAATGGTCAAGATAGTAGAATAGTAGTAATAGAACTTTAATTTAGGGGTAGAGGAAAGCAGATTTCAGTTTTGAATGGAAAGAGTATGATGAACGAAAAGATTATTTTAGGGATGAAAATGGGTCAAGTCGGTAAAAAGTACACGAAGAATTGATGTTATAAAAGAATAATGCTAATGTAAATATCTAAGGAGAATAACATTTTACGATAAATGTGTTAGTGAAAAATATCAATCTTATTTAAAATATAGGGAATTTACATCTATAAAAAGAAAATAAATTAATTAAATTGATAGGTATATTTATATTGATAAATTTATATTAATTCATATAGATATGATAAATAAGAGTTAGATGTAATTGAAGAGTGCTGTTAAAAACCAAGGGAAAAATAAAAAGATAATAATTATTATTATTGGGGGGGGGGGGGGTAAGTTTATTAGTGAGAAATAACAAATTTATATAGATTATAAGGATAATAGAATCATAACCTGAAATTAAAATAGTTTATATGTATACTTATTGGTATAAATTTTAGGAAAAGATAGCTGTAAAAGGGAAATAAAATTATACAGTTCATTAGTAGTAGAATATTAATTAAAGGTTAACTAATTTTAAAAAAAAGTGTTATTATAATAATTTCTAAAGTGTATATTAATTAGGTTTATAATATTTAAAAGTTCTTCTCAGTTTATGATTACATGATAAAATTAATTCCTGTCGTTTATTTAATAGGATATCCTTAGATTTCATTATTTCAAAAAGTTCCTGGGAACATAATCTACATTCATATCTATTATTTTGATAAGGGGTGGCCCTTTTGAGCACACTCTAGGTCAGGTTATAATCTATATTCCTCTTTCTATAATTATTAATTATTTCAGCTAAAGATGTTGTATTAGCTAATGCGGCATTTTTAAAACTGTGTTTGTGGGTATTAAATCTTACTTTAAATTGGTTAGAAGTAGCTCCTATATATGAATAAGTTGAGTACTTAGTGTTAACTGTACATATATATTTAGTATATAAATGTAAGGTTGTTCTTCGTTGTCCAGAATCTCACAGGTTCTGAAAGCACATGTGAGGTTCTAAGGTTAGAAAACCCTTATTATGGCCAGTGAATTCAGCGTGTGTAGTTATTGCAAAAATTGATAAAAATAACACAAAACGAATAAAGCACTCGACCGGTTTGTTTTTAAAATAAACTTAAGCGATTAATCAGTCAATAGAATTAACTAAAAAGCCAAAAAAATTAACTGGTTATATATATATATATATATATATATATATATATATATATATATATATATATAAAATTTCAGGTTATCAATAATGTAGTGATAATATATCGTTACGTTAGAGATGAACATGTATACATATATGTGTATGTACGTATGTGTGTGTGTGTATTTTTCTCACTAGTCAGATATTTCGTTGCTACAGATCACGCAGCTGAATTAGCGGTCGCTATTTTCAATTTGCAAAGCCCTTTAAACTGTATGTTATTACTCTGAGGTCTATACCTTGTCGAGTGCTTGGCTGCACTGCTGAAGGCATCCGTTGGCTTAGCTGCTACTCGAACTTCGAATATGCTGTACTTTTGTATTACTATCTCCTAGACCTAATGATTAATTGATTAATTTAATTTGACAATTCCATTGATTGGTAAATTATTTAAGTTTGTTTAAATAACGGTCTGGTTGAGTGCTTAATTCAGTTTGTGTATGGAATATTTTCCATTGCTCATAATTTGAATTTGACCTCTATAAACCGAGGTATATCCCTTTGGAATGCATCTTCTCTTTTCATGATATTTGTCTATGACACCGTTAATTTATATATATATATATATATATATATATATACACACACACACATAGGTGCACACATATGAGCTAGCTTTCTCTTACCTTCACTCATTCACAGGCACACACATAATGCGCGGCTGTTTAGGCGACAGTTTTTGATTGTATTCTCAAATTAATCGATACCGTGATTACAATTTCATAGACAGACAGTAACTTCGGACGCTAGTGTAATATATATATATATATATAAGTAAGTATGTTTTGAAACAGTTAGCAGGTTTGAAATTAGAAAATAGAATAGATTTCACCATATTTTTTTGACTAAAGAAATTTTAGTCTGATAATGGGATTTAGAACCCTCAGATAAATGGAAAAAGATGAGTATTGATGTACATATGTGCGTGCGTGTGTGTGTGTGAGAGAGAGACTATCAGTAGTAATGCAGATTGTATTTAAACTAGGTGACTTGTTCTGTTTTGTTCTGCTTTTATGTGGTTGGATTATATATTCTTATCTTGATTGTCTTTTCCTTTACCAAATTGCAATCTTCTGAAACAGCTTACATATATTTAGTATTTGAATGTTAACGACATCTTATCAATGGTTTTAGAAAGCCTTATCTATAGTGAATAATATAGAATTGAAATGTTAGTTATTTAATTATTTATTCATGTACTAATTTATATATTTATCTATTATTTGACTTGATCATCACACAGACAACTAATTAAATGTCTTTTTTCTTGTCATGTATTGAAATATTCTTATTAGCCGGTTCTTAATTCATTCCTTCAATTTTCTTTCAAAATCGGATATGTCAAATGCAGCCACGAAATTTGAAGTTTCTACTGGACAAAATATTTAACACTCTACATTCTGTTTCAGAAATCAGCCATTCGCCAAATGAGAGATGAGGAATGAGATTTGCAAAACTTAGAATACTCAAGGCATACCGTATATCCTAACAGCACAATTACGAATTCATCAGAAATTAAGAGACCTTTACATGTGCTACACCGACATTCTATATCGAGTAACTTTCCTTTCTTTTTTACTCAGTTGCAGATTGATAGGCGCAATATGGCTGATTACTTCCCACAACGTGTTTTCTTCTCAAAGTGTCAATCAAAACCTTGTAAATAAAATTGGACTGACGGACACAGATTGTAAAACATTAGGATGGGCTGTAGTTGTAAATCAAAAAGGCAGTCTTCGCCCTCCCTATGGCAGGTTGAATCACCTTGAGGATGCACGTGTCAAAGAAAAGCTTAGCCGCTTGTGCATTTATTACATGAGTAGATTATTCAGTTGTTCGCTCAATTGAGTCCCTCATAATCAGAATCGAGGGATGTCCAATGTTATGTAAAAAAAACCCCACATAATTATCTTATTGGATCTTCTTTGAACATAGGTATGTTTGGTCAACAAGACCAATACTTTTCTTATAGTAAGCATTAAAATCTTAGATAATAGTAATCTAAATATTATTAAAATTTCACGAGCAGTCTGTTTCGTTGATTGAATTGGAACACTCGCCCTCGAAATCAAGAAATGCACATTGACAATTAACGGGTTCAAATTTTGATTCAGTGTCTTAGATGGGAAAGGGGTGGGCTGGACCACAATTTCCGTATTTCCCAAACATTCTCCAACTGAAATGAACACGTCAGCACAGAGCTAAAATATTTGTCTATTTATTGGGGTGTTGGCGTAAACAGAGTGTTCTAGAATGGTTTATAACAATTATATATCTCTATAACCCTTTTACTCTCTCTATCCCTCTCTGTGTCTCCCTATATCACACTTTCTCTCCCTCCCTCTCTTTCATTATCTCTATAATTTCTTTCTCTCTTTTGTTTTACTCACTCTCTTTCTCTCCTCCTCTCTTGAGCATTATCTCCCTCTTCCTGAATCACTCTATTCACTCTCTCACTGTCTGCCAATCTATCAATCTCTTTCTTTCAAGCTAGTAAATTCAGCGACCATACAATACACACTACGTCCCACGCACAAAATATAAATCTTACCACATTACCACATATCTGTTTCAATTCTATATATAATGAAATGATGGCGGTGTGTGAGCAAAATATATTTCAATAAAATGTGTTCTGCGTACTGAAATGAACTAGAGTGTATGTCTTAATTCAATGAACTTGGCAGGCCTGTCTCCCTATCGCATTTTCAATATTATCAGCACTACATTCCCCCCTCTCTCTACCTATATATAAATGTATATGTATATATATGTATGTATATATACATATATATATATATACATATATATATATATATATATATTTATATATATATATATATGTGTGTATATAAATATATATATATGTGTGGGGGGTATTATCAGCACCTCTATCTACCTATATATAAATATATATGTATATAAATATATATATATATATATATGTGTGTGTGTGTGTGTGTGTGTGTGTGTGTGTGTGTGTGTGTGTGTGTGTGTGTGTGTGTGTGTGTGTGTGTGTGTATAAGAGTGAAGAAGAACACGGATCAGCTATACACTAGGGTTTATTCCAAGTACTAGCAATCAAGAATATGAAATAGGCTGGTCGAAATTATCGAATGCCAAAGCTTACACGAACAGGATGTCCCAAAGCGGATTACGCAATATGGAATTTCTCCATATTTTGCAATATAGTCAGAAACTACTAAACAGCAAAATCGAAAGAACAATCTATTGTTGGCACAAAACCGCAAGCAAGTTCTCAAATTATAACCCAAAATAAGCAGGATTCGATCCAGAAGCCTTACCATCTGTATAAACAACAGAATTCCACAGACATATGAGGTCTGCAAAATTACCGTCACTGAACCATTCCAACATCTCCTTATCACCATTAAAGGACAACACATCGCAAATCCACCGTAAATCACCCCCACGAACACGGACACTCTGTCACCAACACCAATAATAAACAACACATAATTCAATAGTTATGCCAGCAACCCATAGAATGAAAAAACGACTCCTAACCAATCGAACGCAAGAGTAGCTGACATTCTAAAAACACTCCCTCAGTGATTAAGGTTTTCTTTTTTATAGACACACCCCTTCAACTCCCTTTCACTCACACATATCAATCATCCATTATTGTCATTGTCACCCTCAGCATCATCACGCATTAAGACATTATATTTCAAAATATATTTCAATCCACTTGTCTGTCTGTTATTTATTCATTTATTTATTTATTTATTTTTTATTACATTGTCCACAACGCTTCATCCTAACTCCTGTATATATATATATACACATGTTTATATATACACCTGTGCGCATATATACACCTGTTTTATGCCATTTGTATCCGCAGTCTATACTTTCTAATTTCCTACTTCTTTATTCTTTTATTTTACTTTCAATTCTTACTTTATCTGATTTTTATTTTTATTTTTATCTTTTTGTCTTTTCATATCACTTTTTTGCATGTTATTTTTTCATGCCATTATCTTACAATCCTTGATCTCGCTATGCTTTTCTTCTTATTATTGTTCATGTTATTTTTCGTGTTATTAACAATATAAATGCGTTGTACCAACAAAACCGAACTAGTATTTTGACAATTTGGCTGGTGGTAACTGTACTTAAAATCGATTGTCATGGTTGCACTACGGAGAGCGATTTTTAGACACACCGGACCTATGAAACATTTGTTAAAACTTGGAATAAACCCTACTGTATAGCTGGTCCATGTTATTCTTCACATCTTTATTATTAATACCCCAGGAACCGCTTATCTAGGAAATGTCTGGTATCGGCCACCCACACACCACAACTAAGTAAACATTTTGTCAAGTCAAACAACGCCGAACGTTATAATCTTCCACAGTACAGATTACTCATGGCCTCTACTAAGATTACCTCAAATGATACCTCGTTTACTTAAATATATGTATATATATATATATAGTAATAAGTTGACGGAACTAGCATGGATATTACTGCTAGGACCGGTTGCATCTCAGTGTACTCAATAGGTAATGTTAAATAAATTCCCAGAGTATACACATGGTTATTCGCTTCAATACAACACACATAAATGGGTACCTTCAATTATTCTCTAACTCGAGTTTCGGCCACACTTGATGCAGCAATAGAGTGCACATTACTCTCTGTCCCCATATATTATGCAATAATGCACAATCGGGACATGTGGCTTCATCAGCGGGTTTCGCCCAATCAATAACCAATCGATCGACAGAATTAAAATCCAGTCCGTGTCGACTATGAATGTATGTAACGGCCAATACAGTAAAATGTTGGTAACTGGAATCTTTGGGCGTCACAATGCCGTCTCCTGATTGGCTACCCATTTAGAAATGTACGTGATGGCAGGAGACGAAATTCAAATAGTTCCGCCTCCGCCATAAGCACTTAGCCAATGTATCTCAAATACAAATTAAGAAATTAGTAAGAAATTGGTTATTAGAAAAATTCAGTTTCCAATTGCTGTACAATAGAATGGCAGCATTCGCCTCTAGTCTCCAAGTCCCATGGTGAAAAATAGTGCTTCAATAACAATGGTAGTGCCTAAAACCTTTCCGGACATTAAATGCCAACCGGCGATTAGACAAAGATATAGAGTTATGCGCTGTTTAGAGTCTGAATGCTAGATAATTCGACCAACAACGTGCGTAAACCGGTCTATTTCAATAGGTGAGTGAGAGAGAAAATGTATAACAGGCATTAGAGCGTATATTAAAGAAAACAATAAAAGAAATGTGAAAAATGTTCAACCTGTTAATCTGCTAGTTGGGAAAAAATAATAGTAATATGTTGACGCAACTAGCCTGGGTAATGTTAAGTGAACTCCCAGCGTATACACATGGTTATTCGCTTCAATACAACACACGTAAATGGGTACACACACACACACACACACACACACACACACACACACACACACACACACACACACACACACACACACACACACACACACACACATATTTATATATATATATATATATATATATATATAGGAATAATGATAAATTTGAAGACTAAAATCCAAAGAGGGCCCGATAAGGAAAAATATATATCATATATATAAGAACCGGAGAGCAAATATTTATTAAAATAACAGATTAAAGTTTCATCAAAGAATCGCTGCTTTCACCTTTAATGGGATCTTCTGAATCTAAAAAAGTATATCTGTGAACGCAGAAGTAAATATTTTAAAAAACGTTGCAACCGAAGGAAGACAGGAAGACGATACTTTGGTTCGTGGAAACGTTCTCTGGCAAAGAACGGAATGAAACGAAGATAATACGTCATACACACAAAGACAAAACCACGTTTATGGTATAAATGAAATCGTAGACTAATATTTTATTAGGTGGTTCATGGAGACGTTCTCTGGCAATGAACGGAAAATACGAAGTTAATATGTCATTATGTGGAGCGTTGAGAACAATTACACGCAAATACAAAACCACGAAAATGGTATAACTGAAGTCGTAGACTAACATTCTTAAATATATATATATATACACACATATATATATATATATATATATATATATATATATATATATATATATATATATATATATATATATATATATATATAGTAATAATAATAAATTTAAAGACTAAAATTCAAAGAGGGCTCGATAGGGATAAATATATATCAAATATATCAGAACCGTAGAGCACATATTTATTAAAATAACAGATTAAATTTAAGCAAAGAATCGGTGCTTTCACCCTTAACGGGATCTTCTGAAACTAACAAATTCAATCTGTGAACGCAGAAGTGAATATTTCAAAAAACGTTGCAACCGTAGGAAGACAGGAAGACAATATTTTAGTACATAGAGACGTCCTCTGGCAATGAACGGAAAAAACGAAGATAATACGTCATATGTGGAGCGTGGAGAACAATTGCACGCAAAGACAAAACCACGTAAATGGTATAACTGAAGTCGTAGTCTAAAATTCTAACTAGGAAATTCTCGGATGATTCTCGAATGATTCTCGAATGATTCTCGAATGATTCTCGGCTTCAGAGTTAAGAATAAAGTAAATAAAATACGCTCCACATATGACGTATTATCTTCGTTTTTTCCGTTCATTGCGAGAGAACGTCTCTATGAACCACCTAATAGAATATTAATCTACGACATCTTTTATACCATAAACGTGGGTTTTGTCTTTGCGTGTAATTGTTTTTCACCGCTCCCAATAATGACGTATTATATTCGTTTTTTCCCGTTCTTGGCAGGGAACGTTTCCACGAACTAAAGTATCGTCTTCCTGTCTTCCTCCAGCTGCAACATTTTTTGAAATATTCACTTCTGCGTTCACAGATTGACTTTGTTAGTTTCAGAAGATCCCGTTAAGAGTGAAAGCAGCGATTCCTTGCTTAAACTTTAATCTGTTATTTTAATAAATATTTGCTCTACGGTTCTTATATATTTGATATATATTTATCCTTATCGAGGCCTCTTCGGATTTTAGTCTTCAAATTTATTATTATTACTATTTGGCTCCGTCGGTGGAGCACTCTAATGACTTATATTTATCATGCAGAAACAACATCTGAATATTTCTACTAAGAACATACCCGTACCAAGCAGGAAAACATACCTAAAACTCCTGATACAGAAAACAGACGCGTTCAATAATAGGTTGCGTTGGCGTGCCTTTTATTTCGATAATCAGGGAAAAACAGACAATAAACAGGGTAAATTTGGGTTCAAAACCTATAATAACCCTACAAGTAACCCATCATTGCTACCCTTCGAAAATGATGTCTTGGAACTCAAACGGAGTAACAAATTTAGGAATAGGAGCAATTCCTTCCAGCAGGACCTGAAGAATAGAATTCGT
>OZ024743.1:116020125-116030125 GCA_964016885.1 Eledone cirrhosa
GTAAAACAGCTTAACGAAAAATATTGATAGTTCTACACTAATTTGATGGGGTACAAGTTAAAATAGTATTAATCTGAGTAAGGCAAGCGGCGAATTGGCGTGGTGATGAGAACGTCGAATAGGCTGCTTTGCGATATCTGTTATGGCTGTCAGCTCTCAGAGTTCAAACTCCGCTGCGGTCAGCTTTGCTTTTGATAATCTCGTCGTTCAAAAAAGGACCAGTCACGCACTGGGCTCGATTTTCTCCTCCACTCATTCTCCAATACTGAAAAACTAGTGTTCAGAGCTGGAGAGTGGATGAGATCCACCAGGTTTTAAATGGTAACGACATGCCAACGCCCCTACAACTCCTTGGGGAGTTACATACCAACTGATGCAAGCATAGAAACAATGCATCAATAAGCTACCAGCCTATACCAAGACAGAAATCTTCATTATTTATGAAATTAACAACACTTTTTCTTCTGCGTACAGTGCAACTTACTTTTATATAACGTGCAAATGTACTTTTATATGACGTGAGAGTATAGTTGCGGAATGAAATGTTAAGCTGACCTACTGCAACTAATAGGCTATAAATCATTTTTTCCGATGATTTAACGACACCATTACATCAATTGTAAAATCAAGAGTATGAAAACTATACTATCCTATAAAAAGATCAACTCGTGGGGTGAGTAGGTTATGCCAGGAAGGACGGTTGGCTGGTAAGAAAAGCAGAGGCCAGCAGCCAAAACGATGGCTTGATAATATCAACCTATGGACTGCACTTGATATTTGCTCTTTAAACCCTGCTGTTGGTGATCAAACTTTGTGGAGAAAAATATCCCATGTTGATGCGCAGTCAGCAACTGGCGGAGTTTAGCGTCAAAGTAGTATTAATTTGGTGCAATGTAATGTAGCGCAGTATTTTGCAGTCGTATCTATACACTGTCTGCTGTAATATTGTTTTCTAAATTAGGTACAACTTGAGAGGGACGACGTTAATTAAATCCTATTCAGTACTTGTCTAGCACATTATTGTATAAACCTCGGAAGGATTAAATGGAACGTTTCACTCGGTGGGAATCGAACCTAAAATTTAAAGAGCTAGAACAATTAAGGCAATAGTATTTTCTCCGGTGCTCTACTAATTCTGCGAATCTACTACGATTAGAACTGACGTATTAGTGATTTATAAATTAAGGAACAAGGCCAGGATTTTGTAGGGCAGGGGAAATCCAATTAAACTGACCCCAGTAATTTACTGGGACTTTATTTTATCGAGCCCCGAATAAAGAGCCGTAACAACTACAGCAGATCATTTTGTACAACTCTCTGATGTTGCGACCAATCCATCGGGCGGATCTGATGTAATATTAAATGACAAACATGCTAACGAATGATGAAAAATGTGCATATTTCAATACAAAAATCAATAAAAATCTGACGCGATTAAATATTAGCTATAGATATAGATTTATTCCTCGCGCAATTTTATCTGTCCTGTACCATAACAGATATCTATTCAGCTATTTTATATGTATTTTTATTTTTATTTATAGCATACTTTGGAATTTTGCAGTAGATGCAATCATTGGTTCATTGCATACGCAACAGACATATTGACAAGGGAGTTCACTAACTTGTGGCAGAACAAACATGTCCCGTTGGACTTCGCTTGCAAAGCATATTTTCGTAGCTCTCGCGGATGTTTACATCACTTTGCCAAATTAAATTGTCGAGGATGCACAGACACAAACACTCTCACACACACAGACACACACACACACACACACACACGTACACGCACACACATATATCTATCTATCTATTTATTTGTCTCTCTCTCTCTCTCCCTGTCTCTCTCTCTCTCTCTCTCTCTATATATATATATATATATATGACGGCGATGATTTAGTTTTGCGAGGTTTTTTATATGAAATCGTGTGTCGAAACAAATATTGTTATACTTGGGGAGGGTCATATTTGTGTAATATTGCCAGAATTAATAACAGAATACACTCACTGCTTGGGTGGTTTTCGCTTTTCGCGTCTGTGTCCTTTATATCGGTAATCTAATTTATTCGGTCCTCAATGTTGCAATTGACTGACCGACGGTGAAAAATAATACAGATACAATATAGACACAAACACACATATATACACATATATATATATACATATATATATATATATATATATACACTTAAATGAAAAATGTTAATGTTTCAAAATCACGATACATATTTCACGAAGCAAGACGTCTTATTCAAATAGAATATTTAAATGTTAAGTAATAAATTACTGTATTACGGTAAAATTTAAACAAAGAATTGATACGTGGGTCAGCTATCGGTCAAGGCGACCTCAATGTCACATTCTGGGTTCGTAAGCTTGAGTTAGGATGGGGATACAAAGCGACCGTTTCTGGCGTGTCGTACATAAAACAGAGCCAATTGTCAATTCTAGTTTACAATGTCTGGGATAACCATATAGTCTGTGAAAAGCGTGCTTGTTCCTATCCGAAAACCAGAGTAGCGTGACCGAGAATCACTTAAAGGGTATGAAAATTAGTGGTTCACAAATATATAAAAGTTAGAGAGTTACATAGATTACAACAATCATAAAAATGAGAAAATCAGTAATAATTCAAATTATAATAATAACAGGTAAATAAATCAACCAATAAGAAGTAAAGAACATATAAAAAGTGAATAGTTATAATTATAATGGATGAAGTTAAAAAGCAAACAAGTAATTAAACCGTAATTGATTGGTTAAAAAACTAAAAAATATTCGTGTGTACATTTATGGTTTTATATCAAATGAAAGTTTATAGCCAAATCATTATATATCTATATATATATGTATATATATATAGGAACATTCATGACCCCGACGGCAGAGCTCAAGCCGTTTCGACAGCTATTTCTGGACTAAATTAGCATTTTTAGCCTGGTAAATAAATACCCGAACTTTTCATGGGGTACTTCCTTATATGGGAAGATTGTAATTGTCAAGAGGATTGGTCAAAATTTCTTGTAAACACAATTAAATGTATCATGGCAGTGGGTGGGAGGTGGTGGTGACTGACCTTGCCTGTAGAGCAATGAGGGTGTGGGTGGAGCCGGTCAAACATTGAAAGTGAAATCTATACACCAAATTTTAAGGATTGTGTATGAAAGTAGACCAGAGGAAGTAGGCGCAAAAGGGTTCTGGAGAAAATGGAGGAGGGACATTATAGAATAGGTAAATCAATTGAGATTTGGAGACAATAAAAAAATAAGAGAAAGATATATAAAAATATAAAATTGGATAGTGGGAGGTGATAAAAAACAATAACTGTGGAGTCTAAAACAGCTGCTATATTTAGTTGATGTTTCTTTTTCGGCCAGTGCTGTAGAATATGTTAATAAGTTGAGAATAGAAAATACTAAATAAGAATGTTTGAAATTATAGAATTGAGTAGCAAAAAGTAATACATCTCGGGAGTCTAACACAGCTGCTATGATTAGTTTGTATTGCGTTTTCGGCCAATGCTCTTTTTAATTTACTGGCGTGGGCGTACTGATGCTACAGAGGCCTGATGGACTGCCTCGGGGTAGGCGAAAGGGGAAAAAGAAAGTGGAAGAAGATCGGGAGTGGAAGGAAGTGATAGGAGGAGATAAAGGGAAGAAGAAAACAGAGAGGATCCGAAACAGCTGTTTCGGATCACACCAAAATCAACATACTAATTGCGGATTTAGTAAGGGTGATGAGGAACGTGTTCCGAATGTGCAACCCCAAAGAATTAGAGAGACAGATACAACACTTCATCCACCGTATGCAGTTCTCTGGCTACAATCAGAGAGATAAAAATCAGAGTATAGAGAGGAGCCACAACCAAATGGGAAAAAATGGTAAATAATGACACAAATGGGACCTGCCCCTTGTATAGGAGCACATTTTGGAATAAAACAGAAATAACTAGCAATAAGGTTAATAAAATAAACTCATGGTATGATAGCAATAAATACCAGATTGTAATGTTCATCAATATAACCCCTAGAGGTGAACTAGCTTACAAATTTAGAAGGGCCTTAGATAAACTTAAACTAAATATTAAGATGGTGGAAAGACCAGGTACTTCCATGAAACACGAATTAGTAATGCATACCCTTTTCAAAGCCCCCCCCCCCCTGTATAGATAAGATATGCATAATCTGTAAGCTAAGCCCCCATATTAACTGTAAAACTAGAAACATAGTATATAGCATAAGATGTACTGAGGGGCAATGTAGAAATAAAAATATAATGTACATGTGTGAGACAGCTCATAGCATAGGAGAACGATTAAATGAACACTGGCGAGAACTCCAAAATAGAAAAGACTCATCAATACTCCACCAACATGCTAAAATAGAACATATCTATATATTAATTTGAACAATGTCAGTATTCCGTGTGTCATAATTCTCTATTATCATTGGTTCATAGGTTTCAAACGACTCCGCCCACCTCAACAACGCCAAAGTTAAATTAATATGCATAATGCCAATGTGGGAGTGGAGAGTAAGAAACAGAGAGGCAAAGTGAACGCTGTAACTATTTCCATGTGGGCGTGTGTATGTACGTGCGCGTATGTTTATGTGTGTGTGCGTGCGTGCAGCGTTCCACAGAAAGTAAAAGTAATTCGACTTTATCAAACAGTGAACAACAGCGGCGACGACGTGAAGCCAGGAATGAAGAAAAACGGGCCGAACATCGCCATCGGAACGCCGAACCTCAGAGGCGAAGACGTGCCGCCATGAATGAAGAGGAGCTGGCTGAACAACGCCAACGAATCACCGGTGCCAAGCCACGACGGCATGCTGCGATGGGTGAAGACGAACTGGCCGAGCATCATCTATTATATTAATTATCTATATCTATATCTACCTATAATATAAAAAATTGGAACTTCTATCATCCTTTTGAGAAACGTGGAACAACCACGTCTATGCAATGATACACGTTTCACAGTCAGGCAGAAGATGAACCCTCTCCTAGAGGTCACTATTCTAGGTGGGAGCACTTAGAATTCCTCATATACTATGCAAATACGGTAAAACGAAGAATCTGGTATATCTGGAAGATTCTTTTCACTGTTTTTGTATCTCACAGACACCACGGATTCGCCTCATACTGTAACCAGACAAACATCCAATACAGTCATTTTCTCTTTTACCTTTCTTCTCATATCATCTGTTTACACGTGCGAACCTGGGTACGTCAGCTAGTAAGGGAAATTAGAGAACATAGAGATAAAAATAGAATCTACACACAGAAAAGACGCAATGCTTAGACAAATCACACAGGCAATAAACATAAATGCTCCAACCAAAATTAAATAGAAAACATGAATGGAATAGCAACATCACAACTTATAATTAAACACACACACATAGAACAAACAACTAACTAGTAACATGTAAATAAACAAATAAATAAACAAATAAATAAACAAATAAAAGCACAGGCATACACCCGGATGTAACACATGCGCAAACTAAAAAACACAACACACATAAATACAAGATGGCGTAGGACAGAACAAAGGAGAGGCACAAAACAAAGAAAACAATTCCCAGTCATTGAAGAGGTCACAGAATGTGTGACGAAAGAACTTTAACAATATATGAACAACCACCCGGTTGTGGAACCAACCAACCAACCGGAAATTTATAAAATTTATATTTATAAAATTTATAATAAATTGATCTGAAAGCACCTGGTGCGTGTTTTTCTTATTGGCAACATGACTCTCTCAAAGTATAACAATATATATATATATACTACCATAACTTAAACTTAATATAAACTCATATATGTACACATGAATAGTTTTTTTTAAACAATTCCTTAATTGTTAATTACACCGTGTAACATATCTTTTGTTCCCCGGTTCAAAGTGTAATTTCATGGTTTGTTATATTCCATTATTATAGTTAACTTTGCGTTTCATCCATAAGGGGTCGATAAAATAAAGTACCAGTAATGTACTGTGTAATTACTGGCCTTGTGCCTAAAAATAGAAACTATTATTATAAAAAACACTATTATTTAATCAGAAGTTTTGGTTTGTGGTCAGGAGTTTGATATTTCGAAATTTTCATATTTTTCAAGAAAAAACACATTTTTTTTTAATTTATCAGTTTATATGATTAAATCAACAAAGTATATATTTACTTTATTACACAAGCTTATCAAAAGCAAACAAGTAAAAACAAATAACACTTATAAATCAACTTATACACGTCAGAAATGACTGGATTTCCTGGATTTGCGGTTGTAGTTCAGGTCGCATTCCCGCACTAGCCCCCAGATATAGTCCCCCGTCATTTTTTCATTGTAGTGGCGATGGTACCTCCGCTCTATCTCTTCCACATCTTAGTGGAATCGTTTTCCTTGTTCTTCTGAGTAGGCACCCATATTGTCCTTGAATTTTTCCAGGTGAGCGTCCAGCATATTGACTTTAAGCGACATCCTGCATCCCATGAGGCCAAAAGCCTTTATCAGATCCTGCACCAGTTGCTGGTAGTTTTCAGCTCTGTAGTTACCCTGGAAGTCCTTAACAACTGCCTTGAAACAGTTCCATGCTGTTCTCTCAATCCTATTGAGCTTATTGGAGAACTCGGTAGAATCAAACACCTTCTTTATCTGAGGTCCAACAAAAATTCCACCTTTGAATTTAGCCTCAGATAACTTGGGGAAGAACTCAAGAAGGTACTTAAAAGCGGCTGATTCTTGGTTGAGAGCCTTCACAAACTGCTTCATCAACCCCAACTTAATGTGCAGTGGCAGCATGAGCACAATCCTGGGATCAACCAGTGGCTCCCACATGACGTTCCGCGTCCCAACTACAAATTATGTTCGTTGCTCCCAGTTATTTCTTTTGTAGTGGTCAGAGGTGGCTTTGCTGTCTCAAAGGCAGAGGAAGCATTGGAATTTGATAAAGCCTCCTTGAAGTCCAAGCAGGAAAGCCACCATCTTGAAGTCTCAAATGATTTTCCAATTGTACTGGTTGTATTTCAGAGCTTCCAAGAGGACTTTCACACTGCAGTAATCTTCCTTCAGGCAGACTGAAGCTAGGGGCAGTGTCGGCAACTAGTTTCCATTGTGGAGGAGGACAGCCTTCAAACTTGTCGTGGAGCTGTCTATAAATAGCCGCCACTCCTTGAGCACAAACGGCACCCCAATAACGTCAAACAGTCCAGACACGTCATAGCAGAAGCAGAGGCCATCGCTAAGAATGAAAAAGCCTGAGAAAGGTTCGTGTCGACTTCTCTGACTTGTCACCTGCACTTCCTCCTTGACCAAGTTCCACTGCTTCATCCTGAAGATGAATTCTTAAAACACAACTTACCCTTTATTCAGGGTGCGAAAATCCAGTATCAATAAATCTCTTTAATCTACTTTTTAACAATTGTATACTTTATTGCACTTTTATAATTTTCTTTAGGTATTACTCTTTATTTTTTAAGTTTAATTTGACCTGAAACATATATTAAAAAATCATTTAACATAAGCAAATTAAACTTACATACAACGTAAAATCCAGCATACAAATAATTCTAGTGAATAGCTTAGAATTTTTACAAACCCAAACTTTTAACTGTTAGCACTTTTTTTATTTATTTGGGACCTAAGTAACACAAAGAAAGTGATTACAAGCCAGGAACAGAGAAACATTTTTTTTTTTGTTACACGGTGTTAATTACTTACAAATAAGAGAGAGAGAATGGTACGTGAGGGCTTAGGGAAAAGAGCAAAATATAGAAAGGACAGAAATAGTAAAACAGATGAGACTAGTATTGATTGTAGTCCAACGTAAAGAAAAATGACACTGAGGCGCAGAAAATGTAGTAAAGGATATTTGAAAAATAATGTTTTTTTTATATAGGCACAAGGCCATCAATTTTTGGGGAGAGGAAAATTGATTAAATCGACCCTAGTGCGTGACTGGTACTTTATTTTATCGTCCCCGTTAGGATGAAAGACAAAGTTAACCTCGGTGGGATTTGAACTCAGATCATAAAGGGCCGTAACTCTATACTGCACAGCATGGCGCCCGACCAGGCTATTTGAAAAATAATAAAAATCCCATTGCTGGTTGTAAATCTGTAGTGATCCTGTCTTTATTTCTTGTATTCCTGAAGAAGGGCGCATCGAACTTTCTCTTTTTTCCATATAAGCGTGAAACTAATAAGACTTTTTGTATATGATATCCTTTACAATAGGTGTATCGATATACTCTACAATTATTTCGGGCCAACATTTTATTTTAATATTAAAAAGTTATATTATATGAGGGCTACGTTTCCTCTTTAAATACGAGGTCGTGATTTAAGGAAATATATTGATGTCGAATGTTTTAGAAACATTTCTTTCATTTGTCGAGCTGCTTGGATGTTTTAAAATTTTAAATACTGGAATCCAAACGCAGCAATCGCTGAACACAATTATGGCTTTAGAAAGTCGGGTAGCCAGTAATTACTATGAAAATTCAAACCCCGTGTTGCCCGAATTCTGGCCAGAATTCAAGCGACATGGAATTCCATTCTCTCAATTAGCTACTGGTCAATTTGTGTTTCGATTCCATTTATTTTAATTCATTCATTTTTTAATTAGAAGATACGTGTTTTATTTGAATGCACAGATGATCTTCAAAGGTTCGATTGCATCATTCCAAATGTCTTTTCACATAGCAAACTCAGCAAACCAAATTACAATTTGAGTATAATGTATCTTAGTTGCGTTCTCAGGAAAGCAAACTACGTTCGAGAAAGAAGCACTGCCACTCTTAAGAATATTTCTTTCTGGTCTATATACCAAGGCTTCATTTCAAAGAAATGATAATGAAGAAAATAAGTTTAAGTGTTCAAGATTAACCTTCTGAATTTCCGATATAATAAAAATAGTTGCAGGACTCTATTTATTAATAAGTAAATATTTCATCTCCTCTTCATCTTATGTTGGGTACTGTACTTTTCTTTCTGAACAGTTCATAGACCAACACCTTCACTAGCACAATGTATTGCCCTGGTTATATGTGATTAAAGTTAAATTGAACCTGGTTAATAATTTCTAGTCTAGGTTTCTAATGTTGTCATATATGTAGAGCATAATGTGTGACATCAAATAGTGTGAGGTTATCTATAATTATTATATGCTTGGAGGGTTTTCTGTAAGTTCTGAGAACAAATCCTGTCACCTGTTATCAGAAAATTGATAACAATTCTGCAAATATTTGCAACCGGCAGATGGGAAAAACAATGGAAATATAGCCTGGATTACAGATTTCTTTCATTATACGTATCTGAATAGGTATGTGGATGCGTGTATACTCGTGTCAGGAAATTAATGAGAAATAACAGATAGTATTGATAAACAAATAAAAAACAATACGTGATGATGTTGGGGTGTCTGGATCGCTGTTAAATTTGACATAATTCCCTGAAAGCATATTTCATCTAAAAGCGAAAGAAATTAACATATTTGAATTTAACTACAAATATACACAGGAGATATTATTTATAGCTTATCAAACAAACAGGGGCGTTTGGGATTTCTATATTTAAACTGTCTTCTCATATTGGACACCATTAAAGAATTTGCTATTAGTTAATGACGTATGTATTGCACACAAGAGGATTTATGAACATATTAATCCATTCAAATCGATAATTGTAATTAATTATCTTAACGTATTAAGATTGAGGCATATGAATATGTATAAAATCTAATGAAATTCCTGTCGTAATGTGTTTGTATATCTACGGTTTATGGTATTTCTAATCGCTGTTGTTTCTCCTCGAAGTCATTTTGTTTTAAGTGCCTTAAGGATATTCTTTAAGGATATTCCTCATTTTTATGTATGTGGTTAAAAAACAATCGAGCACCAGAGATTCTCAGAGCATCAGATCCCATTATTCCTCTTCCACTCCTATGTACTCCAGTCTACGCCACTATAATTAATTGCTACCTAGTAATGATTTTA
>OZ024743.1:116035125-116042625 GCA_964016885.1 Eledone cirrhosa
GCACTCGGACGATGGACGTCACTAGTGCGTCGGCCGCGTGTGCGCCGGCAGCTTCCGGGATGTTATTGATGACTCTTCATGACTGCCTGAGGCGGGGCGATAGCCACGAGATTATCGTCCAAGTAGATTAGGTTACGGTCCCTGTTCTGCAGGGCAGTGCCACTGCTGCAGGGATTCCGTGTCCTGCCGGGTGAGTTTGACGGAAGAGAGGTGGAAGAAACTGTTACAGTTGAAGAAGTTCCATCTTTTCTTGCTCCTGTTGCGCGTGGCTGACGAGTGGCACTGATCAACCTTCCGTGGGATGGAAGGCTATGGAGAGGCGGACATTTAATTCAGGTGTGTTGGAGGTGGAGGCGGATAATTGAAAATGGCGAGAGTGTGGGGTGGTTGGTAGGTTTGTAGGGGCATGTGTTGAGGGAGAAGTAGTAAGTGAGTGATGTGGGATGAATGGGAGGATTGGAGTGTGTGAGGGGGTAGAGGGGGATAACAATGTGTATGTGGGTAAGACATGCTCATATACTAGTTGAATTCGAAAACCGGGAGAGAAGGCACTTAACGCGTATATCAACATCATTTCTTATATCTGTTCTTCCCTATAAATCTCGTAGAGAAAACGTTCTTTGCAATTTGAATGTATACCTGTACAGAAATCGGTTAAAAAGGAATCATTATTAATTATTTCACAAATTCTGATTAATGGCCCGGCAAGGAACATAATTAACAGCTTGGCTTCAATATTCATTGAGATATGCTTCCATGAATTTGCAGATGCGGCAAGTTTTCCTCTAAAATATTTGCTGATCTCATTTAACAAACTTGCATTCACGCACACACGCACGTGTACACACACAATTAACAAAAACAGCAACATCATCAAAAGTTCAAAAGCTCATCGTTATATAGTAGCAATAACAATAACCCTAGAACAAGAAAAGCAAAGTTAAAAAACGGAACAAAGATCAACAAAAATAATAAAATGACATACAAAACGGATCGGCGTACAATAACAATAAGAAATAAGACAGAAAGAGGGAAAAAAAACGGAACAGCGTAGAACCACTTACACACTAAACGACGTTTGAGCGAATATCTATAGATACATAACACTATAAGCACAACATAAAATTGCAATAGTGGCTTCTCTTAAAAGATAAATGCATTGCATTTGATCTTGGGACTGCTCAATAATTACTTTATTCGAGATAAAACAATTACAGGCATCTTTATCAAACTACCCCCAAGAGACAAAACATCATGACTGTCAACATCTACTACTAATACTACATCTCCAATTACTGATGAAGCAGTGAGATATTCTTGTTAATATACTTCAAGAAACGAACTATTGTTGCCATCCTTTTTGCTACCACTACCTCTTCAACCAACGATGAAACAGTCCATTCCACAAAGAATTCAACAACTATTGTCAAACTGCTTTGTAACGATATTTTCAATGGACGCATACAATGTTGGAATAATTCAACCATTGAACTGTCGAACTATTTGATCTGGAAAGCACAGCACAGCAAAGGGAATTCAAAGAGAATTTAAAGTTTCACTCCCATTTTTTTTTCAACGACAGACTTACAGATTTCCAGGATTCAAAGACTCATTTTTATTTATTTGTTTATTTATTCATTCACTCATTCATTTATACACCTCTTTACGTTCTGAGTTGAAATCCCACCGAGGTTGGCTTTGCCTTTCATCCTTACGGGCTCGATGGGATGGGGTACCAGTGACGTACTGGGGTCGATTTGTTCAACTTACTTCTACCCCAGGACTGCCTAATTCAGAAACCATTATTTGCAACTTAAACTCTTAACACATAATACAGCATATAATATACACATATTAAATGCCTTCTCTTCCGGTTTTCAAATCCAACTTGTAATTGATATCTTATCTGTATATTTTACAGATTCATTCTGATGTCTATGTATTAGAGACAAATAACCTTTTAAATAATATTAACAACTCCTTCATTGTAACCTTTAAATTATACGGGTTTTTTGGCTGCTATTTCAAGCGACACTATAAGCCCATAAGATTGACTTAATATATAGAGAGAGATTTGATCATTTAGTATGTCAAGAAAGACACGTGTTGGAAAACATGATAGCTTCGACAACGTAATGGTGTGTATACTTTATGATCAATACTCCTCTTTTTTCAAAGAATATTACCCTGATCATCCCTTACAGTATTGGTTGATCCCGATTTTTAAACCAAGACGGAGACGTTTATATGAGTGAGACTTTCTTATTTTAGTCTGTCTGAATTATACTCCCCTAAATAGTGTTTTTTTATGGGGGCATTATTTTAATATGTAAAATATGTATATTTATCCATTCATTGAAATGTATTTTTATATATGTTTATATCCATTCATTGAGATGTTTAAGTATTAGAGACAACTAACATTTTAAATAATATCAATAACTCCTTCATTGTAGAGTTGATTTAGACTGGTTTTGGTTGCGATTTCCCGCCTCATTATACGGCTGTTGCATTGTCATAATATATGTAGAGAGATTTGTATATTTTAGTCTGTCTGACATATACACAGCTAACTAGAATTTTTGGGGGCATATTTTATATATATATATATATATATATATATATATATATATATATATATATATATATATATATATATATATATATATATAACAGTAGAACACTAGAACCCTTGTGGGTTATATCCGTAGTAGTAGAGTACTCAGTTCATGGGACGAGTTAGGTAGAGATAGTTCCATAACAGTCAATTCACCATTTCCGAGAATAATTGTTTCACCTTAGTCGGATCATCAACTCGGTTGAAATGAGATTGTACGGAAAGGAAAAACAATTGTACGAACACGCATGTGCAGACGACGTCCCATCGCAAAGGGGAGGTAACCCAAGTTTAATCAGTAAAGGGAGTCAACTGTTGAAAATCAGAACAATGTTATTCAGTCTAGAATATAATAGATTATTCATGTCAGTCAGTTTGGAGCTTTGTAATTACGTAATAGGTGTTTCCGAACTTGCGGACAGCGCGAGAAAAGCTCATTTTTCGAATTTAGACAAACACTATTACAGCACCTTAGGATATTATTTCTGTTTTCAATGCACAGCCCACAAGACGGATTCCCATTTCCGTATGGCTTAGACTTAGTAATAACTTTCCATTGAATGGAGTAATCCACGCCTGCGTGCTTGAGGGATCATATGTGACTCGCGAGCTTCTTGGACGATCATTTAACCAGGTATCTGAATATCGACAGATGATTCAGGAAGCGTTCTTTAAAGCGGCCCTCCACCAACATAGCATTTGACCTCTTGTTCTTGATCTGGTCGGTTAGAAGTGACCACAGCTTCGTAAATAACAGTGGGTGTGTTACATTGTTGTTGAAGGGGACAATCTTCAAGCATTCGGCAAGAGCATTCTGGTGGAGTTCTGCATTTGGGGTTGTTGGTGATATGGGCCTTCATATTCTTAGCACAGGAGTATCCTAGTTTCATATTATTTCTGTTAAAGATGGAGCGGTATCTATGACCTATGGGGAAGTTGTTTCTATCTAAGAGAGCTTTTACATACACTAGTTTTAACGTTGAGTGAGAAGCGGGGCACCAAATGTTTGTTTCTATTAACACGATTTCTTTTTCTATTGTTGTTGGCGTTAGTAGGGGTGTAAGCAATTGGTTGTGTGAAGCCGCTGTTAGCTAACGCCACTGTTACCAGGCTGTTTCATTGATCAAACAACAGAAAGGCATGCCATCAGAACTAATGATTTTCCAACACACACTCACACTCTTGCACACCCACATACACACACAGACACACACATATAGAATATATCGATAGATTTTACTTAAAACACCATTTAATATACATATTAAATTGCATTCAATATATTTGTTAACAAGAAATGTGAGATCATCCAAATACGTTTTAATCTTTAGTTTAAATTTTACTGTTCACGTACTCACTCGATATACACGTGTTACTACCAAAGATATAAGTATAAGTAAAAGATAGATTGATTTGCATATAAAAGGAAATCTTAACAGGTAATATGAGAGTAAATTGAAAGTGCCTTAACCCGGCTTTATTTCAATGCTATATTTGCTAAACAATGTGCCTGTAGATTTTAGCCAGAATTCATTCGTAAAAGATTTTCGAAAGTTCGCTGTGTACAATGACTATGAGTCCGTGTACAAACTCATTGTCTATAAATGGCACACATTTTCGGATGTTTATTAAGAAGAGTGTAGGCTAAAATATACAGATTATGTTATACAGGATATCATTGAAAAAGCAGAGTTAACGGATTATCAACTCATTATCAAATTAGCTGTAATATCGACCAATCAGCTACTCTGATGTCAGTCCTTCAGTCGGAATAATTTCTATCTATCAACCAGACTAGTTAAAACATGCCCACGTGGATAATGATAGCGGGAATTCCGTAGCTAATAGAATTCAAACATGGGATAAAATCTAATCCGGCTATTGGTACCTTTTTATCGTAGCGTTTTACATCTTTGTATAGTTTCCTACACTATAGTTATGGCTATATATATACAATATAATGATAACCGTGATGGCGGAATAGTGGCTGTTTTGATATTCCACACACTGCGTTCGAAAATCGATTAAACGTATTTAGCATTTTTACAATCTACAGGGAAATACGTGTATTTGGCCTGTTTACATGTCTATATGCTAGAATTCTGTAAATTTATATTAATATTTACACAGTTTCGGTTTCTTCTTATCTAACCTATATATATGCACATGCTATTTAACGTATATATGAACGGCTTGACGCACAACTGAATACTTCTTGTGTAGCCTATGCAATTGTTAGAGCATTTACATTTAGAAATTTTAATTTTGCACTACAGTTTACATATCACATTTAACATAAGTAAGTTATTCTTGGGTTTATATGCTTTAGGTTTGTTATTGATGATAAATTTAGGATTTGTGTGGTATAATATTAGTTAATTAATCCCAGCTGAAATACGTGCTTACTATATGTGAATGATATTCTAGAACAGATGTTCTATGAACGCATACACACACATAAAAAAAATACTCACACACATAGATACATACATACATACATACATACATATATACATATATATATACATACATATATACATATGTATGTACATATATACGCACAAACAAACATACATACATACATACATACATACATACATACATACATACATACATACATACATACATACATACATACATACATACACATACATGTATACAAGGTGAAGTATTAGTATTTAGAACGTTGGCGAGAATGCTAAATGGTAGTCTATCAGGGTCTCTGTGTTCTCATCTCAAACTCCATAGAAGGGGTCAACCTTGCGTTTCATCGCGCCAAGATTGATATTTAATGCACCTGTCAAGCACCAGGCGTTCATCTTCCTCTATATATCTTTCTCATGCCCTCTTTTCTCCCTTCTCTCTCCTTCTCTTTCTCTCTCTATCTCTTTCACTCTCTCTCTCCCTCTTTCTCTCTCTTTCTTTCTCTCTTTTTTTATCTGAAAGAAACCGATTGTGTTCCAACCTGCAGAAATATGATTTCCACCAAAATTAAATGCCCAAATCATACCGTATTTCTCTACAGTGTTCCCTCAATTTCATCAGTAGATAAGGGTCAAGAAGATGAAAGAACAGAAAACAAAATATTTCAGATTTACGGGATGAAATCACAGAGAATTTTTGAAAAATATTCTCGGTAATAATTTCTAAAGGCTACAAAATCATTTCTGGTAAAAGGGGAATTCTGTAGAAACATTGGTTTTCAAATTTATTTCGTCGGTGATCACACATATAGATTTTACAAACATTGTCCAGCGTCATGATTTTAATTTTAGATAAGTCTTTAATTAAAATATGTTTTAGAGAAAAAATATTATACATGGACCGCAAATGGTGTAGCTGAAACGAATACATTAGTTCGGCGACTGAGAATTAAATTCTTTACCCACACGAAATTGTCTCACCATGAATCGCATTAGTGTGTGCTCTGCTTTCTTTTAGATTAGTATCTTAACGGTACTGGCTTAATTAAAGCATTGGGTTAGTGGAACAGTTTTCGGTCCTATCCGATGACTTGGTTTCAGTAATATATATATATATATATATATATAAAGTTTCTGAATTTGTTTAGCAAGATTATTTATCTAAAAACGTGTGTTGAAACCGATATTGTTATACTTTGGGGTCATGTTGCCAATAAGAAACACACGGACCAGTTGCTTTCACTTTAATTTATTATAAATTTTACAAATTTTATAAATATAAACTTTATACATTTTATAAATTTCCGGTTGGTTGGTTGGTTGGTTCCACAACCGGATGGTTGTTCATATATTGTCAAAGTTATTTCGCCACACATTCTGTGACCTCTTCAGTGTCTGGGATTTCTTTCTTTGTTTTGTGCCTCTCCTTTGTTCTGTCCTACGCCATCATGTTTTTGTGTGTGTTGTGTGCTTATTTTGCGCATGTGTTACATCCGGGTGTCTGTGTGTGCTCTTATTTTTACACAGACACTCGGATGTAACACATGCGCAAACTAAGCACACAACACACACAAAAACAAGATGGCGTAGGACAGAACAAAGGAGAATCCCCATTCATTGAGGAGGTCACAGAATGTGTGACGAAATAACTTTGACAAAATATGAACAACCATCCAGCTGTGGAACCAACCAACCAACTGGAAATTTATAAAATGTATATTTATAAAATATATAAAGTGAAAGCTTCTGGTGCGTGTGTTTCTTATTGGCAACATGACCCTCCCAAAGTATAACAATATGTATATATATATATATATATATATATATATATATATACGTTATTCCGGGTTGAATCGGAGGTAACCACAGTAAGTAAGGTACTCAATACATTGCAGAGTATAAAAGTTTTAATATAGATGAGATTCTACAGGACTAGAACTGTTTCATTCTTTAAAAATCATCAGGAATCAGATTCCTGATGATTTCTAAAGAATGAACAGTTCTAGTGCTGTAGAATCTCATCTATATTAAAACTTATATATATATATATATATATATATATATATATATATATATATATATATATATATATAAATAAATTAATTAATAAAAAAAAAAATATATATATATATATATATATAATTAAAATAACAGAGTAACGTTTAAGCAAAGAATCGGTGCTTTCACCTTAACGGGATCTTCTGAAACTACCAAAGTCAATCTGTGAACGCGGAAGTGAATATTTCAAAAAACATTGCAACCGGAGGAAGACAGGAAGACGATACTTTGGTTCGTCTTGGATTTTAGTCTTCAAATTTATTATTATTTATATATATATATATATATATATATATATATATATATATATATATATATATATATATATATATATATATATATATATATATATATATATATATATATATATATATATATAACGAAGGAAATGTGGTAATGAAC
>OZ024743.1:116045125-116062625 GCA_964016885.1 Eledone cirrhosa
TTATTTTGGAATGGAAGGTAAAGCGTGATTGTTATGTGGAGATGGCATCTTCAGGTAGGAGAAGCTGTCAAAATCAAAACTATTTAGAGTAATACTCAGAGAAAACAGCCAACTAAGTTTGGTACAAAGCCAGATTTAAGTGAATGGAATAGAACGATTCAAGTAAGACATGAAATTAATGTGTTTAACAACCAATGTTATCAGATTTTTGCAAGAAACACGATTTAAAGGTAAATAAATAAATGATATAGATGACAGTGGTTCATATGTAAATATTTAAAGATGAGATTAATAGACACAGCATATTCGAACATCAACAGATCAGAAGATTGTTGAATAAACATGAGAAAGCCGTAAAATAGTTTTCTACTTCTTCTATAAAAAGAATAAATATACATTACTAACTATGTAATGAGCCAAACATCACATCAAACAACTCCATTCTGAAAATATAGAAATCCATAAACACATACATACATACAATCATGCATACACACATAGATACATAATACATACACAATACATATATACATACATGGTGGTGGCTGCCAACTCGTTTTCGAGTACGGCCACTACTTTATATCCATGTAGGAGAACCCCTACCGATGCGCTGAACGAGTGTGACTTTTTAGTCCAGCCAGCGACTTGAAAACTCTGGTACAAACACTACACTTGTGACCATTATTGACACATAGTGCAGGGCCCATGGTACCATGTGACGACAAGTGCAGAGAGATCTCCAGATATAAAGCAATGCCTGTGCTGTGAAGCTTTTATAGTGAGCAAAGGCACTGCACAAAGCCAGTCCCACTCTCTTAACCAAGATGATATTTACCAAAAAGAAGAACAAGGTAACATCATTGAATACCATCAGGGTTGCAGGTGTTATATCAGAGTTTTCCTTCTCCTAGAATTCTGCCTTGACAAAGGCTAAGGGGTCATCTCTCCCGGTGATTTTGGATGGCCATTGACTCTTAAGAGCTCCTTTGCCCTTTGACAGGTTTTGTTTTTAGTCCTGCAGGATGTCCAAAGTCACCCTCCTCACCAAGAAACCTTGGTGGGGTTGCCATTTTAGTCGCCAACGACCCGACCATGAGACAGCTTGTACTGGGATGCATGTTACCAGTAGCACCAACTGGTGACTCGACATAATACATACATACATACACACATACATACATACATATGTATTAAATTGTGGTTTCGTATTACGGAAGACTAAACCTTCGATATGTAAACATAAAGGACCGAACACACGATTGTATTTTCGCCAAAATTATTTCTTTCCGTTTCTTTTTCTCATGTTCTATCTTATAAACTATTTACCATTATTAATATTCGTACTTCCCAAATGATTTATGTTGTTAATGTTGTAAGCCTGTTATTGATATAGCAAACGTGTCATTTTAAAGGGATTACAATAACACCAAGTTTCTGAGAATTATATATATTGACATTTCTATTCAGGTCATCTATTGACATTTCTATATAGGTGTACTATAAGAGATTTCCCCATTTATATATATTATAGCATTTAGTTTTTGTTTCCTATTAAGCATACAATGCTACATTATCATCCAGCTTCAATTTAATCTCTAGTATTTACTTACTGATTGAGTCCTTTCAATATTTCCCCCTCGTGTTAGTTTCTCTCATCATTATCTAACTCCGTTATACCTAAGTATTTTAAGCAGTTTGTATATATCCGAATTAGTGTTTCTTTATGTCTCAATAATGGTATTCTATTATTTTCCAGTGGATTACTTATTTCATTTTATAATCGCTGTGCTTTAAATCCAAAAATGTCGTGTCATAAAATCTCTGTACAATTTACTAATTATCTTTAGTGAATAGTCCAATATCGTATTTAAATAGGTGACTTGCGTAATGCCGCCTTGCTTTAATCATATATAGATCGTTTACCAATCTTTGTTAAGAGTTAGATGCATTATCGATAACAAAGAGCAAAGTGGAGATGGCATCACGCTGATAATGTTCTCTATTGATCTTAATTCTTCCTATTCTTAACAAATGCTTAATTTTGTTTCCTATTTACTCACACACATCATAGTCTGATATCTTATATTCTTTCATGTTCCTATCATTTACAAATATAGAGGTCACAAATCAAAGAGAATTAAATAATCTTTCAATGACGTTGAGACATTTGAATATTACTTCATGCAATTCTCTAATATTAATTTATTTCTAAATAATTGGTCGTAAGTATCTTTACTGCGCTTTTAACATCTTTTCAGCTCTATTGGTAATTAGCGTGGTTAAAAATATATCAGTATATATTATTGGCTGTTATAATCATTTGACACGTCCTAGTCTATGCATGCTTACATATATTTATATATATATATGTATGCTTACATATATATATATATATATATATATATATATATATATATATATATATATATCAATGGTATGCATATATATATATATATATATATATATATATATATATATATATATATATATATAACTGTTTCTACTTTTGGCACCAGGCCAGCAATTATGCCAGTGTATTACTGGTACTTTATTTTATCGATCCCGTAAGGATGAAAGGCTACGTTAACCTCAGCGGGATTTGGCAATGAATTAGTCTTGCGAGGTTTTTGATATGAAATCGTGTGTCGAAACAAATATTGTTATACTTGGGGAGGGTCATATTTGTGTAATAATATTGCCGGAATTAATAACAGAACACACTCACTGTTTGGTTGGTTTTCCCTTCTGTGTCTTTTATATCGGTTAATTTAATTTATTCGGTCCTCGATGTTACCATTGACTGACCAACGGTCAAAAATAGAGATATAATGTAGACACAAACACATATATATAGTCAAACAAAGTTCTTTCGTTGCACATCGTCAGTGGTGCTATTATGTTTCCTCCTGTTGTATTGTATGCCTACGCCATCTTTATTTAGTCTGTTTATTTTTGTTTTGTCTTCTCTGCGTATGCGTTTGTGTGTGTATAGTGTTTGATGTGTGTTCGTGTTTGGGTGACTGTGTATTGGTTATTGTATTCTATCTTAGTTTACTAGTGTGTGTTTATATGTGTTTGTTGTTATTGTGCTTGTGTATGTATTTATTTATTTATTCATACTTCTCTTAGATCAGTATTGTTTGCTTGTGTGTTGTTGTTATTCCACTCATTTTTTCTGTTTAACATTGGCCTTCTAAGTTCTATTTCGCTGGCCTCTCCGATTTGCCTATCTGCTGGTTCATTTCTATGTTTAGATATTATTCTAATTTCTATGTTGTCTATGTTACCGTCGTGTTGTTGTCTGGCATGTTCGTATAGTACTGACCCGTTTTTTCGTCCTTTTAGTTCCCCCCAGTGGTGGTCTATCCTTTCACCTATGCTACGAGCTGTCTCGCCTATGTATGTTGTTGTCATGTTTCTGCAAGTACCCTCTGTACATCTTATGCTATAGACTACGTATCTACTTTTACAGTTTATCCGGGGGTTTACCTTACATATGATACATTTCTTATTAGTACAGTGGGTTTTCTTGAAAGGGTAGGTTTTGCTGATCAGGGACTTTATGGTGGTTCCTGGCTTTTCTACCACCTTAATCTTTAAGTGGGTCTTTCTCAGGGTCTTTCTACACTGGTTAGCTAATTTCCCTCCAGGGGTAGCGTCCCAAAACATGACAATCTGGTATCTCTGGTTGTCGTGCCATGAGGTGGCTTTCCCTACCTTATGTCTAGTCCTATCTAAGCTATTCCATGATTTGCTCTTGTATAATTGAAAAATTCCTTTCATGTGCAGTTCTATGAGGGTCTTATACTTCTCCGTGGCGCCTTCGTATACTCTGATTTTGTCTCTCTGG
Source organism: Eledone cirrhosa (assembly GCA_964016885.1). Lineage (NCBI taxonomy): Eukaryota > Metazoa > Mollusca > Cephalopoda > Octopoda > Eledonidae > Eledone > Eledone cirrhosa. The sequence goes on from OZ024743.1 coordinate 116,048,976, forward strand.
TTGTAGCCAGAGAACTGCATGCGGTTGATGAAGTGTTGGAGGTGTCTTTCCATTTCTGTTGGGTCGCACATGTGGGACACGTTCTTCATCACTCGTACCAAGTCTGCGATCAGAATATTAAACTTAGCACTACTGGACATTGCTGAGTTTTTGAGTATCAGGTATTTGGAGGCCATGGCTTTAGCGTAGTGTGAGTGGAGAATTTGGGCTCTCTCGTCTATAGTGTTAATCCAGAGTTCCGTGTCTAATACAGGTAGTCTATTGTTAGGGTGTTTAGAAAGGTAGTCGATAGTTACAGTTATACTCTGGTGTATGGAAATAGCTATCTGCTGGATGCTTTCCATTGTGCTACGTTCTAAATCAAACTTGTTAGTACTCTTTTGTGGGATGTCATTATTACTATATTGATGTAGTCTATGTAAAGAGAGTACATGATGAGGTCTGTGGAGATCTCATCAAGGAGATCTTTGAGTCTCCTTTGCCACCATACCATGAAACGGTTGGCAACGTCACCAGCTATGCTGACGCCAATGGCTGCTCCCTCAGTTTAGGTGTAGATCTTCTCGTTGAATTTGAATATGTGGCCCTTTAGGGTAGTTTTGATACTAGTCCCTATTGCATATGCAACCATTTTTCTTACTTGATCATTGTTTTTTTGGGGGGGGTCCTTATAGCTTTGGTCCACCCAATCCACCTTCCATGGGAGTCTTTTTTGCCATTGAAGTTATGGTGGGGGGGTCTACCTCTTACGGGTCTACTGGGACAGAAACGTCTAAGGTCATGTCTGTCTAGGTAGTCAGTGTCACAGGTAAGTCTAAGTAGGAGGCCCAGTTCGTCTGTGTCGACGTCGCAGAACTCCACCTCACTCTCAATAATCATCTCCACACATTTTTCCACAGCAAAATCAATGTTAATGGATGGGTACAGTGATACCTCATCCATACTGCCTATTATGCAGTTGGATAGGTTTTTGTTTTTGTTGCACTCACTGATTCTGCTGAGGAGGTCCTCTGTACTGTCACATATATCTGGGGGACATCTCGATTATGGGGAGTATAACTATTGAGAGGACGTAGGAGATCCTGTAGTTGCTAGCTATATTTGCTCCGCATACAGGTCTTATTTGTTGTCCTGTTGTCGGGTCGTCGACTGTCTTATGGTCTTTGCGGAGCCCATACAAGGGTGGTATGCCATTGTTAGACACCTGGAAGTTGTTGGCTTTAGGATGTCGGTCCACATCATCATGTGAGCGTTGAGTATTTTCTCTCTACCATCATGTATTTGCTGTGCAATTTCGCTCGTGTTGGTGATGTGGGGTTGCATAGCATTGATGTAGTTCCACATGCTATCTATTGACATCCTACCAGACCTATCCGTGGGTAGACATACTACCTCACCATCCCTTGTGCGCTGCTTGAGGCTATCCAAGCCTTCAACAGGTTTCCTCCCAAGTTGTTTGACCTCTGGCCTGCTTTGTTTTTGTTGTGTCTATCATTAATGTTGCTACATGTATTATTTCTATTATTAGCACTGTGGTTGTTGTTGTTACTCATATTATTACCATTAGTACTATTGTGGTCGCGTCTGTTGTGTCTGTCGTTAATGTTTCTATTATTATTATTGTGGTTGTTGTTGTTGTTCTGTCTATCGTTAATATTATTGCCATTATTACTATTTCTCACTCTCCTGCTATTGTTATAGTTATCACTATTACTATTATATCTGTTATTTCTATACTCAGAGTTATTGTTTGTTTTACTACTATCGTTATTATTGCTGTTGTTGTCTGTATGGTTGTTGTTGTTGTTGTTTACTTTTGCATTCCAACGTATTTTTGTGAAACACTTTTCCAGCTCTGTTTTGCACTCGATAGGGTTAATCTTTTTGTAGATAGCCACAACGGACAACATACGGACAACAACAGCGTTGTATGTGGTAGTGAGTGACAGGCAAGTTTGATGTGACAGAGAAAAGTGGGAAGGAATGGAATGAAGGGTAGGCATTGTAGTGTGAATTGTCCAGCAACGAATAAACAGGCGCATGGTTAACGATATGACAATTAACCAATACGTGGAAAATCGTGAATTTCTCAAGTGACAGAGGTGATGCAATTACAGTAACTGATGCAAATAGAAGCGGCTATACATCATCCTAAATGTGAAGGTAGCTAAGGAGTTCTATATTTCACACACCAAATTTCGATAATAAATATTGATAAGTGCTCACCGTTTCTATTATCAGAAGGAAAATGTGGGCGTTGTCAAGTGTATAAAGGTATGTATGGACCTGTAATTCCGGAAGTAGTTTCAGGGGACCTTCTTCAAGTATAGCATATCTTGGGTAACTTTTATTTTATTAGAGCTAATTCCCTGTCCAGGTCGAAACAGTCGATTTCTTCCAACATTGACGTCAGTTGTATTTGAACTCTGAGCACAGAGGGCCGTGAGGTTACCCATACGTTTCTTGTATATAAACGTATTATATATGTTTTAATATATACTTCTGTCATGCTTAAACACTGCCTTTGTGTTTATTCCCATCCAATATATATATGTATATATATATATATATATATAGAAGTGGTTACACAACAGTTAGTTCACCATACCGAGAACAATTGTTTCACCTTAACGGATCCTCAGCTCGCAATGGACAAAGTTATGCGGAACAGGAAGTACAACCGTACGAACGCGCATGCGCAGAAACGGTCACTTCACTCAGGCAATACTAAATTGCGTGCGAGAGGTGTAAGGGAGATAACTGCAAACGACCTAAAGTGTCTAGTTGATAAGAAAATTAGGATGTTGTTGTAATTCAAGTCGGAGCTTTATATTTATGTAAGCAGTGTTTCCAGACGTGTGCAAGAGCAACACCCTACCAGGGTGATTTTGCCGTAAGCCCGAAGCTTGTCCCCTTCAACAGTAATGCGACACACACGCTGTAGTTTATGAGGCTGTGGTCACTTCCAACCGACCAAATCAACCACGGCGGTCAAATCCTATGTGGATATGGCGGAGGGTCGATTTAAGAAACGCTTCCTGAACCACCATTCGACTTTTAGGTAACCGGACAGACGTTCGTCCACGAAACACGCGAGCCACGTATAGTCACTCAAGGACTCAAGTATAGACTACTCCATTCAATGGAAAGCCATCACTATATCCAAGCAAACGCAAGGGGCAATCCGTCGTGTGAACTATGTATTGATGAAAGAATAAATATTCTAAAAAGATTACGCAATAGCGATTGCCTAAACTCAAAAAATGAATTCTTCACACGTTGTCCACACGTCTGGAAACACCACTTACATAACTACAAAGCTCCGGATTGCATTACAACAACATCCTAATGTTCTTATCAACTAGAAACTTTCGGACTTTCGCAGTTATATCCCTTACACCTCTCGCACGCAATTTACTATTGCCTGAGTGAAGTGACCGTTTATGGGCATGCGTGTTCGTACGGTTGTCCTTCCTGTTCCGTATAACCATGTCCATTACGAGCTGAGGATCCGCTAAGGTGAAACAATTGTTCTCGGTATGGTAAATTCACTGTTGTGTAACCACTTCTACCTAACTCGTCCCATGGACGGAGTGCCCTACCACTACGGATATTACCTTCCAGTGTTCTACCACTATATATATATATATATATATATATATATATATATATATATATATATATATATATATTGCAACCATACAACAACTATATATATATATATATATACATACATATATATATATATATATATGCATATATATATATATATATATATATATATATATATATATATATATATATATATATATATATATATATATATATATATATATATATATACATACATATATATATATATATATATATATATATATATATATATATATATATATATATATATATACTTACTGAATGATATACTCATATCTGTTCATATGCAGTACAGGATTTACTATGATGCATATATGTGCATATAAATATATACATTTATAATATAAACATGTAAACGTGTACATTTACATATTTCGCAGTAGACGGAACGGTTATTGAATCTTTTTCTGATCCCATCCGTTGGTATCAGTGTCATTAATCATCTGTGGATAAATTGCAAATATTCACCTTATAAAGTCTACCAAATATTGTAGTAGGAGAAACACAATGTTGTTGATTGCAACTATATGTAGCAAGTGTCAGTAGATATTAATTTTTTCAGTAATCAGCCCTCTTATATAAAGCATAACATTAACCAAAGGAATATATATATATATATATATATATATATATATATATATATATATATATATATATATATATATATATATATAGAGAGAGAGAGAGAGAGAAATACATATATATAAAGAGAGATAGATAGACAGATACATATATATATATATATATGCATGAAGAGTGTAGCATCTTCACAGACGAGTGCCATCCCTTATTGATTCTTCATTGTTACCCCATCTGCGTCCATGACTTCGTAAATTACTCAGTAGGACATCTGTAGATCTGCATGGTTTACGACACAGGTGACAGAAGAGAGTTGTGCTTTCTACAGGACTGGTGAGGACATAGTCTTTATATACTACCGTGTGTTTTTTAGTACAGAACAATTCTACACACTATGTTGTATCACACGCACGTTGTTTCACCAGGTCTTTGTTGAGTGGTGTTGCGGGTGGTTTTCCTTTCAACGACATCAGGTGATTAACATAACGACCCTTTGTGAGTACTACATGTGACAGAAAGTGCATGTCCAACTACTGATGACTTCATCAAGACTGTGAGCAAAGTCTTTCCTGAGCTGACCCTTCATTTTTTTTATATTCTGCAACTGCCCTTTATGCACTGTCTCCACTCAGCTCTCTTTAGAGCTATCTCCTCCCAGTTGTCTACAGCAAATGTCGGCTCTTTGAGGTTCTTCCTGATGCTGTACTTCAAACTTATTTTCGGTTTGTGTTGAGGTTTTTTTTCAAGATGGAGCTCATAGTCAAACAGTTGCTTCGGTATCCTACTTTCTTTCATGCGGACGTTATGTCCTGTCCAGCCCATTTAAAAAGATGTCACTTCGGACTCAATGCTTGGACATTCTGCTTTGATAAGGACATGGTTTACCGGAGCCCTGTCTTGCCACTTGATGTTGAATATGCGCCTTAAAAATGTATGCAGAAAACGCTCAAGAAATTTGATCTGTTTGTGGAATAGCTTCCACGTTTTGGTGGAGTATAAAAGAGCAGACAAAACACATGATCTATAAACACACACCTTGATATTGTTGGTAATGTTGCGACTTGCCAAAACTCTCTTTTCCAATTTTCCGAAGGCAACAGAGGCCTGCAGATGTATTTCAGCATCTAAGGAGGCATCATTTGAGAGTGTGTTCTCAGGCAGACAAATTTATCTACTATTCTAAACCTGATCCTATCAACCATGATATGGGGTTCAGTATATGGTTCTCCAGGAGCAGAAGTAAACATTACTTTGTTCTTTTTAAGGCTGTTTGTAAGTCCAACTCTTGTACACGAGGTTGGGAAACGGTCCATAATGTGTTTCCTTCAGTGTGAGCTAGCAAGTCAGATTTGTCTGCGTAAAGAAGGTCTCTTCAAAGCTTGAAAGGTATTTGTCTTGGCATATCAACACATAAAAATAAACCAAGCAGGGAATCTGACAGATATTTAGATTCTGCCTGCTGATGAAATCCCATCTGATATTATGAGAGCAGAGAAACATATGTGAGGTATCATTGTTCGATTCAACATTTAATCACGTGTTGGCAGTTTGCCACTGGGAACATTTGCATTATAACACTTTCATAAACATTGATGTTAAATCAAAAGAAAAAAGACAAAATATTTCGCATTTATTAAAAGAAACCATAAATAATTTTAGCAGGATAATCTACGTTATCATTTCTTAAGGCTACAAATTCATTTCTGTGAACAAGGGAATACAGCAGAATCTGTAATTCTGAAATTTGTTTTGCAACTGAACAAATACATATATTTTACGGACATACCTCCACCGCTCTGATTTTAATTTTACATAAGACATTAAATAAATAAAATGTTATAGATAAACATTTAATCATATATATATATATATATATATATATATATATATGTATATATATATATATATATATTTTTCTCGATCGACTTTCGTCAAATCGGACCGAGGAAACAATGTTTCCGTCGGTCTTTCCAGTTGCTAATATTATCTATCGGTCGCAACTCCAGGTAGAAGGAACAACGTGAAATAAAGTGTCTTGCTCAAGGACATAACGCATCACCTGGTCCACGAATCGAACTCACAACTTCAAGATTGTGAATCCAATTCTCTAACCACTCAGCCACACGCCTTCACCATATATATATATATATATATATATATATATATATATATATATATATATATATATATATATATATATATATATATATATATATATATATATATATATATATATATATATATATATATATATATATATATATATATATATATATATATATATATATATATATATATGTATATATATATATATATATATATATATATATGTATGTATATATATATATATATATATAAGTTGAAAAAAAATGAAAACGAAATTTCATTTCTCACTCTTTGTATGGCACTTACTTTTTTCAACTTATCGTTTTCGGTATGCCGGACCCGATTTAACTCACTCAATATGCAAATTAGGCTGCTCAGCCGTTAATTTTCATAAGGAAAGTATATACTTTCGAACGTTCAACTATCTGGCAGATGGGTAAACGGTGCTGATGATAGCTAACAAGCTTGAAACTAGTACATCGTTCCTGTGTCAGTGTTGAACAAAAAGGTGACGTGGTTGCCTTAACACCGTATGGCATAAATTCAGGCTGTTCGGTTTGTTGACAAACAAACGAACAAAGCGGCCGGCGTTATAATAAACGTCGGCTAAACTGATGCGTGCATATATGTATGTGTACCTGTATGCATATGTGTGTATATATATATATATATATATATATATATATATATATATATATATATATATATATATATATATATATGTATATATATATGCATGCTACTGTACGTCTGTATACATATATGTATGTACGTATACATACATACATACATTTAAGTAAGTGCCATACTAAGAGTGAGAAATGAAATTTCGTTTTCATTTTTTTTCAACTTATCGTTTTCGGTATGCCTGACCGATTTAACTCACTCAATATGCAAATTAGGCTGCTCAGCCGTTAATTTTCATAAGAAAAGTATATACTTTCGAACGTTTAACTATCTGGCAGATGGGTAAACGGTGCTGATGATAGCTAAAAAGCTTGAAACTAGTACATCGTTCCTGTGTCAGTGTTGAACAAAAAGGTGACGTGGTTGCCTTAACACCGTATGGCATAAATTCAGGCTGTTCGGTTTATGCTTTTTCTATGAAAATTAGTAGTGGGCAGACTAATTTGCATAGAGCGTGAGTACGTACCGGTTCAACGGAGACGATAAAAACAAATAACGAAACGAAATTAAATTTCGTTTCGTTTGTAACTCACTTTTGTATGACTGACGCTTAAACAATTAAGTTAAAAATGTACATCCACATATGTATACTGAAATACTAGTATGCATATGAATACACACACGTATACATATGTAGATGTACCGAGTTTTTCACTGGTCACTTTACTGTGCGTGTCCAGCTATTCTGTATGTAAACACACAGACAAACCGGTTTTTAGAGTCATACTGGTTTTTGAGGAAACACCTTTCCTCTATTCTCCAGAAAGCCAGACAAGGAATATTGAACTAGTTTCGATGTTGTTACATCTCATCAGCAATATTTACCTATCTTCCGGCCTCTCTAGAGAATCGTAAAAGCACATATCGTTATATGCTTTTTCTATGAAAATTAGTAGTGGGCAGACTAATTTGCATAGAGCGTGAAATTTAATTTCGTTTCGTTATTTGTTTTTATCGTCTCCGTTGAACCGGTACGTACTCACGCTCTATGCAAATTAGTCTGCCCACTACTAATTTTCATAGAAAAAGCATATAACGATATGTGCTTTTACGATTCTCTAGAGAGGCCGGAAGATAGGTAAATATTGCTGATGAGATGTAACAACATCGAAACTAGTTCAATATTCCTTGTCTGGCTTTCTGGAGAATAGAGGAAAGGTGTTTCCTCAAAAACCAGTATGACTCTAAAAACCGGTTTGTCTGTGTGTTTACATACAGAATAGCTGGACACGCACAGTAAAGTGACCAGTGAAAAACTCGGTACATCTACATATGTATACGTGTGTGTATTCATATGCATACTAGTATTTCAGTATACATATGTGGATGTACATTTTTAACTTAATTGTTTAAGCGTCAGTCATACAAAAGTGAGTTACAAACGAAACGAAATTTAATTTCGTTTCGTTATTTGTTTTTATGTATATATATATATATATATATATATATATATATATATATATATATATGTGTGTATATATATATATATATATATATATATATATATGTATATATATATATATATATATATATATATATATATATGTATATATATATATATATATATATATGCATATATATATATATATATATATATATATATATATATATATATGCATATATATATATATATATATATATATATATATATATATATATATATATGTGTGTGTATATATATATATATATATATATATATATATATATATATATATGTATATATATATATATATATATATATATATACATATATATATATATATATACATTATGTCAGGTCACCAGTTGGTGCTACTGGTAACATGTATCCCAGTACAACCTGTCCCATGGTCGGGTCGTTGGCGACTAAACTGGCAACCCCACCAAGGTTTCTTGGTGAGGAGGGTGACTTTGGACATCCTGCAGGACTAAAAACAAAACCTGTCAAAGGGCAAAGGAGCTCTTAAGAGTCAATGGCCATCCAAAATCACCGGGAGAGATGACCCCTTAGCCTTTGTCAAGGCAGAATTCTAGGAGAAGGAAAACTCTGATATAACACCTGCAACCCTGATGGTATCCAATGATGTTGACTTGTTCTTCTTTTTGGTAAATATCATCTTGGTTAAGAGAGTGGGACTGGCTTTGTGCAGTGCCTTTGCTCACTATAAACGCTTCACGGCACAGGCATTGCTTTATATCTGGAGATCTCTCTCCACTTGTCGTCACATGGTACCATGGGCCCAGCACTATGTGTCAGTAATTGTCACAAGTGTAGTGTTTGTACCAGAGTTTTCAAGTCGCTGGCTGGACTAAAAAGTCACACTCGTTCAGCGCATCGGTAGGGGTTCTCCTACATGGATATAAAGTAGTGGCCGTACTCGAAAACGAGTTGGCAGCCACCATATATATACATAGAGAGAGAGAGAGAGAGAGAGAGAGAGAGATGTGTGTGTACATATATTTATATATTCGTACATATATATATTTATATACATATATATATATATATATATATATATATATATATATATATATATATATATATATATATATATATATATATATATATATATATATATATATATATATATATATATAAGATATATATATAAGATATATATATAAGACATATAGAAGATACCGTGAAAAGATGACAGTAGTAAAGCAATAATTTCTATACTGCTTGTGGTAATATAATTATATATTACTTCTGCCTCGTCAGTTTTTTTCTGGCATCCCTTACCTTTTGTACCGCCTTGTCAATTTTGTTGTCTGTACTTTGTACTGCATTCCTTATTATACATTTATGTTTTACTATTTCTCCCCTTTTTATATTTTTCTCCAGTGACTAAGCCCTTGTGCACTGGAATGAACGGTACCAACGTTAAATGAATCAAAACCGTGGCGTTTCCATGAAGTTGACCGAGGAGATTGGACTGTCTCCCTTTCCATTGTTTTATCCTCTGCCGTTATCCTGTACGCACACTAATATGAATTTATATTCTAAAGACTTGGTCATGCGGGATTTCTTTTTTTAATATTATATAATAGACATCACACCGCCCGGTCTGCTTTGCTCTATTCTCTCTTCTCACCTCTTCTACGCCTCAGTATCCTTCTTCTTTATCAGCACGTTGGACTACAGTCCTATATATTCTCTTATATTTTTCTATTTCTCTCCTTTCAATAATTTTTCTCATTTGGCTTGGCTAAGCACTTGCGCACTGTTCTCTCAATGCTTTGTCAGTTGACGCACTTGCGATGCTTTTCCTTCTATATTTGTGTAATTTACCTAAAGACATAACCTGTCTTCATGTTTTGTTATATCTCAATATTTACAGTAATGAAATGTATCAAATTTAATTTTCCGAAATCATGTGATTTCCAGTGATTTCCCGAGGTTGACTTAGGAGATTGTATTGTTCGTCTTTCCGTTGTTATTTCTATTGTCACGTATTTTGAAATTATTTCTTTTGAATGAAACAATTCTAGTCCTGTAGAAAACATTTTTATATGAAACTTGACGCTTACACTCTATTAATGTATTGAGGACATTACTAAGAAGGCTGCATGTTCGTATCACGTCGGCGTCACAAATTTATAATGAAAAGCGAGTCAAATGCCTACTTATACCTTATAATAATTACAGGTTGAAACTTCTATGGACTTTGTTTATCATAAACAATTGTATAATTTAATTCCATCCCCTAGAGGGAATTAAATTATACAATTGTTTGTGATAAACAAGGTCCATAGAAGTTTCAACCTGTAATTATTCAATAGTATAAGTAGGCATTTGACCTCTCTTTTCATTATAGAGTGATTACCCGGATGGAACCCTGGATGTGTATGTGTGTGTGTGTGTGTGAGAGAGAGAGAGAGATAGAGAGAGAGAGAGAGAGAGAGAGAGAGAGAGAGAGAGAGAGAGAGAGAGTGTGTGTGTGTGTGTGTTATATTGTATTTTATTATATTATCCTGAAACACGTGATCAAGGGACTGTTTGGGGAAGCCGTTACAATGCGACTAGGAAATAATATAGTGGATCTTGAGTAGGATAAATTAAACAAGACAAAACTAAACAATTATTTTACCATATATTTCATCATATTTCCCGGTTAGAAACTCTTTATTAAAGAAGAGAATATCGTAGTACCCTGTATTTACCAACTGAACATTCCTATGCAACTGAGTTTTAAGTAAATCTGTTTTGTTTTCTTATTTGGTTTACCGTTCTTACTTTACTGTATTATTGTATTTCCCATCAGGATTTTATCAGCTTTTCCAATAAATTCTTCATAAAACTTATCATACATCATATACTATTGTATTATTTCATATATTTCTATACTATACGATATTTAAAAACTCTCTACACATTTCGTAACTCAAAGTTTAACGTTTCTGATCACAAAACATGAAGCGCACTCATATTTGTATTTTTTGTTCATCCATCTTGCCAATATTTGCAATGTAGCATGCATTCAAGCGCGCGTACAAAGGACTACTGGCGGTTCTGACGATGGGTATTCCAGTTGTTCAAGATATGTAACAGCCTGATTGAACATTTAGCATGCATTCCTATTCCACAGAAACGTGCACCATCAAATAAGTTCTTATGGATATTTAGTGTGATACAGTGTCACACTGATGGCGCTTTGCTAAAAAGGTACAGAACATGTTTGTCAGATGAATGAACTGGAAAAACCGGATATAAAGTGTTTCCTCAAAGACCTAAACGTGCCGCTAGAAAAAGTTGACATCGTTATCTCTTGACCATGATACTAAGACCATAATTACTAAGCTACGCGCATACACACACACACACACACACACACACACACACACGCGCAAGCACACAATTACACACAAAATATACTAAATAAGTAGCTAACTATGTAGTCAAATGTATTTATAACTATTTTAGAGACTTAGAATTTTAGAATTCTCTTCCTTCCAATGCTTGTAATTTTAGAGGCGAAATTCTAGCTATGAAATAACCATAGTGTTTGGAACTGGTTTACAACACTGTAGACCAGGGTTTCCCAACCTGGGTGATATCGCTCACCGGTGGGCGATTTCAACTATCGGGTTGGCGATGAACGTATTTTTAGGAAATGGTGGGCGATCTAAAATTTTGGTGAGTGACAAAGGACTTTCGGTAATTAAGTATGTTATTGATCATATAATGCCCGGTATGGTGTAATCACAGAGCTCGGATTCGCTAGCTGCGTCGCATCAGGCTCAAGAATCACACTGAAAACTAAACATGGTGAGTTTATTGAATATTTAATACATGTATCATTATTCAATTGTGTTTCATTGAGAAATATTTAGCAATCAAAAACTTCATTCTTCTGATTCTGAATAACGTTTCAACTCCGAATGGCTATTTTGCAATATTTCATCTCAACAAATATTTCATTTTTTAAGCAACCGTTCTGAATAATGCTTTATTTTGGCGTCCTTAAAATTACTCTCACGGGTGGGCGAAGGGAATAATTGTGTGTGGAAAAGTGGGGGATAACGACAAAAAGGTTGGGAACCCCTGCTGTAGACTAATTACGCATATATATATATATATATATATATATATATATATATATATGTATATATATATATATATATATAGGTAAGTTATTCCGGATTGAATCGGAGGTAACCACAGTAAGTAAGGTACTCAATACATAGCAGAGTATAACAGTTTTAATATAGATGAGATTCTACAGTAATCTCATCTATATATATATATATATATATATATATATATATATATATATATATATATATATATATGTTGATTTAAAACTGAACTATCCACAAGTGTTTTTTAACCTTCATATCATGTCTTCATGTTTTATCTGATGAAAACACAAATATTATTGCATGATGATATTTGTTTTTGAAATGCGCATAATAAAATACATGGAACTCTTTTAACCATCTTTTGTTCTTATATATATATATATATATATATATATATATATATATATATATATATATATATATATATATATATATATATATATATATATATACATATATTTATATATACATATATATATATATATATATATATATATATATATATATATATATATATATATATATATATATATATATATATATATATATATATATATATATATATAATTGTTTTAGAACGTATGTTAGCTGATTGTCAGTGTTGAATGTTTTCAGCACAATCAACGAACTATGGAGTACTCAGGCGTTATCACTCCACTTCAAGTGTACCGATCACTCGCTTTCTTCTCTGTACATACAAGTATATATATATATATATATGAGTGTGTACATGTATATATGTATATATATATATATATATATATATATATATATATATATATATATATATATATATATATATATATATATATATATATATATATATATATACATATGAATACAATTAGAGCGAGAAGACGTCATCAGTGATCTTCCAGCCGTCATTGGTATTTCTTCGCATTAAAGACCATATACCTCTGGCTGGTGCGAGCAATAACTAAAAAAAGTTATTGGGACACGTAGAATAGGGTGAAGCAAGCGAGACTTGTAAACACACAGAGATGGTAATGCAACGGAATGAGAGGAAGTGGGAAAACAAGTCCGTGATACCTGTGAAACTAA